>CM076570.1:651678330-652180080 GCA_034641835.2 Pinus albicaulis
TCTTAGATCTAGGTTTAGATAAGATATACAATGAGATCTGTACTCGTTTATGAAAAACTTGTAAATATCATCATTATCAACTCTTAGATCTATGTATCATTAGATCAATTCTTAGATTTTATATTAATTTGTGCTTAGAGTAGACATATGATGAAAATCACACATGAAATTCACTCTTTGATCTTTGCTTAAATCAGATATATAATTAAACTAATTTTCTCCCAAATTTATATTTAGATAAATATACAATAAACAATGTTAGTTGAGTTTGAATTTCCTTTAAAGCAATGTAGTTCTCACCAATAACTCCCACCTTTTGGCCCTCCCAATTATTGGATCAAATCACACTAAAACCCACTTATATACACTACATAGGTTTGAAATCCCTTGAAACTGTTATTGGAAATACTCCTAACCACTGCCATGAATAAAGAGTGGCAGCAAACCACACCTCATTGAATTTTTTTTTTGTAGGGAAGGACATAACCTAGTTTTCAAATCCCAAGCATTTTTATGCAATCCACGCAAGATCCAAAATAGAGTACCCAAATCCTTTCTCTCCATTTAATTTTCTTACCTACTATTGAATTACCTATTTTCCCGCACTTCGCAGCCTGCAAGATTTTTGGTTTACCCTTAAGCCTTTTCATTGAATGTTAAAATTTTTCCGATGCGATATGAGTGGGACCCACAAACCTTACCACATTTTCAACCATGCTCAAACATTTGTTATTTTGACTTTACTTACCTTTCCGCCTTACTGCACTTCCTGACATTTAAGTTCCCACAAACTTCACTTCGCAACTTTTATGTTTTAACATTTAAACCCCACACCAAAACCTTGCGATGTTGGGATGTGACATCATCATCACACATTGCAAAACTTACAATTTCACATTTCACATGATTTAACTTTTAGCATGCCCACAATATTGTACTTCGCGCATTTTCCATTTACCTTTTTAAACCACCTGCACTTCGCACTTCGCATGTTTTATGACTTACTTCTTTACCCCCCGCAAGTTGTTTTGTTTTGTTTGCGATGCGATGTGCTTGCAAAGCACACATCGCAAGCTCAAGAGTGCAACAGATAATCGCTTTCAAGTTAAAGTGTTTATGTTGTCATGTGATATGTGCCACGTCACATCGCATATCGCAAGTCTTATGTTTTTCTCATATACGTGCCATGTTAAAAGTAATAATCTCCAATATGAAAATTTTGATGGAGTGCCGGATGCGATGTGGTTTCAGAGCTGGAACCCATAATATTTCAAGTCCGTTGTTTTATGTTTTGTATGTTTTTTCGTGTGTAAAAGAAAGAATAGAGCAAAAGGAAGATTTTTTTGTTAAATGTCTGTTCTTCATTGATTTATCATTAAATCTTCAGGCTTCAGAAATTTTGTATTAAAGGTTATAATTTTCATATGTTTTGTATGAAGGAATGAATAGAATATAGATAAGAGTTGAATAAATTTCAAAAAGAGTTCCTCTCCTGTTTTTAATCGTTGTCTGTCTATGTGTATGAATTTTATTTTTTGCATATTTTTGCATTCTCTGTGTTGTGGGGGAAACACATCTCTTTGGTGTTTTATTTCATAATTTCCAACATGGTATCAGATCAGGTCTAAGATCTCAGTGAAAGAAAGTGTTATTTATTGAAGAAGTTGAAACATTGATTTGAGAAGCTGATTCTCCAGCAGTGAGAAGGCTTTGTTTACATAGTCAAGATGGTAGCAGCAGGCACAAGCCTGACTAATCCCCAACTACCACAGTTCAATAGAAATAATTGTGATTATTGGGCTATTACAATGAAGGCCTTGTTCTCCTCACAAGATATTTGTGAGCTGGTGGAAAATGGTTTCCAAGAACTAGTAGATGCAGTAGCATATAATGCTTTGACACAAGCCCAAAGAGATTTTTTGAGAGAAAATAAGAAGGACTCCAAAGCCCTCTTCTATATTTTCTAAGCATTACAAGAGAGTGTTTTCCCAAGGATTGCAGCAGAAAAAAATTCTGAGGCATGGGATACCCTCCAGACAACCTATCAAGTCATGGAAAAGGTGAAGACAACAACACTTCAAATGTTGAGAAGCGATTTCGAAACTCTTTGTATAAAAGAGTATGATAACATAGACTGGTTCTTCACACATGTGATTGAGTTGGTTGCCCAAATCAAGTCTCATGGAGAGACACTTGAAGAAAGGATAATAGTGGAGAAAGTGTTAAGAAGTCTACCATCAATGTTTTATGCCATAGTAGTGGCCATAAAAGATACAAAGGATCTCTCATAGTTTTCAGTGGATGAGCTTCATGCATCACTGATGTCTTATGAGCACAGACTGAATAGAGAAACAAACTCCTCATTGGATCATGCATTCAAGACATAAATGTCTTTTGGTAAGGGTAGAGGTCAAGGGATATCAAACTACTGTGGAAGAGGAAGAAGCCCACACAGAGGTGGAAGAAGCAGTCCTGCAAACAGAAGTGGAAGGGACAGTAAATAGAATTTGTAATATTCCTAATTAGCTTTTAGCTAGTTGGAATATTAAATTTTGTTTTTTCTTCTTAGTTAGAAGAATAAGAGGGTAGGGAGACCCTTAAATCTACTTAGTAGGAATAAAATAACTCCTAATGTGAATGGGGGTCATCTTAGTAGCTAGATTAAGCTCCGTTATGTGTGAATAGGGGATGGAGCATGTGGACTGGGTCAGCTTCGACCAAATCAACAATGTTGGTATGGAAGTAGTGGACATTCATTAAGGGACAATGCAATTTTGGAGGGAGATTAGATGCAAGGAGATAGTGGCTTTAATGAGTGGGGCCTAAGGAGAGGAAGCTCACCAAGAATATAAGGAAGGGGATGGTAGCCATATAGGACATGAATTTTTTTTTTTTTTTTATGGTTTGTATGAATTGTTGCTCTCTTCAGCTGTTTAGCTAAGATTGTAGTGCTTTTTACCACAAGGGTGTTCCCGAGTGGGAATCCCACCCTAATCCTCGGGGGACTTCGAGATCCCACTCAATAGAGGTGATTGAGCTGAATTTCCACATTCTATCATCAGGCTAAAGCTTCAGTCTTATTATACAGTGCATTTTCTTCCTGATTTGTGTTGTGTTGCAGGACAGAAGTTGTGGAGGGTTTGTTGGGCCATTTTCTGAACTTGTGTTTTAGTGGGGAGGTAGCCTTTCCATTAGGAGACCTGCAAGGAGGGTACTTGAGCATTATTTCATCATCTGGCCCAAGCCAAGCTACCACCAACCCCTACAATGCAGTTTCAGTCCATTACTGTGTTATTTCAGAGATCAGTTGCAGGGGTGGTTTTAGTGCATGATTTTGGGAGTTAGATCTCTAGTGGAGGGATCAAACTTTCACCTAGTAAGTATATTCAAGGAAAGCCACATATTTCTACATCAGCTTCATCCATATCTTCCCAGCCATTTTTCTGCAGTGAATATTCAGCCCTAGGGTTGTAGTTCACTTTGTATTTTGGTTTACTTTCTAGAAACCCTCTTGGTTTGTCTTGGAAAGTTGATATATAGCCTAGATATTTATGTATAGCATATTATGAGGCATATCTCAGTTATTTTATATCTCTGTATGTTCTCATGCTGTAGCTATGTTCATTGTGACTGCAATGTAGCATCTCTCCTGTATTTTTTATATTAGCAGCATCTCACTTTTGAAAGGGTTTATTCATTGGAGGCTTGATTTCTCATATCATATGATTTGTGCCTCATTATATTGTACTCATTTGATATTGATATGAATAATATAATGGCTCCATACTGGTCTCCTATGTTGATGTAATTTTATTCACTGTTATTTCCATTTTTATGTCCTATATTACTGCTTTTCCTATTTTGGAATATTACAGTGGTATTAGAGCATAATCTTGGTTCAGCCTATGCATCTAAGCCAATATGTCATCAGAAGAAAGAGATCCTCTCATAGATAGAGAGAAGAGGTATCTCAAAATAAAAAACTAGGGATATGATTATACAAATGATAAAGAAGACAAGGGTAAAAATCCCCTATTAGGAGGGGAGGAAGAGGAGTATCCCAAGATTCTTCTTCAAACGATGCAATATATTGCAAGAGAAATCAAGGATATGAGAATGTATAGACACAAATAATCCCCTAAAGGGTTTCTACATGGAGAAGGGTCCAACATTTCACATCACTGGAGTGATCAACCAGTGAAGCAGCAGTTTTCCCAAAACTCTACAATGCCTACCTTTTTAGCAGTGGGAAATGGAGGGTTTCAAGAACAAGAAACTCTTGAATATTTTTTTCTTGAGTATGAGTCTCAATATGAGATATTCAACGAACATTTGAGCTTTCAAGAGTTTTTTTAGATCAAGGACAATAGGAGACCCTGGCATCACAATAGAGGTGGAGTTTTCATACAGCACAAGGATCTTCATCGGATTGTGGGCAGATTTTTCTTACCCACTTTTGATGGGTCATCCAAATGCACTACCAAATCATGGGTAGAGAATATAGACATCTACTTCCAGTTGAACCACTTACTGGAGATGGAAGCCATAAAAATAGTAGAGCATCACCTTGAGGGTGGAGCACATGATTGGTGGTTTCGTGGTCTTTCTAATTTGGGTCATGCCAATGTGACTACATATTCAGAGTTCACAAGGAGGTTGGTGGAGAGGTTTGATCGAAGAGACCCAAAGGCACCTTTCATTGGACTAGCTAAGCTTAAAAAATTAGGTAATACAGAAACTTACATTTCTAAATTTATAGAACTTTATGTTATGGTTCCTGATTTATCTGTATCTAGGAGGGTCTATATGTTTATTCATGGGCTAGAAGAACCTCTACATGGGTTGGTTAAATAATCTGTTGTTGACCCTAGAGACAACCTTGAGTTGTGAAAGACCAGTGCCTAGGACATCTTATATAGCAAGGAGCATGTGATCTAACAGGGGGAGTTATCAACAAAAGGCTCTCATGCTATCTCCTGTAAACAGGGAGGTTAACTTGAATGGGACCAAAACCTTCAGAAAAAGGACGTATGGAAACTAATACTGTAGAGGCAAGGTGTGGAATTCTAATACAAATTCATCAGAAAATTCAGAGGCAGCTTACTCTAAAGAGGGCCGGTTCGAAAATACCTCACAGAAATAAATAATTAGAAGGTGATTACTGCGTATGAAAGATTGAGATAATACTAACTGTCATTGAGATGATATCCAGATACGCAATATCACCATGTATTGGGCCTACCAATTTAAGAATCCATACATGACAATAGCATTTTAAAAATAACCTCCCAAAGAAGCTAATATAGCAGAAATATGGTTGAAGTGAAAAGTGAAACAATAGATCATGCCTAAGCCATATTTAAAGCACTTGACTAGTTCAAGCATGGGTATAAATAGGATAAATCCATACCAGAAACCAGTGAGCCACTCACATTCCAGAACATGATACAAGAAAGGCAGATGAAACGAAATGAACAATTAAACTAACACATAAAGGGAGAAGTTACAAACTGTGAGACACCAAAGACTAGAATCCTCATTAAAGATGGAACTCCTCCTCGCTAAAACCCAATGGGCTCTGTGCATTCATATAAAAGTTCGACAAAAAATGCATACAAAATTCTCTTACTGCCTAATTTTATAAAAATCTGGAACCTATAACAATCTGTTCCTGGGGATTCTTATAGGAGAAAAACTAGTAAAGGGAGTGGATGCTGAACATTTAATTTGTCTCATTAAGACAGAATGGCGGAAGAGTTCATGCCCATACTATTTAATGACTTTGTAGTCTAGTTCAGAGATCGCTGTCAGGTCGAGATTGACCTCAGATGTGTTCTTTGTAGTCCTTCTAGCTGTTTGGTACTCTGTGGCATTTTTCTGAAATAAATGCCCGAGATGGGAAGTTTGCAAAGTCTCCATGCCCCATAACTGCTGGTTCCGACAGGCGTAGAAACTTTTGTTAGTGTGTTGATCTGTTTAAGGGCTCGAGGAGGCATGGAGGCTTTAATGGGAAGATGTATTGCCTGGAGAAAATGTCCCGCAGATATTCAAACACAGACCTGGCTGTTGCGTGTGCTCTTCAGGTCTTCAAACTGCGCTTCTTCCTTTGAATGCAGGATTAGGCGTTGAATATGAAATTAACAGGACCAAATCCCTCTAATCCGTTTCTGCTATTTCACTTGGCAATTGTAATGGCTTGCTTGTGATCCCTACATAATAAATTAATTCAATTATAAAATCCAGGGACGATGGCGGAAGATTTGCTGTGGAGGCCTGGAGGAAAGGTGGCACAGAGGTAAATGATGTGGATGCAATGGAAACGATGGAGAAATGGAGTGAACTTTAATATAAAAGCATTAAAGTTCGAAGGTCAGGTGGAATGAATAACCTTTTAATGTAAATCGGGAAGGTTTGGACTTCAGCGAGATACAAAGGAATGAATGGAAATGAACTGGAAAATGTTACGAAATGGACTTGAATGGTGGGACCTGGACAAGGTAGAGGGCGATTATGCTTTGGACCGTTGATCTTAGGAGGAGATCGACGACGGAGGTTAAAATATGAGGCTAACAAAGGTTCCGATGAAGAAAACTGATGGGGGGCGCGATTAGATTCCAGCCGTCGGATCTGAACGAATGGACGACTAAGATTGAATCGATGAATTGCAATCGGGGGCACGGGGGGTAACACATTTAAAAAATTTCGATTGGCGATGGCACAATTAAGCGCTGGCCATTAGATCTTAAGACCAAATCAACGGTCCACATTCAATCGGAGCGAGATGGAGAGGGGCGACGGAGCGATGGTGCAATGAGATCTGGGCCGTTGGGTCTCGAGAGATCAATGGCTCAGATCAAATCAAGGAATCATAATCGGAGGAGACAGAAGGGCGGCATATAAAACATTTCTGATTGGCAATTAGTGATTTCGCACCAGCCGTCAGATCTGGAAATAGATCAACGACTTATGGTTAATCGAAGCAGTTAGTGAAGAGGGGCGACGTGCACATTGCGGAACAAGCGCTGGCCATTAGATATTTTTGGATCGACGACTGAGATTACAGCGCAGGTCTAATAGACCAAACTCAATCGCATTAGAACTTTTTCAAATAACAACGGACTATGCTTGCAATGTAAGTTGCGATCGCGATTAGCACCCGGAGCTTAAGCGCTTGGTTCTAGGCATGGGTCACGTGGTGGGGAAGTGGTCAAGAGGCTGGTTGAAAGGGGCTAGGCCTGATATATGAAGGAAAGTGGGTTTTTAGCCGTTTTTTTTTAATGTATTTTAAGGCCGAAAAGGGGTAACGGTAGAGAGGAAAATGGATTTTTAGAACAACAAAGGGTATTTGTCAGGTTTAAAAGGGAATTTGGGTGATTTTAAGGGGTTTATGAGGAATTAAGAAAGGGGAAAAATGGTGTTGAAACAGAGGGTTAATGGGAATAAAACAAAGGAAATGGAGGCCTTTTGGGAAATTTTCTTCACAGAATCAGAGAGGTTTTTAAATGAAGACAACAGTGGGGATTCATCAAAGGACAAAGGGCATAAAGGGACTTCAAGGATGATGTGTTTTCAGCAGGAATGCATTCATTGAAAGCGGAGAGATAGTTTGACCCCCTGTTTTCTTGTCAAAAAATAATAGGGGGCTAACAGGATCAACATTGGCTCCACCTAGGGACGACACGTTCATCCTTGGGCGTGTCGAGAACTTCACAGACCACCTATTAATTTTCCATGAGGACACCACTCTTCAGCACTTCTACTTTTCTCTTCATGATTCATCACTACACTCACATTATTCAAACAAACATGAAAACACAAAGCTAATGTATAGTATAATACATCAGGCTATCTCTACCTGATTCAGAACTAGAAGTAAGGTTTGAGGAACTGACCATTTACAGGGGCATCGAGCAAGTCTCCCTGTAAATTTTCCAACCTGAAAGTGTTGTTGCCCCCTTGTTCCATGATTTTAAAAGGGTCGAACCAGAGTGGGTCGAATTTACCATGTTTCCCCTTTTCAGCTCTTCAGATATCCCATCTAAGCACTAAATCCCCAATCTGCAACTTCCTCTCCTTGGCATGCTGATCAAAAAGGTCCTTCATCTTCTCTTGATATTCTGTTAGCCTTTGACTTACCTGGTTCCATGTTTCTTCTAACTCCACCAGCTGATTTATTCTCCTGGTCACACCATCGAGTTCTTCTTGACTTTATTTCATGAATCGGGCTACTGGTAAGGCTAACTGTATAGGGAATACTGTTGTCCTCACATATACTAATTCATATGGGGACGTCCCAGTTTCTCTCTTGCTGATAATCCTATTGGCCCACAGAGCGAATTTCAACTGGGAATCCCAATTTTTCTAATTTTTGTTGATAGCCTTCTTCAGTGCCCTCACCAAGGTTTTATTTGAAGACTCTGCCAAGCCATTTCCTTATGGGTAATAGGCTGTAGAGTGACTTAGTGCAATGTTATACTATTGGCAGAAGCTCACAAAATTTGCAGACTTGAAGGCCTGGGCGTTGTCGGTCACTATCTTGGCAGGGCAGCCAAACCTGGATATGATGTTTTCTTCCATGAATTTTATTATCATAGCATCTATTACATTCATCACAGGTATAGCTTCTACCCACTTTGTGAAATAATCTGTGGCAGTTAAAATCCACTTATACTGACCACTTGATGGAGGATGTATTTCACCGATAAAGTCAATTCCCCATTGCCGGAATGGTTCGTCCATGTGAATAGGAATCATGGGCAGAGGTGCCAACTTATGTCTTTCGGCAAATCTTTGGCATTTCTCACAAGCTTTGACCTAGGAAAAGACATCTCCAAAGAGTTTGGGCCAGTAAAAACTTACCTTCAGGATTTTGTGAGCCGTGGCCCTCCAGTTGTAATGACCCCCACAGATTCCTTCATGAAATTTGGCCATCATATTCTCTACCTCATCTTCTGTGAGACACAGGAGTAGGATTCCTGAGGGATCTTGCCAGTATAGCTGACGGGCTGGTGAGGTACTTCATTTGTGTATTCGGAGTAGCTATCTCTACTCCCTGTTGCTCTTC
The DNA here is from genome assembly GCA_034641835.2 of Pinus albicaulis. Lineage (NCBI taxonomy): Eukaryota > Viridiplantae > Streptophyta > Pinopsida > Pinales > Pinaceae > Pinus > Pinus albicaulis. The sequence continues at coordinate 651,687,395 of CM076570.1, forward strand.
TCTCTTCTCAGACTCCTTGCTTGCTATCATGGATAGATTTATACCCAGAGCCTGATAGTTTGATTCAGATAAGATTTTGGCTAGCCCTTGTCCCTTAATCAGTTTGGTAGGGTGGATGTCTAGCTCATACTCTTGTATTTTGGCAATCCACTTCCCCTTTCTTCCTTCACTATCCCCTTGCATAAGAATGTCTTTTACAGCTGCTGTAGGCACAAATGCAGTGATATGGGACTGCAAGACATACATGAAAAATGCTTTAAGGGATTTCACCAGGGCGTATGCTTGCTTTTCTAATATATTATATTTCAGTTTTACATAACGGAGCACCTGACTGAAGAAAGCAATGGGCTGCTCATACCCTTCTTCATTTTTCTGCAATAAAACTCCTGCTACTGTATGAGGTGATGCAAAAGAAAATATCATGAATGGTTTGGCATAATCCGGTCCAGCTAGCACAGGGGCTTCTGCAAAAGAATTTTTTATCCTAGAAAAGGCCTCTCGTGATTCCTGGGACCACTTTACTTCATTATTTTTCTTCAGCATGTCAGTTATATGTCTAACTATCTCAACATAGTTAGGGATAAATCTCCTCAGAAAATTAATGCACCCTACAAACACCTGCACCTCCTTCTTATTTCTAGGAAGAGAAATTCCATTTATAACCTCTACCCTCTTAGGATCTATTTTTACCCCATATTTGGTTACAATATGTCCCAAAAGCCTACCCTATTCTAATGCAAACAACTAATTTTGTGGATTAAGAGAGAGACCATACCTTCTGCATTTCTGAAAAGTTATACGCAAATGTTCAATGTGCTCAGTATCGCCCTTTGAAAACACAGTGATATCATCTAGGTAGACCACCACAAACTTATCTTGCTCCCCAAAAAAAACAATGTCCATGGCCCTCTGAAAAGTGGCCCCTGCGTTGATCAACCCAAAAGGCATCCTGGCATACATAAATGTACCCCATGGTGTGGTGAAAGCAGTCTTCTTCTGATCTTATGGAAGTACAGCCACCTGATTATAACTAGAGAATCCATCCATCATTGACATCCGAGAAGCTCCTACCACTTTCTGCAGGATGTGATCCATCTTGGGCAGTGGATAATTATCCTTTAAGGGTGCTCAATTCAAATTTTGGAAATCAACACATAGCCTTATTTCTCCATTCTTCTTTCGAACAGGGACTAGATTTGCCACCCATTCGGAGTATCTTAATGGCACAATTATTTTGGCCTTCAACAATTTCTTAATTTCTTTCTCAATAGAGGGAAGCAGTAGGGGATTTATCTGTCTGAGCTTCTACTTGTGCGGCTTTGCATCTTCCTTCAGGGGAATTTTGTGCTGCATGATGCTAATTTCAAAAGTTTTCAAGTCCTGATAGGACCATGCAAACACGTCTTTGTAAGACTGAAATAATTTCAGGTATAGCTCCTTATATTCTTCTGGGACCTTCTTGGATAATTTCACAATTTTGGGGACAACATCAATACCAAGGTTAAGGTCTTCTACCTAGTTTTCTTTTGTGACTCTGTTTGGCTACAGTGGGACATCGTTCTTGTCAAACAATATTTCTAGAGGCACCAGCCCTCTGGGTATAACATTTCCCTTCAATTGCAACACTTTGTGGCCTGCCATTCTTTCCTCCCATCTGTTTTCTGAAATATCTTCAGCCTCTTCTTCCTCACAAGCATCAATATCCATATTTGAGAATTCTATGATTGTTTCCATAAATATTTTCACTTTCTCTTCATCCTCAAAAACCTGCTAGTGCTTGATGTTGTCTGGGATTGATGGCCGACAATGTACCTCGATTTCATATCTTAAGAGAGGGTTTTGAGGTGGAGGGAAGGTATTGGCAGCCATTGTAAGAGAGTATGCCATCCTATTCTGCTCCCAGGGCATGAACGGAATATTAAATGCCGAGAAAAAATTCTCCACCAGGTCCCACACTTTGTTCCTATAAGCCCTTAGCCTAGGATGATTGGTTTGGCACTGATTCTTCACTTGTCTAACTACCATTTCTGAATCTCCTAGAACCTTCAAACTCGGAAAGTTCATATTCCTGGCTATCTGTAACCCTAATAGAAGTGCTCCATATTCAGCCACATTATTAGTGGCTTCAAATTCTAGCTTGAAAGACAGAGGGACCCATTGGCCTGTAGGAGAAATCAATAATACTCCAACCCCATTACCTTCTTTGGAGTTTTCTCCATCAAAGTGAAGTGTCCAGATTCCTACTTCACAGCTTCCTGAGGGCTGCTCAGTCTTGATCTGGCAGAATGATGGTTCTTGAGCATGATCCTGGTCTTCCTCGAGCATTAAACATGAGAAATCACCTTCTTTACTATAGACTGGTGAATTAACCGAGTTATCGGCCTTAGTAACCATCTTGAAAAATCTAGTTTCCCTGTACAACCTCCTCTCCTGGCCACCAAAAACCAGGATAGTAGCATATGTTAAGTCCAACTTGATTGACCCACCGATTTTTGTCCTCTAGGACCTTGACAACAACATGCCAAAGCGAGCTGGGATGTCAGCCACCACAATGTCCATTACCACACTTTTTGTTGGGATTTGGGCCAAATTGACCACCAGATCCTTGATCATCCCCAGGAATTTAGCTCTTTTGGAATCAAATGAATAGAGGTCTTTGTATGGACGGGTGATTTGGAGTCCTAGTTGTTCCATGACTGACAAATGAAATATATTATGGGAAGCTCCCGAATCTAACATACAATTATGTAATAGCAGGTCATGAATCACTAGAGACACATAAAAAGGAGGAGTAGAAGCCTCTAATTCCTCCACATGAGGGCCAAACACAACCATGGGTCTTTCTTCTTGAAGGTTGAGACTATCTGCCACATGTGCTGCTTCTGGAGGGAGCATGAAAGAGGAGACCTGGGACTAGTAGGCTGGTTGATTTAATAATTCAGTCAAGGCGACTGGGATTTTGATCTTCTCGAGCTCCTTTTTTAGACTAAAGGCAGGAGGGGACTTTTCTGTTACAACCTCTTTTTACTCTTTATTTTCAGCCAAAGGTTTGGCTTCTTTTGACTCATACATGGTATTAGGGGGAATGACTACTTTTGAAGAGGAAGGAATTTGATCATCAGACTGCAAAGGTTTTTTTAGAGGCCTCTTGCCTTTGTCTGGGATATTTTGCATGGTTGATTCCTTCTGAGTAGGCTCCACCTTTTGGGATGGCTCTTCTTCTTGATCTTGAGTGCGAGTCCTTTTCCTTGAAGACCTGAGATCGTATTTTCTATTGAACTGTGCTTGCATGAAATCAACAAATTGCTTACAATAGTAATCAATTTCTGGGTCTTCTGTGCTTCTAACCTTCTATTCTTCTTGTAATGAGGTCTCAATTCCATTGCTTCCTTGTAGGGGGGATTCTACTTCATCATTATTTGAAAAAGCAAGGTATGTTCCCTCTTGCTCATAAGTGGTTTCTTCGGTGGGATCCTCTACCGAACCTTCCAAGTACAGAGGGTGTGGTACATGATCTTGTTGCTCCTTCTTTTCCCTTTGCAGTAATTGCAGAGGCGGTTTCCTATACTGAGGATTTTAACATCTGTTTGGAGCATTCTGGAAATTCTTGGAGGATGAATTCTTGGCCTCCAATTCAAGTTTTCCCAACTTACTAAAAAGGTTCTTAATCATTTTTCTCATTTCTTCAATTTTGTCATTACTGGAGTCTCTGTCTTGACTAGAAGTAGACACCTCCTCCTTGCCTTTCCCTCTAGCATGCTGTTCTAGCTTTCCCCTTGATTTACCAGTGGAGGCAGAATTTTCCTCCAACTCTAGTGCATCAGTTTGAGCATCATCCAGGGTGGCAGGATTTATTTCTCTCAAAGAGAAACTGATTTCTGAGTCAAACGCTGCCACGAAGACAACCTTAGCAACAGTTTGATGGGGTTTCATATCAGCAAGAAGGCTCAAATACAATTTGTTAAATCTCTTGATAAATTCTGATACCCCTTGATTATGTCTTTTCTTGAGTGTGTTAAACTCAGTAAGACAGTGCCCATGATCTTTCTTCTCTCCCAATTTTCTAAGAAAAGTATTTTCCATTCCCTCCCAAGTGGTTATGGAACAGTCTCCTAATGTCTTAAACCATTTTCTGGCTTCGCCATCAAGAGATTGCACGAACAATATTAGGACTACATCTAGGTGTTCCACATTAAAGTTCTCTGCAAAAGAGCAGAAGAACTCAAGATGTTTTTGAGCTTCAATCTCCTTTTCCCCATTGAATCTGGGAAAAATATTCAGATAGTCCTGCGGCATCTCATTCAACACTTGGGGTAATGCAAGGAGGGAATATTTATTCAACAAGAAGGTGGGAACATTGGCCATTGGATGAGGTGGAGGTAGTGCACGAGTTTGATGTGTAAAAGGAGGAGGCGGAGGTGGAAGTGGAGTATGAATGACAATAGGAATGTATTGGACTGCAGCTTGAGGTGTGGACGGGAACAATGGTCTGTTAATAGCAGATACTTCGGTGAATTCCTTGACTTCTTCGACCTCAGGATTAGGGGGAGAACCATCTCTGATTCAGACACTTCCCTGGGGTGAACTATCTGAGTATTAGTCGGTATCTCCCACAGTGGAGGAAGACAGAAAGTACTGTAAAGAAGATTCAGGGATCTCGGTATGGACCGATGGCCTTTCTTTCCTACTTCTTCTATGTATGATCTTCTCTGGGTTAGACACAAAAGGTGTCTTTTGCTGAGACGTATCTGACCTCAGGTGTGGCTTACGAGGAGCCAGATCTGCAAGAAATGTTTTTTGACAAATGAGTGTGGAGTCGCCAAGGTGAGGGATCTACAACTCTCAACTCTCCATGCTCACCTATTTGGAGAGTGAATAAGGATTTTTTCGAGGTCCAGGGATTTAAATTTTCTTAAATTCGTTCCCTAGTAATGGTGCCAAAAACATATTGTTGAACCTAGAGACAACCTTGAGTTGTGAAAGACCAGTGCCTAGGACATCTTATATAGCAAGGAGCATGTGATATAACAGGGGGAGTTATTAACATAAGGCTCTCATTCTGTCTCCTGTAAACAGGGAGTTTAACTTGAATGGGACCAAAACCTTCAAAAAATGGATGCAGGGAAAGAAATACTGCAGAGGCAAGGTGTGGAATTCTAATACAAATTCATCATACAATTCAGAGGTAGCTTACTGTAAAGAGGGCCGGTTCGAAAATACCTCACAGAAATAAATAATCAGAAGGTGATTACTACGTATGAAAGATTGAGATAATACTAACTGTCATTGAGATGATATCCAGATACGCAATATCACCATGTAATGGGCTTACTAATTTAAGAATCCATACATGACAATAGCATTTTAAAAATAACCTCCCAAAGAAGCTAATATAGCAGAAATATGGTTGAAGTGAAAAGTGAAACAATATATCATGCTTGAGCCATATTTAAAGCGCTTGACTAATTCAAGCATGGGTATCAACTAGGATAAATCCATACCAAAAGCTAGTGAGCCACTCGCATTCCAGAACATGATACAAGAAAGGTGGATGATACGAAATGAACAATTAAACTAACACATAAAGGGAGAATTTACAAATTGTGAGACACCAAAGACCAGAATCCTCATTAAAGATGGAACTCCTCCTCACTGAAACCCAACGAGCTCTGTGCATTCATATAAAAGCTCAACAAAAAATGAATACAAAATTCTCTTACTGCCTAATTTTCTGAAAATCTGGAACCTATAACAATCTGTTCCTGGGGATTCTTATAGGAGAAAAACTAGTAAAGGGAGTGGATGATGAACATTTAATTTGTCTCATTAAGATAGAATGGCGGAAGTGTTCACACCCATACTGTTTAATGACTCTGTAGTCTAGTTCAGAGATCTTTGTCAGGTCGATATTGACCTCGGATGTGTTCTTTGTAGTCCTTCTGGCTGTTTGGTACTCTGTGGTAGTTTTCTGAAATAAATGCCCGAGATGGGAAGTTTGCAAAGTCTCCATGCCCCATAACTACTGGTTCCGCCAGGCGTAGAAACTTATTTCAGTGTGTTCATCTGTTTAAGGGCTCAAGGAGGCATAGAGGCTTTAATGGGAAGATTTACTTCCTGGAGAAAACGTCCTGCAGATATTCAAACAAAGACCTGGCTATTGCGTGTGCTCTTCAGGTCTTCAAATTGCGCTTCTTCCTTTGAATGCGGGATTAGGCATTGAATATGAAATTAACAGGCCCAAATCCCTCTAATCTGTTTCTGCTATTTCACTTGGCTGTTGTAATGGCCTCTTTGTGATCCCTGTACAATAAATTAATTCAATTATAAAATCCAGGGATGATGGCGGAATATTTGCTGTGGAGGCCTGGAGGAAAGGTGGTGGAGAGGTAAACATTGTGGATGCGATGGAAAAGGTGGAGAAATGCAGTGAAATTTAATATAAAAGCATTAAAGTTAGAAGGTCGAGTGGAATGAATAACCTTTTAATGTAGATCGGGAAGGTTTGGACTTCGGCAAGATACAAAGGAATGAATGGAAATGAACTGGAAAATGTTACGAAATGGACTTGAATTGTTGGACCCGGTCAAGGCGGAGGGCGATTATGCTTTGGACTGTTGATCTCAGGAGGAGATCAATGACGGAGGTTAAAAGATGAGGCTAATGGAGGTTCCGATGAAGAAAACTGATGGGAGGCGCAATTAGAGTCCAGCCGTCGGATCTGAAGGAATGGACAGCTAAGATTGAATCGACGGATTGCAATCGGGGGCACGGGGGGTAACACATTTAAGAACTTCCGACTGGCGATGGCGCGATTGAGCGCTGGCCGTTGGATCCCGAGACCAGATCAACGGTCCACATTCAATCGGAGGGAGATGGAGAGGGGCGATGGGCATGCCGCGGAACAAGCATTGGCTGTTACATCTTTTTGGATCGACGACTGAGATTACAGTGCAGGGCTAATAGACCAAACTCAATTGCATCAGAAATTTTTCAAATAACAACAGACTGCACTTGCAATGTAAGTTTCAATCGCGATTAGCACCCAGAGCTTAAGCGCTTGGTTTTGGGCATGGCTAATGTGGTGGGGAAGTGGTTAAGAGGCTGGCCGAAAGGGGCTAGGCTTGATATATGAAGGAAAGTGGGTTTTTGGCCCTTTTTTTTTTAATGTATTTTAAGGCTGAAAAGGGGTAATAGTAGAGAGGAAAAGGGATTTTTAGAACAAAAAAGGGTATTTGTAAGGTTTAAAATGGAATTTGGGTGATTTTAAGGGGTTGATGAGGAATTAAGAAAGGGGACAAATAGTGTTGAAACAAAGGACTAATGGGAATAAAACAAATGAAATGGAGGCCTTTTGGGAAATTTTCTTCACAGAATCATAGAGGTTTTTAAATGGAGACAACAGTGGGGATTCATCAAAGGACAAAGGGCATAAAGGATCTTCAAGGATGATGTGTTTTCAGCAGGAATGCATTCGTTGAAAGCGTAGAGATAGTTTGACCCCCTGTTTTCTTGTCAAAAAATAATAGGGAGCTAACAGGATCAACATAAACCATACAAAATACTCTTCAAGGTTCCATTGAAAGGGCTAGATATCTACAAGATGCCTTGCCAAGAGAAAAGGCCAAATTTCAGCAAAAGCCCACTTTTCCATCAAGTGGAAAAGATGAGAAGGCTCATCCTTTAAAGAAGAGCCAAAATAAATCACCTCTTAGTGATGATGCTTGAAGGGACTTGAGGAGAAGGAAGCTTTGCTTCACATGCCTAAAATCATGGGCACCCGGACATAGATGTGCAATAAGGAAGGCACACTATATAGAGCTATTTTCTGATTATGAGGAGGAAGAAGAAGAGGAACCAGAAGGATGTCACAACGATGGGATAGCAGGAGAGGATCCATCACCACCAGGAGGTGGGAATGGAGCATTTGCTCCAACTAGATGGGCACTTGCATCATTGAGAGGAGTACCCAAGTACTTGACCTTGAGAGTTCGAGGTTCCATTTAGGATCAAAGGGTTTCAATGTTGATTGAAAGTGGGGATAACCACAACTTTATTGATGCCCAACTAGTACAGAAGAGGGCAATACCCACTGATGATTTTGAAGAATTTTTATTTTTGGTCCCAGGAGCTAGAACTATGCAGTGCATGCATTATGTTCCATTTTTATCTATCACCATGGGGAAATATACATTGACTAGTCACTTATTTGTGGTTGACATAATTGACATCGATGTGATATTGGGTGTGCAGTGGTTTATTACTTTGGGGAAGGTCACCATAGATTGGGAGACTTTACAGATAGAGTGTTTTATCACTCAGATTGAACCTCAGGCTAAAAAAGGAAATTCCAAGGTAACCTCAAACCATGCTTAGCCAAGTAGCTAGCCCTACTAGGCCAAGAGAGGGCTCTCTCCATAAAGATCACAACCAAGATGATCAAGGAAAGAATATTTTAGGCTAGGTATAGTAGCCCAAGGTTTTTAATTTTGATTGTGTAGGGTTTTTCTAGATCAAGAGGAGTCAAACAGTCAAGGCAAGGAAATTAGGTCAAGATTTATAGGGTGTTCTATGGGGAAAGGTGTTGTGTAACCAGCTCCAAAAATATAAGAAAAGAGATATGAACGCCTTAGAAATAAGCCACTTCGAGGGGGCAACCTCCAATACATTACATAAATGAACAATTCTTGGATGATTCAATTTACAAAACCTCCTTTCTATATATATGAGTCTATGGGGCCATAATGTAATCCTAGTGGGCCACAATGTAATCCTAGCCGACCTAACAATAATAATTTAAGGGCACAATAATAACAAAATGGGGGTTACAAGGGCACAATAATAACAATAAGGGGGTTACACTAACAACAATAAGGGACTATACTAGTAATATAGGGACCTAACATGCCCCTCTCCTTCAAAAAAGTGTTGTCTTCAACGCTTGAGTAGCTCTGGGTGCTTCTGTATAAAATTCTCATCCTCCCATGTAGAATCTTCAGTGGGTAAGTTCTTCCACTTGATGAGATACTCTGAAATTGATCGATTTCGTAATTTTCGAGTTCTTGTTTCAGTGACCGCTTCAGGTTCCAATATCATTTTTCCTTCCTCATCAAGTTCTGGCAATATTGTTTGAACTGGAATATTTTCACCTATAACCTTCTTTAAGCATGAAACATGGAAAACTAGATGTACTCGCGAAGAAGCAGGAAGCTCCAATTTGTATGCCATAGTGCCAATATTTTGCAACACCTTGTAAGGACCATAGTATTTTGGCGATAATTTATTATCCTTCTTAGCTTGCTTGAGGGACATTTGTTTATATGGTTGTAGCCGTAAAAATACCCAATCTCCTACATCAAAACTTCTCTCGCTGCGATGTTGATCTGCCTGTTGTTTCATTCGATTTTGTGCCAAATTCAGGTTATCCTTTAAGAGTTGGAGAACTTCTTGTTGATGCTCGATGTGATCTTCCACTGCTTGAACTTTCGAATTTTCCCTTAAAGATGATGTGATGGATGGTGGATGATATCCATAAAGTGCCATAAATGGGGTCATTTTTGCTGCAGTATGGAAGGAAGTGTTATACCACCATTCAGCGAGAGGTAACCACTTGACTCATTGTGTTTGTTTATCAGATACAAAACAACGAAGATATCCTTCCAAACATTTATTTACTATTTCAGTTTGACCATCGGATTGAGGATGATAAGATGAGCTATGAGCTAATTGAGTACCCAAACAAGAAAATAACTCCGTCCAAAAATTTCCAGTAAAAATGGGATCTCTGTGGCTCACAATAACCCTTGGGCTTCCATGTAGCTTTTGAATTCTGTCCATAAATGTAGTAGCAACTGCACTTGCTTTAAATGGATGAGATAATGCAAAAAAGTGTGCATACTTGGTAAGTCTATCAACTACCACCATGATGACACTCTTTCCTTCGGACTTAGGTAAACCTGTGATAAAATCCATTGAAATCTCCTCCCAACGTTGACTTGGAATGGATAAAGGTTGTAGAAGTCCCTGGGTCTTAATTGTTTCCACTTTATTCTGCTGGCAAACCAAACATTCCGCCACAAACTTTTGAATATCAGATTTAAGGCCATCCCAAAAAAATTCTTTCTTCACCCTGTGGTAAGTTTTTAAAAATCCTGAGTGTCCTCCTAAAGGAGAAGTGTGCAATCCCAGAAGAATCTTTTGTTTTAGTTGGGAATTCTTACAAAGATATAAGCGATCTTTGTACCATAAGGAATCATTTTTCCAACTAAATGTATCAGATGTACTAGGATCTTGCTGCAACTTTGGAATGAGTGTCCATACATCTTTGTCCTTCCATTCATCTCTTGCTTCGGTTATCCAATCTGGTTGGATAATAGAAATGGCACAAAGCAATGCTTCCACCTCTTCATTCTTTCTTGAGAGTGCATCTGCAACAACATTAAGCTTTCCTTTGTTGTAGATTATTTCAAAGTCATAACCCAACATCTTTGTGACCCATTTTTGCTGCTCTTCTGAAGATAGTCTTTGTTCCAAAAAGTGTTTAAGACTATCATGATCAGTTTTTACCTTGAAGTGTCTCCCCATTAGGTAAGTTCGCCATTTCTTTAGTGCATGCAGTATTGCTAACATTTCCTTCTCATAAATAGGTTTATGTAAATACTTTCCTTTGATTGGACGACTTTCAAAAGCAATGGGTCTTCCTTCCCGCATTAAAACCGCACCAATTCCATTTCCTGAGGCATCACATTCCACAATAAATGTTTTTGTGAAGTCTGGCGTAGCTAAGACCGGTGCTAGGCACATTGCCTCTTTAAGATGTTCAAAGGCCTTAGTTGCTCCAGGAGTCCATGAAAATGCATCTTTCTTCAATAATGTTGTTAGAGGTGCTGCTATTCTCCCATAATTCTTAACAAACTTGCGATAATACCCCGTTAACCCGAGAAATCCTCGCAACTTCTTTATGGTTGTGGGGACTTTCCATTCCTTAATGGCTTTAATTTTGTTAGGGTCTACTTTAACACCCTCGTGAGATACAATATGACCCAGATATTCCACCCCTTGTACTCCAAAGAAACATTTGGATTTTTTTGCATATAATTGTTTCTCCTGCAATAGTTTGAGCACCCTGTCAACATGTTCAACATGATCCTTCCAAGACTTGTTGTAGATTAGTATATCATCAAAATACTAGCACAAATTTTCTAAGGAAGGGTTTGAAAATGGAATTCATCAACCCTTGAAATGTAGAAGGTGCATTGGTAAGGCCAAAAGGCATGACCAAAATTCATAATGACCCTCATGAGTTCGAAATGCTGTTTTTGGAATATCTTCAGTCTTCATTCTAATTTGATGATATCCTGAACGAAGATCCAACTTGGTAAAATAAATTGCTCCATGTAATTCATCCAATAATTCATCAATCACAGAATGGGAAATTTATCTTTAATGGTGAGCTTATTGAGCTCCCTATAATCCGGACACATGCGCCATGATCCATCCTTCTTGTGTACCAATACTACAGGAGCAGAGAAAGAACTTTGACTAGGTTGAATTATACCCGCCTCTAACATTTCTGCAATCATACGTTCACTTTCGCTCTTTTGGAAGTAAGGATATCTATAAGGCCTGATGTTTGGAGGAACACTTCCTGGAATCAAATGAATAGCATGATCATGATCACGAATAGGTGGGAGTCCTTTGGGAGTTTCAAACATCTTGGAATGATTGTCCAAGACTTGTTGGAGATCTGCAGAAATAGATGATTTTGATGTTGGAACTTCTAGTGAGCATAATTGTGCAATTACGCCTCGTTGTTCTTTCTTTAGAAGCTTTGTCATGCAATTAGAGCTTATTATCCTTCCTGGCTTCCCTTCAATACCCCGTAGTTCGACTTCCTTTCCTTCTGAAAAGAATTTCAAGAAAAGTTCTTGAAAATTAAAAGCTACCGTCCCCAAGGATTGTAACCATTGTACTCCTAGTACAACATCAGCACCTCCCATAGGAATGGAAAGCATTGGACTAGTCAACACATATTCCCCCATGGTTAGCTCGATATTATGGCATTTTCCAGAGCAATTTATAGTCCCTCTATTTGCAACCATCACTTGACATTCTGGTGCTGGGTATAGGAAACAATTTAATTCCTTCGCTACCTTACAATGAATAAAATTATGGGTGCTACCTGAATCAATCAACACTATTACCCTTTGCTTCTTGATTTGTCCTTGTATCTTGAGAGTTTGAGGAGTGGTAATTCCTGCCAGTGCATTACACGATATGGTCGGATTCATTTCTTCCTCTTCTAGGGTTGGTTCCCGGTGTATATCCTCTTCTTGTTCATTTTCTTCTTCCTCTTCACAATCTATGTAAAATAATTTCTTCTCAGCACACTTATGACCTTTAGTGTATTTGCTATCACAACTGTAGTAAAGCCCTTTTGCTCTTTTTTCTTCCAATTGTTGTGGTGTCAACCTTGTAGGTTGTGGAAATCTAGATGTAGCCACACTTCCTTCTTTATAGAATTGAGTAGTAGACTTCTTTGTTGCCATAATTTTACATTCAACTTTTCTTGCCAACCTGAATGCCTTCTCTAATGAATCAGGTTCCAGAACACGAACTTCATGTTGAATGTTATCCTTTAAACCGCCTAAGAAGAGATCAATCCTGTGGTCCTCTGAAATATCAGTTACCCTTATACTCAATTTTTGGAAGTCCTCAATGTGCTGCCCCACTAAACCCTTTTGTTTGAGATTTATCAATTGGGTAAAGAAGGTGTTGCTCTTTGTATCCTCATAATGTGCTATCATTTCCTCCGTAAAAATTGACCAAGTGACAATTTTTTTTACGGGAGCAAAGCCATTGATACCATACAAATGTATTTTGTTCTAAATGTAAAGTTGCAATGCGTACCTTTTGTGTGTTTTGCACGTTATGGAGATCAAAATATTGCTCCATCTGTAGTATCCATGTTACAGAATCCTTTCCATCAAACTTCCTCATATCCATTTTTGGAATATGGTGGTTCTTCCCGCCAACATTAGAGTTTATGAAATCACGATTAACATTTATTTTGTTCTCATCATGAGGTTCTTCTACTATCTTTTCACCATTAGGAAACATTTCTTGTATCATCTTGGTCAAATCTTCGATGTCTGCTTTTAGATCATTCTTCATATTTTTCATGTTGTTTTCCATGTGGTCTTTCATGTCATCCATCTTAGCTTCCATGCCATCTATCTTGGTTTCCACGCCTTTCTTCAAAACTTCCATGTCATTTTTTGTTGCTCTTTGCGAGAGCGAAATTTGTTGCACTTGCTCTTGTAATTTTGTTATGTCATGTTGCCATTCTTCGCCTTCATGAGTCATAGTAGAGCTTTCCAAAGGCTTAATTGGTGTTGAATTCTTTTTAGGGGCCATTTTATACTTCAATATTGATATCTATTCTACAATAGGCCCTTTCAATCAATTCAAATTGATTCTTCAAACAAGACTTGTGCAATTCGGAAAAAAAAATACACACCTTTTACTTGCTTTGAGGAGCTCGATATTGAAATTGTATTATCTCTGTTATTTCAGAACTTCAATATCTGAAATTCAGCACTGAAGTAGCCCTCTGAATTCTCTTTTGAATGCCACAGGTATGACCTGATTTGGATTCTCCAAGGCAAAGTTGTGTCCAATCTCCCACAATGACCTAATTTTGGACTGGTTCAGTAGAGCAAACTTGTACGACTTGCCACGTGTCACTGTTTTGTTCTTTGTCTCTGAAATTGATATCCAAGAAACTACAGGCCGTTTACTTGCGAAAAATTTTGACGGCACTCCAATCCAATCTTTAGAGAGAGAGTTATTGAACTTTTCCCACGATCACCTCTTTGAGATGAAATTCAGGAGCCTGAAAAAGCACTACCTTCCACAGATCATATCTCCAAAAATATTGCGAACCAAGCTCTGAAATTTTTTGATGAATTTTCTCAGGATTTCAGCTTCGCACCATACAAATTTCAGATTCTGAACCTTCGTAGAAAAATTTTTATAGCGAAAATGCCACGATGACCTGTTTAGGAGCTTGAAAAAATACCTAACTTCCACAGATGATATCTCTGAAAATATTGTGAACTAAGCTCTGAAATTTTTAGAAAATCTTCCTCAGGATTTCAGCTTCGCACCCTAAAAATTTCAGCTTCTGAAACTTCGTAGAAAAAAAGTTATAGCGAAAATGCCACGATGACCTGTTTGGAGCAGCGAAACCCTAGAATCCAAAGCTCTGATACCAAATGTTGTGTAACGAGCTCCAAAAATAGAAGAAAAGAGATATCAACGCCTTATAAATGAGCCACTTCGAGGGGGAAACCTCCAATACATTACATAAATGAACAATTCTTGGATGATACAATTTACAAAACCTCCTTTCTATATATAGGGGTCCATGGGGCCATAATGTAATCCTAGTGGGCCACAATGTAATCCTAGCCGACCTAACAATAATAATTTAAGGGCACAATAATAATAAAATGGGGGTTACAAGGGTACAATAATAACAATAAATGGGTTACACTAACAACAATAAGGTACTATACTAGTAATATAGGGACCTAACAAAAGGTAGGTACAATGTTTATCACTTTGTGATTTCGATGGTTGGATGATCAACACGAGTGATGAGCTAGAAAGAGCATGGTGAATTCATGATCTCTTTCTAAACTAAAGAGATTACAAATTATGAATGTTTACCCAAAACATAGAATAGAAATTATGGATTATGTTCATCTAACTTGAAAACATTCATTTAATAGCAATGAAATAATGGATTAAATACACAAAAAAATCTATCATATGAGTACAAAGGAAGAAACTGAAACTAAACACAATACCACATGAATCCCATAAAAATAGTTGCAAATTTGATTAATGTCCAGGCCAAAACTGATACAAAAGTGTGTCTCTTGAGAAGCCAAACCTCCAATGAGTCCAACCCCTTACAATGACTGAGAAAATACATCATATAGACCTCAAAAAAACTCTCCCTAGCCTCAAAGAGTTGAATCCATGAGATAGGAATAAGTTTCACCTATGCCCAAACAAGAAACTGAAGACTAGGAACACCCAACAATTTACCTCTAACAAAGAGGAAACTGATTCATTTGACCTCTAGAAGACTCACCTAATGTACCTACCTTAGATGAAAGTCAAAAAATGACATTGACATTCACCATGACCATTTACATCAATAATTTCTTCATTTTCCTAGGTAAAAATTCAAACTGGAGTGAAACTTCAAAATTTGTTGAAGATGGTGAAAGTGCAATTTTCCTAGCAAACACGCAACGCCCTAATAGGAAATCTCTTCGAGTTTAGAGGACTTCCCGGTGTCAAAATTAGCTCCATGATAGCTCATTGGAAATCTCTTCGAGTTTAGTTTCTAAATCAACCTCTAGTTTCCAAACCAATTCTCATTTTCCCTGTCAAAACATGAATCTCTTAAAACTGGTAAACGCACAGCGCCTAGGTCAAAAACGAGGCAGAAACATGAAAAATTGGTGTTTTTTTGCACTTTTTAGGGACCAGTTCTCCTCCAAATTTTCTAAATATTTTTAGAATTGATGTTTTCATAATTCTAAAGATGATGGTCGTGGCCATTTTCTCTTTGGATTCCCCAAAAAAGAGTGCAACGCCTAGGGCACTACGCGTTTGGAAAAATTTATGAGTGAAAAAATACTCAAAAACACAGAAATTTCACCTTTTTAAAGACCACATTTGGAGGCCTTACTTGTGTCCAAATTGGGCCCAGGATATCTCGTTGGAAATATATTAAAGTATACCTTGCAATTTAAGATTGGAGTTGATTTGTCTTGTAAAAAGCTGTTTTTCCCAAGACTGGTGAAAAAGTGCTGAAGAGGGTGCAAAAAGGTAGAGTGATGGTGCAGGCAACTTTTGGAGGCCTTTCTCAACTCCAAATTGAGCTCATGATAGCTCATTGGAAAGCCCTCTCTATCTCGTTATCATTTAAATCATCAAGAAAGTAATTTACACAATCCAGCTATGAGAAAACTTGATTTTCCCAAGGTCACTCATGAAGTGCAACAACTCTCTTGTAGCACCTGTATTTTTTACAGTTATCTAAAACCATGACACCTATGTAAAAAATGAATGAGTTTTTCCTTCCTTGACCTATTATGGACAAAAACCTCTCTCACTTGTTTCAAATTAATCTCAGGTTTTGTTATCACAAAGTTGGATTTGATAGGCTGCTTGATCAATCAACTTCATGTAACTATTTCAAACCTAATTTTTTGACTAAGGCTTAGCCTCCTTAGCCTGAGAGGGCTCTCTCAAGGGTTAATGATCTGGATAAAGATATAGATGGATAACTCTATTTGAGTAATGAACAGATAAATGAAAGATATAGGTTAAGAATCATCTTAGCATGTATACATTGGGCTTATGGAGTCAAAAAGTTCAGTAATCCAATCAATCTACTTAACATGGAAGTTGAGGCATATTAGAGATTTAGTCAAGAGATAAACAAATATGAAACTGTAAAAAAAATATTCAATTCATTTATATAGGAAGTCAGAGCATCTAAAAGATGAATTCTGAGTAATATAGATAAACACCATTGCAATAGGATAATAAAATAGATGCAAATATAATAGGAATAGGAATACACTAAATCTCCTTTTGATTCTCAAGTTGGTTAAGCAGAAATCTCTGTATTAGTTGAAAACCAGTTAATTACAATAAGCACCGTTTTTCCAAAAATTTCTAACCCTCTACTAATTCAACCTCCTGGCCTTTTAAAATACCTCTTACAACATTATATTATCTGCCTCTAGGCTAGATACATCGAATTTCTTACTCCTGCCACCTTGCATAACCATAAGACATGGAATTTATTACAAAAAGACACCTAATATGTTTAAACAGTCCTATTCCAAAAAGGACTCAAACTACTTATTGCTAAATATAACAACCTTATCTATTCAAATTTACATCATTGCCAAGGGTATCATCACATGGTTGAATCTAGATAATGGGCTTCAACTCTTCATGACCATATTGCTGACCTCCACCAAAATAGGAAACAGGCCCCTGTTTTATAGGCATAAAGTCTTGTGCATTATCTGAACATTCTGGCCATGATGTACTCTTTATTTCGAGGTCCTTAGTTTTTTGAAGTTGATGTAATACATCCCAAAATTCCTCCCTAGGCTCCAGTTTTCCAAAACCACCTCCAAATTTGTTCAAATGAGTTGTAATGTATCGCGCTACGAAAACACAACAGTTTCATACCGCCTTTATAACATTGTCATTTTAGCGCTTATTCTTCAAATTTTTGACTTCTTTCCACTTGCATCATTTCATTTACCCTTTAATGCATATCCCATATCAATTCCAGTCCTTACTCGCTTTTCAACCTTTCAAAAAACGAGTAAAATGAGCAAAAAAGCTGCTACAACAGTTTCGTAGTGCTTTTCTACCTTTCTACATTGTCTGCGCTACAAAATTACTGAGTGTGTAGTTTTGTCGAAAATTTTCAAAAATGAAAACTACAATTATGCCAAAAACTTGGAATACACCTGTCTGAAACATCTAAAAACCAAATTTACTTTAAAAACACAGTCATTGTAGCTTTCTTGAGGTTCCTTCTTCATTTGCACTTGATTTAGCTATTGTCTCTTCAATGACTGTTATTTTAATGCCTCTACTCTTTAACTCATCCTGAATCAACTTTAGCTTCTGCTCTAAGTCCTCCAATTGATCTTTAAGTCTTCTGTTATTATCTCTCAAGTGAGTATTTATTATTCTGAAAAACTTGGCTTCCTTTATTGTTGGAACTGTCCATTTGAAAAACTACTTTGCACTACTTGGAATTTCATAAATAGAATCTTTTTTTCCTTCCCACAGTGCCTTCATCCTTTTAAACTATGCTTTCTCAATGCTATGCTTTCTAGCCCTTTTCCTCATGACAGTAATTTCCTGGGTTGCCAACCTCAATTTTTCCTTAAGATACTGAAATTTTGTTTTCTCTATCATTTACTCTTTTCCCCTCTTTGTTTTGTTGGTTGTATGCTTCACTCTAGGTGATGAGAGATCAACAACTTCTTTAGGAGATTTAGGTGTCTCAATGGGTTTATGAACTTCCTTGTTGCCTTCCTTCAGTTTCATAGCAATCCCTTCCTATCTTCTAAAATTCATCTAAAATCAATAACTTCATTAAACCATGATGAAACAAGGATGTTTCACTCCCTTTATACTTCTCTTGCAGCTTATCAACCATATTTGCAATATTCCTATACAGATAAAAATGAAAATCGAGTGAAATCTTACCAGTGAAATGCAGAAGCAGCTTGAAATGATATGATTAAACCTTGTGATATATTTCTTCACATGTAAAATAATTCTATATGTTAAGCAGCAGCTTTGAATAAGTGTCTTTGATGTAGCCTCTAGGGATAGAATTGTTAAGGTCAATGTCTGTGTATTCAAGCGCCATGAATTATTTGCATTGCTCCATATCAAACTTGAAACTTTTAAACCAAGTTTCTTGACCTCTTGGTATCTCTGTAATAACAGAAATGGTCTCTGGTGTAACAGATACACTTAGCATCCCAACCTTAGTAGTTGTTCCATTAAAATTTACAGAAAATTATTTGGATACCTATGGTTGAGAGCCCTACACCTTTTCACAAAACCGTAAGCGGCCTACTTTTCTGAATGCCTCCATCACTATTGGGTCTTTAGTTATTGACCTCATATCTTCAGGTTCATGTCTTAAGCACTATCCTCCTTTTTGAATTTTCTTGTTTTCTGCCATACTTTTCAGAAATCCTATTAGCCTCGCTTGATAAATTGTATTAGCCTTGCTTGAATATATGTAAAAATAGCCTCGATTGATAAATTTGTATCAGCCTCGCTTGATATGGCTGTAGAAAACCTTTGTATGAACCGACCACAGGTTTAGTTTAACACTTCAGAGGTTAGACATTTCGAATGGAGGCAAAAGGAAAATGAGAATGACCAATTAGGAAAGATTTTGAAATTTAAAATGTCATCTCATGACTAAATTATGCCTCGTTCATAACCTATAACGACAATGATAACTGCAAACATGGGTGAGTACATCAAATTTCATCATTTCCTAACTCATCATACCACTAACTTACCCTATCCCAACGGTTTCTGACATTTTCCAGCTCATTTGACAAGATAGTTATAAATTTGTGCTTTCGTAGTGCCTGCAATGCAATTTTTCATGTTTGCGCTACGAAACTATCAACGTTTTCTTAGTGCAAAACAATGTTTTTCAATGGGTGGCGCTACGAAAACAAGGTTTTTTGGCTAACTAAACAATTTTGACCTAAAACTTTAGGAGATGACCCACAAATGAAAATATTTAATATTTGACATGAAAGAAGTTTAGAAAGGACTTCATTTGAATATAAGGATGAGATTTAAACCATAAAAATATAAAACCTACCCTTGACCAAACCTAAAATGACTTCTAAACCCAATTTGAACTATAAAATTTTGTAACCTTGTTACAATGATGTGCTAAAGTATTTGGGTGATAACAGTGGCTCCTCTTGGGATAGTGTGCCCCTGTGGTACACTAAGAACCAGTAGTTCCAGTGCTTCTATCCATTTTCTTTCGAAAACCGAAAAAACTTTGAAATTGCCAAGGTTTCTCCTCAAGGTCTAATGGCCTTCACCTCGGGCTCAAGCTTGCTGATTTAGCTTGTCATTATTAGCAGAAAAACTCATAAAATGAAATATGTACAATGATATGAATGATCAATAGATTTTTAGGAAGAGTAATACTTTAAAAACCTGCCATTGATAGGTCCTCCAACATATGATTTTCCATCCATATCCTGTAGTTTGTAAGTATTATTTCCATGGAAAGCAGCTATCTTAAAAGCACCTTTCCAAAAGTTCTCAAACTTACCATGTTTTCCTTTCTTTTCAATTTTGGCCTCCTATTTCAACATTTCATCCTGAATTTGAAAACTTTCTTCCTTGATCTTCTTATCAAATGTCCTCTTGATTCTATTTTGAGACTGTTGATTGCTGTTATAAACTTCATCCCTCTTCTCTTGCAGAGCTATTAACTGATTGATTCTTCTTTGAACTACATTAGTTTCCTCTTCCAATCCTTGATTCAGCTTCATGATAGGTATCCCTAATGATGTAGAGAAAGTGGCTTCAGCTCCATATACCAGCTCATATGGTGAAGCTCCAATTGTCCTTATTATGCATATCCTATCAGCCCATAAGGAATACTTCAGCTTCAAATGCCAAGCCTTCTTATTCTCCTGCAACACCTTTTTAATGATCCTCACAATGCTCTTGTTAGAAGATTCAGCAAGACCGTTCCCTTACGAATAATATGCAGTGGAATGACCAAGAGTAATATGATATTGATGATAGAAATTGATCAGCTTCTTAGACTTAAATGCCTGTGCATTATTAGTTATGATCTTCATGGGGCAACAAAACCTAGACAAGAAATTATTTCCAAAAAGGAAATAATAACAGAATCATTTTCTTACCTAGTTGGGATTGCTTCAATATATTTGGTGAAGTAATCAGTCGCTGTGAGAATCCAATGATGTTGACCTGATGATGATGGATGAACCTCTCCATTAAAATCTAGCCCCCACTAATTAAATGACACTTCCACATATATAGGCATTAAAGGTAAAGGTACACCTCTTCTTACCATCGAAAATCTGGCATTCATGGCAGGCATCAATCTTTTTCTAGACATCCTTAAACATTGTAGGCCAATAATAGCCCGCACTAAGAATATTTTTCACTGAAAACTCCCAATAATGGTGACCTCCACAATCTCCTTTTTGGAACTCCTAAATCACTTTACCAGCCTCCTGTTCCAGCAAACAATTCAGCAAAATTCTGCCAGTATCCTTCCAAAACATATTTCTGTCAAAGATGCAATATCTCAAGGATTTTAGTCTCACAAATCTTTCGTTAGACTTTGTTAGCTCAGCAATTTCTTTATGATGTACTTTTCTTCAATAGAAACTAGTTCTTCTTCCTCATCTGAAATTTCTGATATTTCTGCAATTAAGTTCATGTCAGGACAGTCAAATTTTGACTGTGACATCAACTTTGCTAAGCCTTTCCCTTTGAGAAATTTTGTTGGCTTAATATCTATATCATACTCAGCAACTTAGAAATCCATTTTCCCCTCTTACCATCAATATCGGCTTGAGTGAAGATGTTTTTCACAACAGTATTAGGAAAAAAAGCCACAATATGACAACGCATAACGTAAATTCCGAAATATTTGATAGCCTTCACCAAGGCATAGGCTTGCTTCTCTAAGATATTATATTTAAACTCAGAGTTAGCTAATGTCATACTAAATAAGGAAATAGGTTTCTCAATACCTTGTTGTCCCTTTTGCAACAAAACTCTAGCAATAGTACTTTCTGATCTGAAAGTAGAAACCAAAAATTCCTTTGAGAAATCTAGACTAATTAATACTGGTGCTTGTGTGAGTGCCCTTTTGATCTCCTCAAATGAGTGTTTTGCTTTTGTTTTCCACTTAATGTAATCTCCCTTCTTCAGCATCCTTGTTATATCCTTCACAATATGAGAAAAATTAGGCATTAGGGGAATTTTGAGGTCTTAAATGGGCCTCCTAAGGAAATTATAAAATAATAATGGAAATAATAAAATAATGTTAGATTACATCATCAAATTTTAGAGGGAAAAAAAAGAATAAATAATAATAAAATAATAAAACTATTTTTTCAACTCGTATTTTCAATTTATCTCCATAAGTTTTTACTCAATTTTCAATCAGAAACACTCATTGGATGCATAATTTAATTCCGCATCCAGGGAGTACCAATGTTGCATACTTTTGAGTGACCCTACTACACGAAAAATGAAAAATACATGGAAAACATGATTTCAATCATGTATTTTCATGTATTTCTCATTTTTCATGTAGGAGGGTCCATAAAAAGTATGCAACATGGGTACTCTTTGGATGAGAAATTAAAATTTTCATCCAACAAGTACTCCCGCTTGAAATTTGAGAAAAAACATAGGGAGATAAGTTGAAAATATGAGTTTAAAAAGTAGTTTTATTATTTTATTATTTTTTATTCATTGTACTTTTGTACTTCAAAAATGGTTAATCATCCCCCATGGTTGACATCATCATCTTGAATCCTATTGGTTCTTATAAAGTTCATTTTGGTTGTATATTTTTCTTAGGAGGCCCATTTTAGACCTCCAAAGTCCCCTAATGAATAAATCGCCTTACAAATTTTCCCTTACCAAGGAAAGATTGAATCTCCTTCTTGCTTCTTGGCAAATCCACCTTCTGAATTACATTGACCCTGTCTGCATCAATCTTAATCCCATCTTTAGAAATGATGTGTCCAAGTAATTTACCTGAAGTTAAAGAAAAAATACTTTTGGTGGGACTTAGAGATATGCCAAACCTTTTACACTTCAGTAGAATTCTTTCTAGGTGTTTCAAGTGATATTATTCCCTCTTTGAGAAGATTGTTATATCATCAAGATAAATAGCCACAATCTTGTCCTTATATTCAGAAAAATCAATGTCCATTGCCCTCCAAAATGTAGCTCCTACATTCATGAGACCAAATGGCATCTTGGCATACATAAAAGTGCCCCATGGTGTAGTAAAGGTTATTTTTTCCTGATCATCCAGATGTACAAGGATCTAATTATAGCTTGAAAAAGCATCAAACATAGACATCCTTTGAGAACCAACAATATTTTGCAAAATTTGGCCCATCTTTGGGAGAGGATAATTGTCCTTCAGAGAGGCTTTATTCAAATTTCTGAAGTCAATACATATTCTTATTTCTCCACACTTCTTCCTAACTGGAACCAAGTTTGCAAGCCAATTTGAAAATCTGATTTGGACAATGATTTTGACATCAAAGAGCTTTTTGACCTCCTTCTCAATCAATGGCATGAGAAGTGGGTTAATCCTCCTCAACTTTTGCTTAAAAGGCCTTTCATTTTATTTAATGGGAATAATATGCTGAATAATGGTGGGGTCATATTATTTCAAATCAACATAATTCCAAGAAAAAAAATCTATGAATATTTTCATCATCTCAATATACTTGTACTTTATATCAACTGAAAGAATCTTTGAAAATTTAATCATTTTGGGCATAGTTGTTGTACCAATATTACAATTTTCAACCTTTTCATCATCAACTTGTATCTTAGGATATTTTAAAATATCATTCCGATCAAAAAAAATTTCAAGAGGTTTGAGACCCTTTGGTATTGAGTTGTTCTTTAGCTGCAAAACTTCAATATTTCCTTTTGATTCAACAAGCATATTTTGCTTATCTACTTGTATATTTTCAAACTCTTCTTTCAGCTCGATGAAGTTCTTCACTTGTTGATCATCTTCAAAAACTTGCCAATGAGTAATATTATCAGGGATAGCAAGTCTATGGCGAGCTTCAACCTCATATTTTTTAGTGGAATGTATGGGAATAATGACAGGACTTGCGGAGACAGCAAGAGAATCAGCAATCGAGTTTTGGTCTCTAGTTTTGACAATGAATGAATAAGTTTCAAAGTTTTCCAACATGTCCAAAACTAAGTTTCTATATGCCCTCATCCTTATATCGTTTGTTTGATGACTAATTCTGAATCTCCAAAAACAAAAAACTTTTGATCATTCATTCTTTTCAAGACTTCTAAACCCAAAATCAAGGATTCATACTCAACCATTTTATTTGTGCAATCAAAGTTAAATTTGTAAGAAAGACTTGTGATCCAAATCCTAGATCCTGCCCCATCTCTTCCTGCTGATCCATCAAAATGTAATGACCACCAACCTTCCGCTTCCTTATCACTAACTCGCTGATTTTCAGACTGCTGAATTTCAGATCTCTAATTTTTTGTTTTCTTCTCATCCTCTGCTTCATTAGTCAACTCATTGAAAATAATAGCAGATCCAATTTTAGTATCAAGAGCATAAATTGGAAAATTCTGAGGTTTTTCTTTACTACTGACCATGTAATCCATTCTTGTCTCTTGAAACAATCTCCTTTTTTCACCAAAAACAGGTATGGTGCCATAGGTAAGGTCCATCTGCATTGTACCTTTAATTTTAGCTGCCCATGACCTTGATAATAGCATACCGAACTTCAGTGGAATGTCTGCTACCATGATGTCCATGACCACAGTCTTAGCAAGAAGTTGTGTTAGACCAAAAACAACATCCTTAATTAAACCAATGCATTGAACTCTTTTCAAATCAAAAGAAAGAAAGTCCTTATATGGTCTAGTTATTTCTAAGCCCATCCTTTCCATGATTACTTTCAGCATAATATTGTGAGAGGCCCGTGAATCCAACATAACATTATGTAATGTCATGTCATGAATGCTAAGCCTCACATAAAAAGGAGGTACCTCCTCATTATGTTCATATTCTAATCTTGGACCCAAGTATATGGTTGGGTGATTCTCTTGCACATTTAAGATATCAGTAGCTCCTAGTTGTGAATTTAACATTTTAACAATCTTGCTTCTATAATCATTGACTTTGAGAATCTCACCAAAAGGTACTGGAATTTTAATTTACAAATTTTATTTTCCAAAATGAAAATAGAAATAGATTTTTCAGCTTCTATGATAGGAGGAAAATTTGGCATATCTTTCTTACCTTCATCGACCTTAGGAGCATCTTTCTTGCCATCAGCAACCTTAAGTGTATCTTTCTTAGGCTATGTTTTTTTTGCAATGATAGGCACATTTCTATTTCTGAGATTGTACTGCCTTTTCTTTTCAAAGATAGCATGTTGATATCCTTTGAGATAATCTAAAGGTTCCTCTCCATTATTTCCTTGATCTAATTCATCATGTTCCTCTTTAGTCAAGAAAATTTCAGACATTTCTTCATCAAAACAGTGAATAGATTCTTCAGGAATTTCAAGTTCATCTTCTTCATCAACTAAGTTCTGCTAGAAAGGATGTCTCAATGGAGGATCAAGTTGTTGATTTATGTTTTCTCTTGGTCTCTGTTTATTTTGAGGTATCCTGAACTAAGGGTTTCTAAACTGAGGTTCATCTTGTGTAGGAGGGGCAGAGGTATTCCCATGGGCCAACCTATCCATCAAATTTTCCATTGTTTTCATCATTGAATCAAACTTATCATCATAAGTAGAGGAAAGATGCTTCTCTTCTTCTTTTAACTTAGTCTTGCCAATTTTTGACTTTTTGGCTGCTATCATGTTAACCTCCACCTTCACTGCATCATTTTTTATTTCAGCAAGTGTAGGGGATTCTTTCTCTCTTAGCAGTATAGAAAATTCATAATCAAAAGATTCAGAATATCTCATCTGAGCTAAGGACTGTGGAGGTTTTAAATGGGCAGGAATAGAGTCATAAACCTTATTAAAACTCTTTGAAAATTTTTGAACAGTTTCATCAACAACTCTTCTTAAACTATTATACTCAGTGAGGGCTTGTACTCGATTAGTTCTATTTCCCTATTTTCTCAAAAAGGTATCTTCAAACTCATTCCAATTAGGAATACTTCCAGGAGTAAGGGATTTGAACCACTTCCTAACTTCACCATTAAAACTCTGAGCAAACAATCTCAACTTAACATCTTCATGATCAACCTCCTCTCTCTCTATAAAATCA
The DNA here is from genome assembly GCA_034641835.2 of Pinus albicaulis. NCBI lineage: Eukaryota > Viridiplantae > Streptophyta > Pinopsida > Pinales > Pinaceae > Pinus > Pinus albicaulis. The sequence goes on from CM076570.1 coordinate 651,713,075, forward strand.
TTAAATTGGTCTACATGTTCCTCTGCTGTAATCTCTTCATCACTTCCCCAAGTTTTGATTCTAGTAACATATTTTCTAGGGAGGTCATGTAAAACAACATGAAGAACAAGAGGGGTGTATCTAGCATGTGCAGAAGGTGGAGGAGGCACATTTTCAGCCATGGCAAAAGGGACTGTGGTAGCTTTTGGGATAATAGTATCAGAGGATGAAGAACTATTATGAGGAGGATTGTTTGGTCTTTGTTGTCCACTAACAATTAAACTCCAATTAGGAAGAGGTAAACCAAATTTACTTTTCAACAAGTCTTCAAAAGGGTCAAGCTCTTTCAACTTATTTAAAGACTCTCTTTCCAGCAAAAACTCAAAAGTAACAGCTTCCCAAAACTCCTCTTTGTCTTCTTGTGTTACTAGGTCTAAGGTATCAATGCCTCTCTTAGGAAAGTCTAAGATGATTTCAGTTAATAATTTTTCACTTTCAGACCTAAACAAGATTTCCTGGATTTTATCATCAACACATTTATCTTTAGGACTTCTTAATATTTCAGAGGACAAAGATTTCGAATGTGATGGAGTACCTGATATTTCAAAATTTCTTTGACTACCTATAGAAATAGTGTTTGGATTGTCCACAATGGTAGGTGGATCTGGTTCAGGATTACTCCTCGTGTATCTCCTTCTCGAAGCCACCTTTGATCATATAAATTTTGAATGGAGTCACCAAGGTAGATGCAGCCTCGAAAAGCTTCCTGAGCTCCTGCGACCTTTAGAAGTTCAGCTTCAAAATTTCGGGAAAGTATAATCTCAGACTCCCGGCAAATGCACCAAAATGTTATCACAAAATTGGATCTGATAGGCTGCTTGATCAGTCAAATTCATGTAACTATTTCAAACCTAATATTTTGACTAAGGCTTAGTCTCCTTAGCCCGAGAGGGCTCTCTGAAGGGTTAATGATTTGGATAAAGATATAGATGGCTAACTCTATTTGAGTAATGAACAAATAAATGACAAATATAGGTTAAGAATCATCTTAGAATGTATACATTCGGCTTATGGAGTCAAACAGTTCAGTAATCCAATGAAACTACTTAACATGGAAGTTGAGGCATAATAGAGTTTTATTCAAGAGATAAACACATATGAAACTATCAAAAACAGAGTCAGTTCATTTATATAGGAAGTCAGAGCATCTAAAAGATGAATTCTGAGTAATATCGATAAACACCACTACAATATGATAATAAAAGAGATGCAAATAGTATAGGAACACACTAAAAATCCTTCTGATTCTCAAGTTGGTTAAGCAAAAAATCTCTGTATTAGCTGAAAACCAGTCAATTACAATAAGCACCATTTTTCCAAAAATTTCTAACCCTCTACTAATTCGACCTCTTGGCCTTTTAAAAGACCTCTTACAACATCAAATGATTTGCCTCTAGGCTAGATACATCGAATTTCTTACTCCTGCCTCCGTGCATAACCATAAGACATGGAATTTATTACAAAAAGACACCTAATATGTTTAAACAATCCTATTCCAAAAAGGACTCAAACTACTTATTGCTAACTATAAAAACCTTATCTATTAAAATTTACATCATTGCCAAGTGTATCATCACATGGTCAAATCTGGATGATGGGATTGAGCTCTTCATGGCCATATTGCTGACCTCCACCAAAATAGGAAACAGTCCCCTGTATTATAGGCACAAAGTCTTGTGCATTATTTGAACATTTTGACCATGATGTACTTTTTATTTCGAGGTCCTTAGCTGTTTAAAGTTGATTAATACATCCCAAAACTCCTCCTTGGGCTCCATTTGTCAAAAATCGCCTCCAAAGTTGTTCAAAAGAGCTGTAATGTGTTGTGCAATGAAAACACAGTAGTTTCGTAGTGCCTTTATAACATTGCCTTTTAACGCTTATTCTTCAAATTTTTTACTTCTTTCCACTTGCATCATTTCATTTAACCTTTAATACATCTCCCATATAAATTCCAATCCTTAAATCGCTTTTCAACCTTTCAAAAAATGAGTAAAATGAGCAGAAAAGATGCTACAACAGTTTCGTAGTGCTTTTTTGCTTTTTTACACTGTCTACGTAGGAAACTGTTGAGTGTGAAATTTTGTCAAATATTTTAAAAAAAGAAAACTGTAGTTATGCTAAAAACTTGGAATACACCTGTCTGCAACATCTAAAAACCATATTAACTATAAAAACACAGTCATTGTAGCTTTCTTTAGGTTCCTTCTTCATTTGCACTTGATTTAGCTATTGGCCCTTCAATGACTGTTATTTTAGTGCCTCTGCTCTTTAACTCATCCTTAATCAGCTTCAGCTGGTGCTCTAAATCCTCCACTTGATCTTTAAGTCTTCAGTTATTATCTGTCAAGTGAGTATTTATTATTCTGACAAACTTGGCTTCCTTTATTGTTGGAACTATCCATTTTAAAAACTGCTCTACACTACTTGGAATTTCAGAAATAGAATTAGTTTTTCCTTCCCACAATGCCTTCATCCTTTTAAAATGTGCATTCTCAACACTATGCTTTCTAGCCCTTTTCTTCATGACAACAATTTTTTGTGTTGCGAACCTCAACTTTTCCTTAAGATACTAAAATTATGATTTCTCTGTCATTTCTTATTTTCCCTTCTTTGTTTTGCTGGTTATATGCTTCACTATAGGTGATGAGAGATCAACAACTTCTTTAGGAGCTTTAGGTGTCTCAGTGGATTTATAAACTTCCTTGCTACCTTCCTTCAGTTTCATAGCATGCCTAGTCATAGGCTTTCTTGCTTGAAAGATGAAATCTGCATCTTCCCCAATAAACTCTAGCTTTTTGGCAAACTTAGCCTTTTTCAATTTATGCTCATCTTTTCTAATGAACTCAACTTGAACAATGGGTGTCTCCTCTATGTCAATAGCATGAAGAATGTCCTCTAGATTTCTATTTGGTATTGGGCTATCTCCTGTAGCAACTTCCTTTCCTTTTGATGCCATTGCTTGGCTTCTAGTTACTCTTTTGATTTCCTGCTTACTGACAACTTGCTTTTGTTTTGCATCTTTGACAACCTTTGACCTCTGTTTTGTAAGTGATGAAGTTGGTGTATCAAGAATTTGTATATGCTCTACCCTTTTCTCAGTTTGTTTCCTTGGCTTCAGTTTTAAAAATTATTTTGGTTTTACAACCACAGGTTGACTTACTTCTGCTAGTGGTGGTGATGGAACTCCTTTAACTTTAGGGTTTCTTGTAGGGGTTAGGGTTTCCAACTCAAAACCATTTATAAGGAATAAATATGACAAATCCCTTCCTAGCGTCTGAATTTCATTTAAAATCAATAACTTCATTAAACCATGATGAAAGAAGGATGTTTCACTCCCTTCAGACTTCGCTTGCACCTTATCATCCATCTTTGCAATACTCCTATGCAAATAAAAGGAAAATTGAGTGAAATATTACCAGTGAAATGCAGAAGCATCTTGAAATGATATGAGTAAACCTTGTGATATCTGCCTTCACATGTAAAATACTTCTATATGTTAAGAAACAACTTTGAATAAGTGTCTTTCATGCAGCTTCTAGGGATAGCATTGTTAAGGTCCATGTCTGTGTATTCAGGCTTCGTGAATTCTTTGCATTGCTCCATATCAAACTTGAAACTTTTAAACCAAGTTTCTTAACCTCTTGGTATCTCTGTAACAACAGCATTGGTCTCTCATGTAACAGATACACTTAGCATCCCAACCTTAGTAGTTGTTCCATTAAAATTCATCGAAAATTATTTGGATACTTGTGGGTGAGAGCCCTGCAACTTTTCACAAAACCGTAAGCAACCTACTTTTCCGAATGCCTCCATCACCATTGGATCTTCAGTTATTGACCTGATATCTTCATGTTCATGTCTTAAGCACTGTCCCCCTTTGTGAATTTTCTTGTCTTCTGCCATACTTTTCAGTAGTCCTATCAGCCTCGCTTGATAAATTGTATTAGCCTCGCTTGAATATATGTAAACACAACCTCCCTTGATAAATTTGTATCAGCCTCACTTGATATGGGTGTATAAAACCTTTGTATGAACCGACCACAAGTTTAGTTTAACACTTCATAGCTTGAAAATTTCGAATGGAGGCAAAAGGAAAATGAGAATGACCAATTAAGAAATATTTTGAAATTTAAAATGTCATCTCATAATTGAATTATGCCTCATTCATAACCTATAATGACAATGATGACTACAAACATGGCTGAGTACATCGAATTTCATCATTTACTGACTCATCATATCTCTAACTTACCCTTTCCCAATGGTTTTTGACATTTTCCAGCACATTTGACAAGATAGTTATAAATCTGCACTTTCATAGCACTTGTAGTGCAAATTTTCATGTTTGTGATATGAAATTATCAACGTTTTCGTAGCACAAAACAATTTTTTTCAACGGGTGGCGCTATGAAAACAAGGTTTTTTGGCTAATTGAACAATTTTGACCTGAAACTTTAGGAAATGACCCACAAATGAAAATAATGAATATTTGACATGAAATAAGTTTATAAAGGACTTCATTTGAATCTAAGGATGAGATTTAAACCATAAAAATCTAAACCTACCCTTAACCAAACCTAAATTGACTTCTAAACCCAATTTTGAACCATGAAATTTTGTAACCTTGTCACAATGATGTGCTGAATATTTTGGGTGATAACAGTGGCTCCAATTGGGTTAGTGTGCCCTTGTGGTACACAAAGAACCAGTAATTCCAGTGTTGTTATCCATTTTCTTTCCAAAACCGAAAAAGCTTTGAAATTTCCAAGCTTTCTCCTCAAGCTCTAATGGCCTTCACCTCGGGCTCAAGCTTGTTGATTTATCTTTTCATTATTAGCAGAAAAAATCATAAAATGAAATATGTACAATGATATAAATGATCAACAAATTTTTAGGAAGAGTAATTCTTTAAAAACCTGCCTTTGACAGGTCCTCCAACATATGATTTTCCATCCATCTCCTTCAGTATGTAAGTATTGTTTCCATGGAAATAAACTATCTTAAAAGGACCTTTCCACAAGTTCTCAAACTTACCATGTTCGCCTTTCTCTTCAATTTTGGCCTCCCATTTCAGCACTTCATCCTGAATTTGAAAAATTTCTTCCTTGATCTTCTTATCAAATGTCCTCTTGATTCTGTTTTGAGACTCTTGATTTCTATTATAAAATTCATCCCTCTTCTCTTGCAGAGCTATTAACTGATTGATTCTTCTTTGAAGTGCATTAGTTTCCTCTTCTAATCCTTGAATCAGCTTCATGACAAGTATCCCTAATGATGTAGGAAAAATGGCTTCAGCTTCATATACCAGCTCATATGGTGAAGTTCCAATTCACCTTTTTGTGCATATCCTATTAGCCCATAAGTCATACTTCAACTTCAAATTCCAAGCCTTATTATTCTCCTGCAACACCTTTTTAATGATCCTCACAATGCTCTTGTTAGAAGCTTCAGCAAGATCGTTCCCTTGCAAATAATATGTAGTGGAATGCCCAAGAGTAATATGATATTAATGACAGAAATTGATCAGATTCTTAGACTTAAATTCCTGTACATTATCAGTTACGATCCATGAGGCAACCAAAGTTGGACAAGATATTATTTTCCAAAAAAGAAACAATAGCATAATCATTTGCTTGCCTAGTTGGGATTTCTTCAATCCATTTGGTGAAGTAATCAGTTGCTGTGAGAATATACCGATGCTGACCTGATGATGATGGATGAATATCTCCAATAAAATCTAGCCCCCACTACTAAAATGGTACTTCCACAGAGATAGGAATTTAAGGTAAAGGTACAAGCTTCTTCTTACCATCGAAAATCTGGCATTCATGGTAGGCGACAATCTTTTTGTAGACATCCTTAAACATTGTAGGTCAATAATAACCTTCTCTAAGAATCTTGTTCACTGTGGCCTTCCAATAATGGTGACCTCCAAAATCTCCTTTGTGGAACTCCTCAATCACTTTATCAACCTCCTCTTCCAGCAAACAATTCAATAAAATTCTGCCAGTATACTTCCAAAACATATTTATGTCAAAAATGCAATATCTCAAGGATTTTAGTCTAAAAAATATTGCCTTAGAATTTTTTAGCTCAGCAGGTGCTTTATGATGTTGTAGGACAAAAAAAATATCCTTGTACCAATCCGAAGTGATGTAATTTTCTTTAATAGAAACTAGTTCTTCTTCCTCATCTGAAATTTCTGATATTTCTGCAGTTAAGTTCATGTCAAGATAGTCAAATTTTGACTGTGCCATCAACCTTGCTAAGCCTTTTCGTTTGACCAATTTTATTCACTTTATCTCTATATCATACTCTAGTAACTTAGAAATCCACTTTCCCCTCTTACCATCAGGATCGGCTTGAGTGAGGATGTCTTTCACAACAATATTAGGAACAAAAGCCACAATATGAGAATGAAAAATATAAATTCTAAAATCTTTGATAGCCTTCACCAAGGTATAGGCTTGCTTATATAAGATATTATATTTCAACTTAGAGTTAGCTAATGTCCTACTAAAGAAGTAAATAGGCTGCTCAATACCCTGTTGTCTCTTTTGCAACAAAACTCCAACAATAGTACTTTCTGATGCGAAACTAAAAACCAGAAATTCTTTTGAGAAATCCAGATTGATTAATACCAATGCTTGTGTGAGCTCCCTTTTGATCTCCTCGAATGAGTGATTTTCTTCTGCTATCCACTTAATTTCAACTCCCTTCTTCAACACCTTGTTATATCCTTCACAATCTCAGTAAAATTAGGAATAAATCACCTTACAAAATTTACCTTTCCAAGGAAATATTGAATCTCCTTCCTGCTTCTTGGAAAATCCACCTTCTGAATTGCATTGACCCTATTTGTATCAATCTTAATCCCATATTTATTAATGATGCATCCAAGTAATTTACCTAAAGTTAAAGAAAAAAAACTTTTGGTGGGACTTAGAGATATGCCAAACCTTTTACACTTCAACAGAATTCTTTCTAGGTGTTTCAAGTGATATTCTTCCCTCTTTGAGAAGATTGTTATGTCATCAAGATAAACAACCATGATCTTTTCCTTCTCTTTAGAAAAATTAATGTCCATTTCCCTTTGAAAGTTAGCTCCTGCATTCATGAAACCGAATGGCATCCTGGCATACGTAAAAGTGCCCCATGGTGTAGTAAAGGTTGTTTTTTCTTGATCATACGGATGTACAAGGATCTAATTATAACCTGAAAAACCATCAAGCATAGACATCCTTTGAGAACCAACAATATTTTGCAAAATTTGGTCCATCTTTGGGAGAAGATAATTGTCCTTCAGAGAGGCTTTATTCAAATGTCTAAAGTCAATATATATTATTATTTCTCCACTCTTCTTCCTAACTCGAACCAAGTTTGCAAGCCAATTTGAAAATAAGATTGGGAAAATGATTTTGGCATCAAAGAGTTTTTTGACTTCCTTCTCAACCAATGGCATGAGAAGTGGGTTAATCCTCCTCAACTTCTTCTTGAAAGGCCTTTCATTTTCTTTAATGGGAATAGTATGTTTAATAATGGTGGGGTCATATTCTTTCAAATCAACATAATTCCAAGAAAAAACATCTATGAATCTTTTCATCATCTCAATATAATTGTACTTCGTATCAACTGAAAGAAACTTTGAAAGTTTAATCATTTTGGGCATAGTTGTGGTACCAAGATTACAATTCTCAACCTCTTCATCATCAGCTTGTATCTTAGTAGATTTAAAAATATCATTTTGATCAAAAAAAATTTCAAGAGGTACGAGACCCTTTGGTATGGAGTTATTCTTTAGCTACAAAACTTCAGGATTTCCTTTTGATTCAGCAAGCATATTTTGTTGATCTACTTTTATATTTTCAAAATATTCTTTCATCTCAACAATGTTCTTCACTTTTTGATCATCCTCAAAAAATTTCCAATGAGAAATATTATCAGGGATAGCTCGTCTATGGAAAACTTCAACCTCATATTTTTTAGTGGAATGTATGGGAATAATGAAAAGAATTGCAGAGACAGCAAGAGAATCAACAATGGAGTTTTGGTCTCTAGTTTTGAAAATGAATGAATAGCCTTGGAAGTTTTCCAACATGTCCAAAAATAAGTTTCTATATACCCTCATCCTTATATCCTTTGTTTGATAAGCACCTTAAACTTGTTTAATGACTAATTTTGAATCTCCAAAAACAGAAATCTTTTGAGCATTCATTCTTTTCAAGACTTCTAAACCCAAAATCAAGGATTCATACTCAGCCATGTTATTTGTCCAATCAAACTTCAATTTGTGATAAAGAAACTTACTTTGATCACTTGGACTTGTGATCCAAATCCCAGCTCCTGCCCCATCTCTTCCTACTGATCCATCAAAATGTAATGACCACCAACCTTCCACTTCCTTATCACTGACTTGCTGATCTTCTTTTCGCTAATTTTTAGATTGCTAAATTTCAGATCTCTGATTTTCTGTTTTCTTCTCATCCTGTGCTCCATTAGTAAACTCATTGAAAAGAATAGTAGATCCAAGTTCAGTATCAAGAGAATAAATTGGAAAATTCTGAGGTTTTTCTTTACTACTCACATTGTAAGCCATTCTTGTCTCTCAATACAATCTCCTTTGCTCACCAAAAATAGGTATGGTGGCATAGGTAAGGTCCATCTGCATTGTACCTTTGATTTTCGCTGCCCATGATCTTGATAATAGCATACCGAACTTTGGTCGAATGTATGCTACCACGATGTCCATGAACACAATCTTAGTAGGAACTTGTGTTAGACCAACAACAACATACTTAATTAAACCAATGCATTGAACTCTTTTCAAATCAAAAGAAAACAAGTCCTTATATGGTCTAGTTATTTCTAACCTTGCCCTTTCCATGAATACTTTGGGCATAATATTATGAGAGGCCCTTGAATCCAACATAGCATTATGTAATGTCATGTCATGAATGCTAAGGCTTACATAAAAATGAGGTACCTCCTCATTATGTTCATCTTCTAATCTTGGACCCAAGTATATGTTTAGGTGATCCTCTTCACATTTAAGATATCAACAAACCTTGGTTGTGAATTTAACATTTTAACAATCTTGCTTATATAGTCATTGACTTTGAGAATCTCACCAAAAGGTACTAGAATTATAATCTTAGAAATTTCATTTTCGAAACTGAAAACATAAACATATTTTTCATCTTCTTTGATAGGAGGAGAAGTTGGCATATCTTTCTTAGCTTCAACGACCTTAGGAGAATTTTTATTGCCATCAACAACCTTAGGTGTATCTTTCTTAGGTTGTGTTTTATTTGAAATGATAGGCACATCTCTATTTCTGAGGTTGTACTGCTTTTGAATTTCAAAGATAGCATGTTGATATCCTTTGAGATAATCTGAAGGTTCCTCTCCATGATTTCCTTGATTTGATTCCTCATGTTCCTCTTTAGTCAAGAAAATTCCAGACATTTATTCATCAAAATAGTGAATAGATTCTTCAGGAATTTCAGGTCAATCTTCTTCATCAACTAAGTTATTCTGGAATGGAGGTCTCACTGGAGGATCAAGCTACTAATTTATTTTTTCTCTTGGTCTCTGTGGATTTTGAGGTCTCCTGAACTGAGGGTTTCTAAACTGAGGTTCATGTTGTGTAGGAGGGGCAAAGGTATTCCCAAGGACCAACCTATCCATCACCTTTTCCATTGTTTTCATCATTGAATCAAAATTATCATTAGAAGTAGAGTTAGGAGGCTTCTCTTCTTCTTTTAACTTAGTCTTACCCATTTTTGAATTTTTGGCTACTATCATGTTAACCTCCATCTTCACTGCATCATTTTTCATTTCAAAAAGTGTAGGGGATTCTCTCTTTCTCAGGAGTATAGAAAAGTCACAATCAAAAGCTTCAGCATATCTCATCTGAGCTAAGGCCTGTGGAGGTTTTAAATCGACATGAATAGAGTCATAAACCTTATTAAACCTCTTTGAAATTTTTTGAATAGTTTCATCAACAACTCTTCTTAAACTGTTATACTTAGTGAGGGCTTGTACTGGATTAGTTCAGTTTCCCCATTTTCTCAAAATGGTATCTTCAAACTCATTCCAATTATGAATACTTCCAGGAGTAAGGGCTTTGAACCACTTCCTAACTTCACCAGTAAAACTCTGAGAAAACAATATCAGCCTAACATCTTCATGATCAACCTCCTGCCTGTCTATAAAATCATTAAATTGGTCTACATTTTCCTCTGTTGTAATCTCTTCATCACTTCCCCAAGTTTTGATTCTAGTAGAATATTTGCTAGGGAGGTCATGTAAAATAGTTGGAAGAACAAGAGGGGTGTATCTAGCAAGTGCAGCGGGTGGAGGAGGTACATTTGTAGCCATGGTAAAAGGGACCATGGCAGCTTTTGGGATAGAAGCAATAGAGAATGAAGAACTATTATGAGGAGGATTGTTTGGTCTTTGTTGTCCACTAACAATTAAATTCCAATTAGGAAGAGGTAAACCAAATTTACTTTTCAACAAGACATCAAAAGGGTCAAGCTCTTTCAACTTATTTAAAGACTCCCTTTCCAACAACAACTCATAAGTAATAGCTTCCAAAAACTCCTCTTTGTCTTCCTGTGTTACTAGGGCTGAGGTATCAATGCCTCTCTTATGCAAGTCTACGTTGATTTTAGTTAATTGTTTTTCACTTTCAGACCTAAACAAGATTTCTTGGATTTTATCATCAAGTCTTTTATCTTCAAGACTTCTTAATATTTCATAGGACAAAGTTTTCGAACATGATGGAGTACTTGATATTTCAAAAAGTCTTTGACTACCTCTGGAAATAGTGTTTGGATTGTCCATGATGTTAGGTGGATCTGGGTCAGGATTAATCCTCGTGTATATCCTTCTTGAAGCCACCTTTCATCATATAAATATTGAATGGAGTCACCAAGGTAGATGCATCCTCGAAAAGCTTCCTGAGCTCTTGCTACCTTCAGAAGTTCAGCTCCAAAATTTTAGGAAAGTATAATATTCAGACTCCCAATAGACACACCAAAATGTTATCAAAAAATTGGATCTGATAGGCTGCTTGATCAGTAAAATTCATGTAACTATTTAAAACCTAATCTTTTGACTAAGGTTTAGCCTCCTTAGCCTGAGAGGGCTCTCTCAAGGGTTAATGATTTGGATAAAGATATAGATGGCTAACTCTATTTGAGTAATGAATAGATAAAAGACATATATAGGTTATAGGTTAAGAATCATCTTAGAATGTATACATTGGGCTTATGGAGTCAAATAGTTCAGTAATCCAATGAATCTACTTAACATGGAAGTTGAGGTATATCTGAGTTTTAGTCAAGAGATAAACACATAGGAAACTATAAAAAACATAGTCAGTTCATTTATATAGGAAGTCAGAGCATATAAAAGATGAATTCTGAGTAATATAGATAAACACCACTACAATAGGATAATAAAAGAGATGAAAATAGAATAGTAACACACTAAATCTCCTTTTGAATCTCAAGTTGGTTAAGCGAAAAATCTCTGTATTAGCTGAAAACCAGTCAGTTACAATAAGCACCATTTTGCCAAAAATGTCTAACCCTCTACTAATTCGACCTCCTGGCCTTTTAAAAGACCTCTTACAATATTATATGATCTTCCTCTAGGCTAGATACATCGAATTTCTTACTCCTTCCACCTTGCATAACCATAAGACATGGAATTTATTACAGAAAGAGACCTAATCTCTTTAAACAGTCCTATACCAAAAAGGACTCAAGCTACTTATTGCTAACTATAAAAACCTTATCTATTAAAATTTACATCATTGCCAAGTGTATCATCACATGGTAAAATCTGGATGATGGGCTTGAACTCTTCATGACTATATTGCTGACCTCCACCAAAATAGGAAACAGTCCCCTGTTTTATAGGCATAAAGTCGTGTGCATTATTTCAACATTCTGAACATGATGTACTCTTTATTTTTAGGTCCTTAGCTGTTTGACGTTGATTTAATACATCCAAAAATTCCTCCCTAGGCTCTAGTTGTCCAAAACCGCCTCCAAAGTTGTTCAAAAGAGTTGTGATGTACCGCGTTACGAAAACACAGCAGTTTCGTGGCACCTTTATAACATTTCCATTTTAATGTGTATTCTTCAAATTTTTGACATCTTTCCACATGCATAATTTCATTTACCCTTTAATACATCTCCCATATCAATTCTAGTCCTTAAATCACTTTTCAACCTTTCAAAAAATGAGTAAAATGAGTAGAAAAGCTACTATAGTAGTTTCGTAGCACTTTTCTACTTTTTTACACTGTTTGCGCTACGAAACTGCTAAGTGCGCAGTTTAGTAAAAAAGTTTCAAAAACGAAAACTATAGTTATGCCAAAAACTTGGAATACACCTGTCTGCAACATATAAAAACCATATTAACTGTAAAAACACAGTCATTGTAGCTTTCTTGTGGTTCCTTCTTCATTTGCAATTGATTTAGCTATTGGCTCTTCAATGAGTGTTATTTTAATGCCTCTACTCTTTAACTCATCCTGAATCAAATTCAGCTGCTGCTGTAAGTCCTCTACTTGATATTTAAGTCTTTTGTTATTATCTATCAAGTGAGTATTTATTATTCTGACAAACTTGGCTTCCTTTATTGCTCGAACTGCCCATTTGAAAAACTGCTCTGCACTACTTGGAATTTCATAAATAGAATCAGTTTTTCCTTCCCACAGTGCCTTGATTGTTTTAAACTGTGCTTTATCAACACTATTATTTCTAGCCCTTCTCCTCATGACAGCAATTTCCTGGGTTGCCAACCTCATTTTTTCCTTAAGATACTAGAATTTTGTTTTCTCTGTCATTTATTCTTTTCCTCTCTTTGTTTTGTTGGTTGTATACTTCACTGTGGGTGATGAGAGATCAACAACTTCTTTAGGAGCTTTAGGTATCTCAGTGGGTTTATGAACTTCCTTGCTGCCTTCCTTCAGTTTCATAGCATGCCTAGTCATAGGCTTTCTTGCTTGAAAGATGAAAGCTGCATCTTCCCCAATGAACTCTAGCTTTTTGGCAGACATGGCCTTTTTCAGTTTATGCTCATCTTTCCCTTTTTCAGTTTATGCTCATCTTTCCCAATGAAATCAGCTTGAACAATGGGTGTCTCCTCTATGTCAATAGTATGAAGAATGTCCTCTATATTTCCCTTTTCTATTAGGTTGTCCTCTATAGAAACTTCCTTTCCTTTTGATGCTATTGCTTGGCTTCTATCTACTCTTTTGATTTCCTGCTTACTAACAGCTTGTTTTTGTTTTGCATCTTTGACAACCTTTGACCTTTGTTTTGTAGGTGATGGAGTTGGTGTATCAAGCATTTGTATCTGCTTTTCCCTTTTCTTAGTTTGTTTCCTTAGCTTCATTTTTACAAATTTTTTTTTTTACAACCATAGGTTGACTTGGTTCTGCTAGTGGTGGTGATGGATCTCCTTTAGCTTTAGGGTTTCTTACAGGGGTTAGGATTTCCAACTCAAAACCATTTATAAACAAGAAATATGGCCAATCCCTTCCTATCTTCTGAAGTTCATCTAAAATCAATAACTTCATTAAACCGTGATGAAACAAGGATGTTTCAATCCCTTTAGACTTCGCTTGCACCTTGTGAGCCATCTTTGCAATAATCATATGTAGATAAAAAGGTAAGTCGAGTGAAATCTTACCAGTGAAATGCAAAAGTAGCTTGAAATGATATGAGAAAACCTTGTGATATCTTGATTCACATGTAAAATAATTATGTATGTTAAGTATCAGCTTTGAATCAGTGTCTTTGATGCAACCTCTAGGGATAGCATTGTTAGGGTCCATGTCTATGTATTCAGGCTCCATGAATTCTTTGCATTGCTCCATATCAAACTTGAAACTTTTAAACCAAGTTTCTTGACCTCTTGGTATCTTTGTAGCATCAACAATGGTCTCTGGTGTAACAAATACACTTAGCATCCCAACCTTAGTAGTTGTTCCATTAAAATTCATGGCAAATTATTTGGATACCTGTGGGTGAGAGCCCTGCAACTTTTCACAAAATCGTAAGTAGCCTACTTTTTTGAATGCTTCCATCACTACTGGGTCTTCAGTTATTGACCTTATATCTTCAGGTTCATGCCTTAAGCACTGTCCTCCTCTTTGAATTTTCTTCTCTTCTACCATACCTTTTAGAAATCCTGTCAACCTCGCTTGATAAATTGTATTAGCCTCGCTTGAATATATGTAAAAACAGCCTCACTTGATAAATTTTTATCAGCTTCGCTTGATATGGGTGTAGAAAACCTTTGTATGAACCGACCACATGTTTAGTTTAACACTTCAGAGCTTAGAGATTTCGAATGGAGGCAAAAGGAAAACGAGAATGACCAATTAGGAAAGATTTTGAAATTTAAAATGTCATCTCATAACTGAATGATACCTCATTCATAGCATATAACAAAAATTATGACTGCAAACATGGGTGAGTACATCGAATTTCGTCATTTCCTGACTCATCATACCACTAAATTACCCTTTCCCAATGGTTTCTGACATTTTCTAGCTCATTTGACAAGATAGTTATAAATTTTCACTTTCGTAGCGTCTGCAGTGCAATTTTTCATGTTTGCACTACGAAACTATCAGTGTTTTCATAGCACAAAACAAATTTTTTCAACGGGTGGTGCTACAGAAACAAGTGTTTTTGGCTAATTGAATAGATTTGACCTGAAACTTTAGGAAATGACCCACAACTGAAAATAATGAATATTTGACATGAAAGAATTTTAGAAAGGACTTCATTTGAATCTAAGGATGAGATTTAAACCATAAAAATCTAGAACCTACCCTTGACCAAACCTAAATTGACTTCTAAACCCAATTTTGAACCATGAAATTTTGTAACCTTGTCACAATTATGTGCTAAATTTTTTGGGTGATAACAGTTTGGTCGGAAACACAGTTTCACAAAAAAACCGACCTTATGAGTGGCAAATGAATTGATTTTTGGAATGAATTCTCAAAAAATGATGGAGACATGATGATTATGAGATGAAATGACCTCATACTTACTGATATGACCTAACTTATGGCTCATTTTCTCAAATGTCTCGTTTCCATAGCAAACCCTAGCTCAGTGGGAGAGGAAATTAGGGTTTGTGAAGAATTCTGACTCTAATAGCTCTTTTATGGTTGTTGGTTCATATCTGATGATTTTTACTCCTGTCTTACATGATTTATTCTTTGGTGTTTGTTCCTCACTGACACTTCTGTCTTCCTCTTCTGACATTGTGGGCTTGAAGGCTTTGGAAACCCTAGGGTAAATGGAATGAGATGAAGGGAGTGAGAGGTGAAATAAATAGCTTAGGAAAATGGAGGGAGTGAATATAAATGAAAACATAGTTCTATAAAAACCTAAGGATTTAACAATATTTATGGCTGATATATGTTTACGGACATGAATATCGATATGGGGCATGAAAATGGGAAGGAAATGGAGGCTAGGGTTTCATAGCAATTAACCACTTAAATTTTTCTTGTGGAACACCAAATATATAAGAGGAGAGGTGATTTAGGGTCCATTTACCGATTTAAAGCTTTTTGAAGAAAATTATGAGGATATTTGAGGTTGCTGGAGGTGGTGAAACTCTTTAAAACCCTCACTGTGCAAACGCACAATGTTTTGGAGGAATGCGCAGCACCCAGGCAAATGCGCAGTGTCTATGTGCAAGCATGCACTTGAAATATATTTTGGTCTAAAGTTATCGAGAAAACGTGCAGTGTCGTTGGGTAAATGCGCAGTGCCAAGACAAATGCACAACGCCTTGAAATTTTGACCCAAAATGCTTAGAAAACTTAAAATTTCTTCTTTGCTGGGAAGTTCTGATGGCTGAATGGATACAATGACTTGATTTGAGGTGTTTTTGAAAGGATTTATAGCATAGTGGATTTGAAATTTTAATTTGAATCACCCACTTTTCTAATGTTCACTTTCCCTTTGGACTTTGACACTGATACTCTTTTAACTTTCTGACTTTTTGGCATTACAGGTTGATCAAACATGGAGTTTGGCTTTCCTTGCTGCATTTAGGCTGGAAATGATTGCATTTGATAGCTTGGGATGAATTTATTACATATGAGATCATAAAATTAATTTCAAAAAATATAAATAAATAACATATTGAATTTTATATCAAAATGAAATTTTGATATAAAAATCATTAAACTCAAAAAATACAACTTTGAAAGCATGATAATTACATCATGATGATCTTCTATATAGGAAAACGGAATTTCATATTTAGTTCCTATCATATACTTGCTGACCTCATCTGAAATGAAGGAGTGACCTTGAGAAATAAAAAACCTAATGACCTAATGGGATTTCTTTAGACCTCACTTTCATGAATGAGATTTGATTTAAAAGACTTCCTGTTGAAAAGAGCATTTCCATAGGTGTTGTTATGCTCAATGAGACATAAGAATGAGTTAGCCAATATGAACTTCTTAGGGAGAATGAAGTTTTATTGACAAGGAAAACCACTAGTGGAACAATTTTATATCATGACCTAATGGAATGATGGAAAATTTCTTTAGAGTGGGACACGTAAGATGCACATACAAAATGTGTTTTGATCCCTGGTGGAAGTATGAAAATACTGACACTAACATTGGCTCCAGCTAGGGATGGTAGCTCCTTGGAGGTGCCAAGAACACTGTAGACCAAGTTCATATTCATTAAGCATGGATTCAATAGCTATAGACTAATTTAATACTGAAAATTTGACTCAATAAACTGAATTGACTCAAACTAAAACACAACTGAAAAACTAAAAAAAATGCTCAGAATTGAGCTTATTCAACCAAACCTACTCTAATTGATACATTCATCACTTGATCAAGTGAAATGGAACAACCAATGCAACCATGTAAGCATTATGGCTGCTAGTTGAATTCTCTACAAGTTCTTGCTTATTAGCAAGAAGAGAGAACTACTAAAAGGAAACTCTGATGAATACTTGTCAACATATTGAATCTTGATGAAATTGCAAAGCAAGAGCCCACCGGATGACCTAAAGAATGCTGCAAAAGGATCTTCATAGGAATACATATTGATTTATTTCCCATATAATACGTTACTACTCTTCTCAAGGTAGTCTTCATACCTTGGTTTTAAAATTTTCCTAACATCTATGCTTTCTTTCTTTAATGACTGCAGCAAGTTGAAAAAAGGATCCTGAAACTCGTGAATAACTATTTTTTCCAGATGATCAACAACAAAACAAGAATCTTCTTCATTACTCTCCTGATATGACTGCAAATCTTGGTATGGGCTTTGTAATGAAACACCTGCTGAACAAGACAATGAAGTCGGTTGTCCGATCAAGTTTATATCTACACTCTTTTCAGGCTCACAGTTAGCTAACAGAGAAGGACTTTTACGGCAAATATCATCCAACATAGTAGCTATTGCGTTATGAAAAACTTTAAAAGACTGATGAAATGTATCCATCGGTTTTAATGACATTGTGTGACACTCTACAGGCTACCCATATTTTTCTTTAGAGATATTATGAAATTTTTTCTTTAGAAATTGCAATGATTCAAAACATAGTGGTACAGAATCATCTTGCATCATTTGATAATGTGTTTCAACTTCCAGGCCTTCATCTACAACCTAAGATTCAATTTCATTCGATGGCTGCAAATCTAGAGCTAAATAGGATTCTATGTCGCAAGTTATTTCCTCAACCAATTTAGGATAATGTTCATCATTTATAACTTGCTCAAGAAATTCCTTATCTACCTCAACCTCAACATAAAAATTGAAAGACTGCTGATTTCTAATCTTGAAAAAAAATTCTTTCAAATATTGAAATGAAGCAAAACATAAAGGAAAATATCCTTTACTTATTTCAAAAATTTTAGCATTTTCCTCATCTCTATCATCATAAATATGCATTCGATGATAACTATATTCAGGCTACTGAAACTAAAATTCCTCCTTCCACAAACCAATTTTTGATTGCTCTACAAGATTAGCTTTTATTTGGAGAACATAATCATTGTCATACTGATCAAACTTTGGCAAATAATCAATATAAGTAATGTCACCAATCATACACATTATACTATCCGATTGATTCTCCTCGAATTTATCTACAAATCCATTTTATGATCTATGGTGGTTGGGATTAGCAGGAAAATCTTTAGGGCTTGAAATATTTTCTTTTTCTAGGATAAGTGGGTCATGATGATCTTGAATGGAAAATACATCCCTCATGGTGATCCTTTGCACCATTTCCTCTATTGTACTTACCAAAATTTTGAGCTTTACCTCTGAAGATGTCAGGTGTTTTGCAATGTTCTTCTTCTCTTCTTTCTTCATCTTTTCCCTTCTGATCATAGATTAGCCTCTATGTCTACTGAATTGTTCTGCATCTCTTCAAGTATTGTAAGGTTCCTTTCTCTCAGTTGAAACTCCATTTCCAGATCAAAGGCATCTAGGTAATGTAATAGAGCTGAGCTAGGAGGGGGTCTTATATCAGCAGGTATCGAATAACAGACTTGATTGAATCTGGTAGAAAACTATTGTACTGTCTCCCCTAGCTATCTTTTTAGTAGGTCATACTCTTTTATAATTAGGAAATTATTTTGTTTGACCACCCACCTATCAAGGAAAACTTTGACGAACTACTTGAAATTTGAGATGCTCGCGGCAAGCAAGTTTTTGAACCAAATCTTGACTTTTCCTTGCAAAGAAAGAGAAAATAGCCTAATACTGACATCCTCTTTGATAACTTCAAAAAGGTCAAGGAAAGTCTCAAAATTCTGCATATGTCTCTCAGCAGTGATGTTGTCATATTCACCATCAAACCTCGGCAGATATAGGTAATGATTTTTAGGGAAAGCATGGAGTATAGGAGGTAAGAGGAGAGGTTTATATCTATTCGGGACTATGAAAGGTGTAGGAGTATGTACATAAGTTGTAAGATCAGTATTGATCTCTTTGGGCTCATCAATTTGAATATGGTCATCATAATATTCCGAAAAATGATGTGGACCAAGATCAAAGGAAAACTTGGTATTTACACTTTTCGAATACGTAAAATCAATATTTTGATCATCTTTATCATACAAAAAACTCAGGAAAACTTTCAGGATAGTTTCAGGAAAAGAAAAGAATTAATTTACAAGAAATCAAATTAGATATTGAATACAATTCCACTTTGAATACATGACCTTTGTGTAATATCCTCCCATTTTCCTGCTTGCAAGGTCGATCCTTCAGTGGATTCTTTACATCAAGTTGGAGTCGCAAGGTGAAGAGTTCAGCCTTCATATGCATCTGATTGCTATCCACCATTAGTAACCAGATCCATACTTTATCATTCTTTCCCAGGGAAGATATGATATTTCACTTCCCCAGTATGGCTGCCAAAATTTTATCACTCGCATTGAACCTCAGGCTAAAGAAGGGAATTCCAAGGTAACCTCAAACCATTCTTAGCCAAGTAGTTAGCCCTATTAGGCCAGGAGAGGGCTCTCGCCATAAATATCACAGCCAAGATGAATAAGGAAGAATATTTTAGGCTAGGTATAGTAGCTCATGGTTTTTAATTTTGATTTTGTAGGGTTTTGCTGGATCAAGAGGAGTCAAACAGTGAGGGCAAGAAAATTGGGTCAAGATTTGGAGGGTGTTCTATGGGGCAAGGTAGGTACAATGTTTGGAACTTTGGGATTTCGATGGTGGGATGATCATGATAGGTTGGGAGCTAGAAAGAGCATGGTGAATTCATTATTTATTTCTAAATTTAAGAAATTACAAATTATGAATGTTTACCCAAAACAGAGCATAGAAATTATGGATTCTATTCATCTAACTTGAAAACATTCATTCAATAGCAATGAAATGATAGAAGAAATGCGCAAAAAATTATATCATATGAGAATATAAGAATGAAATGAAACTAAACACAATACCACATGGATCCCAGAGAAATACTTGCAAATTTGATTAATGTCCAGGCCAAAACTGATACAAAAGTGTGTCTCTTGAGGAGCCAAACCTCCAGTGAGTCTAACCCCTAACAATGACTAAGAAAATACATCATATAGACCTGAAAATCACTCTCCCTAGACTCAAGGAGTTGAATCCATGAGATAGGAATTAGTTTCACCTACTCCCAAACAAGAAACTGAAGACTAGGAAGACCCAACAATTTGCCTTTAAAATAAAGGAAACCGATTCATTTGACCTCTAGAAGACTCGCCTAATGTATCTACCTTAGATAAAAGTAAAAACATGAAATTTACATTCACCATGACCATTTACATCAGTAATTTCTTCATTTTCCCAAGTAAAAAGTCAAATTGGAGTGAAACTTCAAAATTTTCTAAAGATGGTGAAAATGCAATTTTCCTGGCATACGTGCAGCGCCCTAACAGGAAAAATAGCCTCTTTTGCAAGAAACATTTGGAGGCATTTTTGGTGTCCAAATCAGCTCCATGATAGATCATTGGAAATCTCTTTGAGTATAGTTTCCAAATATACCTCAAGCTTCCAAAATGAACCTCATTTTCCATGTGAAAACGTGAATCTCCCAAAACGTGTAAACATGCAGCACCTAGGCCAAAAAGGAGGTAGAAACATTAAAATTTGGTGGGTTTTTACACTTTTGAGGGACTAGTTCTCCACCAAATTTTCTTAAACTTGCTAGGGATTCTATATTCATCATTCGGAAAAATATGGTGGTGAAAATTTTTCATTTGGATGCCCAAAAAAATAGTTCAACGCGGAGGGCGCTGCACGTTTGGCAAATTTTCTGACTGCAAAAATACTCAAAAACACAGACATTTCACCTTTTTGAAGACCACATTTGGAGGCCTTAAGGGTTTCAAAATTGTGCCCATGATAGCTCGTTGGAAATATATGCAAGTCTATTTTCCAAATATTTCTTTGGTTGTCTTATTGTAGTTCATTTACCTTGTCAAAAATTGTTTTTCCCAAGACTATTTAAAACGTGTTGAAGAGGGTGTAGAAATGCAGAGTGTTGGTGCAGGAAAATTTTGGAGGCATTCCTCAACTCCAGATTGAGCTCATGATAGATCATTGGAAATATCTCTTTGTCTTGTTATCATTTGACTCATCACGAAAGTTATTTGGACACTCCATATATGAGAAAACTTTATTTTCCCAAGGTCACTCCAAAAGTGCAGCAACTCTTCCGTGGCACTTGTATTTTTGACATTTCTCTAAAACCATGACACCTGTGTAAAACATGAATGAGTTTTTCCTTCATTGACCTATTATGGAAAAAAAAATGTCTCACGTTTCCCAATTTCTTCTCTTTTTGGTCGGAAACACAGTTTGAAAAAAAAAAAACCGACCCTATGAGTGGAAAATGACTTGACTTTTGGAATGAATTCTCAAAAAATGATGGAGACATGATGTTTATGAGATGAAATGACCTCATACTTATTGATATGACCTACCTTATGGATCCTCTACTCAAATGTCTCGTTTCCATAGTAAAACATAGCTTAGTGGGAGAGGAAATTAGGGTTTGTGAAGCATTATGACTCTAGTAGCTATTTTGTGGTTGTTGGTTCATATATGATGATTTTTCCTCCTTTCTTATGTGATTTATTATTTAGTGTTTATTCCTCACTGACACTTTTGTCTTCCTCTTCATACATTGTGGGCTTGAAGGCTTTGGAAACCCTAAGGTAAATAGAATGAGATGAAGGGAGTGAGAGGTGAAATTAATAGCTTAGGAAAATTGAGGGAGTGAATATAAATGAAAACCTAGGTCTATGAAAACCCTAGGATTTAACAATATTTATGGCTGATATATGTTTACGGACATGAATATTGATATGGTGCATGAAAAATGGGAAGGAAATGGAGGCTAGGGTTTCACAACAATTAAGCACTTCAATTTTTCTTATGTAAAACAAAATATATAATTGGAGAGGTGATTTAGGGTCCACTTACTGATTTAAAGGATTTTGAAGAAAAATGTGAGGAGATTTGAGCTTGTTGATGGTGGTGAAACTCTTTAAAACCCTCCCTCTGAAAACATGCAACGTTATGGAGGAACGTGCAGTGCCTAGGAAAACGCGTAGCGCCTTTGTGAAAATACACAGCGCCAATGTATTTTGGTCTAAAGTAATCGGGCAAACGCGTAGCACCGTTAGGTAAACGTGCAAATTCTTGAAATTTTGACCCAAAATGCTCATAAAACTTGAAATTTCTCCTTTGCCGGAACTTTTGATGGCTGAGTGGATACAATGACTTGCTTTGAGGTGTTTTTGAAAGGCTTTATAGCATAATGGATTTGAAATTTTAATTTGAATCACCCACTTTTCTAATGTTCACTTTTCCCTTTGGACCTTGGCATTGATACTCTTTTAAATTTATGAATTTTTGGCATTACAGGTTGATCAAACATGGATTATGGCTTTCCTTTCTCCACTTAGGCTAGAAATGATTGTATTTGACAGCTTGGGATGAATTTATTACATATGAGATCTTAAAATTACATTTGGAAAAATATAAATAAATTACATATTGAATTTTATATCAAAATGACATTTTGATATAAAAATCATTAAACTCAAAAAATACAACTTTGAAAGTATGATAATTACATCATGACGATCTTCTATATAGGAAAACAAAATTTCTTATTTAGTTCCTCTCATATATTTTTTGACCTCATCTGAAATGGACGAGTGACCTTGAGAAATAAGAAAACATAATGACCTAATGGGATTTCTTTAGACCTAACTTTCATGAATGAGATTTTATTTAAAAGACTTCTTAATGAAAAGAGAATTTCCATAGGTGTTGTTATGATCAAGGATACATAAGAATGAGTCAGCCAATATGATCTTCTGAGGGAGAATGAAGTTTTATTGACAAGGAAAACCACAAATGGAACAATTTTGTATCATGACCTATTGGAATGATGGAAAATTTATTTAGAGTGGGACACCTAAGATGCACATGAAAAATGTGTTTTGATCCCTGGTGGAAGTATGCAAATACTAACACTAAGATTGGCTCCAGCTAGGGATGGTAGCTCCTTGGAGGTGCCAAGAACACCGTAGTCCAAGTGCCTATTCATTAGGAATGGAGTCAATAGCTAAAGACTAACTGAATACTGAAAACTTGACTCAATAAACTAAACTGATTCAGACAAAAACACAACTGACAAACTAAAAAAAAATGCTTAGAATTGAGCTTATTCAACGAAACCTACTCAAACTAATCCATTCATCACTTTATCAAGTGAAATGGAACAACCAATGCAACCATGTAAGAATTCAGGTTGCTGGTTCAATTCTTTGCAAGTACTTGCTTATGAGCAAGAAGAGAGAACTACCCAAAGGAAATTATGACGAAAACTTGTCAACAGATTGAATCTTGATGAAATTGCAAAGCACGAGCCCACCGACTGACCTAAATAATGCTATGAAGGGATCTTCATAGTAATACGTATTGATTTCTAGCCCATTTAATACATTACTTCTCTACTCTAGGCAGTCTTTGTACCTTGGTGTTAAAATTTTCCTAATATCTATGCTTTCTTTCTGTGATGACTACAGCAAGTTGACAAAAGGATCTTGAAACTCGTGAATAACTATTTTTTCTTGATGATCAACAAAAAAACAAGAATATTCTTCATTAATCTCCTAATATGACTGCAAATCTTGGTATGGCCTTTGTAATGAAATACCTACTGAACAAGACAATGAAGTCGGCTGTCGGACCAAGTTTATATCTACACTCTTTTCAGGCTCACAGTTAGCTAATGGAGAAGGAATTTTGTTGCAAATATCATCCAACACATCAGCTATTGGGTCATGAAAAACTTGAAAAGACTGTTGAAACGTCTCCATTGGTTTTAATGAGACTGCATGACACTCTACAGGCTGCCCATCCTTTTCTTTAGAGATATTATGAAAATTTTGCTTTAAAAATTGAAATGCTTCAAAACATAGTTGTAGAGAATCATCTTGCATCATTTCATTATGTATTTCAACTTCCAAGCCTCCATATGCAACCTAACATTCAATGGAATTCGGTGGCTGCAAATCTGGAGCTAAAGAGGATTCTATGTCGCAAATGATTTCCTCAACCAATTTATAACTTTCTCAAGAAATTCATTATCTACCTCAACCTCAACATCAAAACTGAAAGACTGCTAATTTCTAATCTTGGAAAAAATTTCTTTCAGAAATTGAAATGAAGCAAATCATAAAGGCAAAGATCCTTTACTTATTTCAAAATTTTTGGCATTTTCCTCATCTATGTCATCATAAATATGCATCGGCTAATCAATATATTTGAGATGCTGAAACTAAAATTCATCCTTCCACAAACCAACTTCTGATTGCTCTACAAGATTAGCTTATGTTTGGAGAACATAATTATTGTCATACTGATCAAAATTTGGCAAATCATCAATATAAGTAATGTCACCAATCATACACATTATATTATCAGATTGTCTCTCCTCAGATTGATCTACAAATGCATTTTCTGATCTATGGTGGTTGGGATTAGCAAGAAAATGTTTAGGGCTTGAAATGTTTTCTTTTTCTAGAATAAGTGGGTCATGATCATCTTGAATGGAAAATACATCCCTAATGGTGATAATTTGCACCATTTCCTCTATTGTACTTACCAAAATGTCGAGTGTTACCTCTGAAGATGTTAGGTGCTCTGCGATGTTCTTCTTCTCTTCTTCCTTCAGCTTTGCCCTTCTGATCAATAGATTAGCCTCTACATCTACTGCATTGTTCTGCATCTCTTCAAGTGTTGTAAGGTTATTTTCTCTTAACTGAAAATCCATTTACGAATCAAAGACATATGAGTAATTTAATAGAGTTGAGCCAGGAGGGGGTCCTATATTAGCAGGTATCGAATAATAGACTTGATTGAATCTGGTAGAGAACTGTTGTACTGTCTCCCATAGTGGTCTTTTCAGCTGGTCATACTCTTTTAGAATTAGGGAAGGGTTTTGTTTGACCACCCACCTGTTAAGGAAAACTTTGACGAACTGTTGGAAATCTGAGATGCTCGCGACAGGAAATTTTTTGAACCAACTCTTGAATTTTCTTTGTAAAGAAAGAGCAAATAGCCTGATACTGACATCCTCTTTTTCAACTTCAAAATGGTCAAGTAAAGTCTCAAAATTCTTCATATTTATCTTAGCAGTGATGTTTTCATATTAACCATCAAACCTCGGAAGATATAGGTAATGATTTTCAGGGAAAGCATGGAGTATAGGAGGCAATATGAGAGGTTTATATCTATTCAGGACCATAAAAGGTGTAGGAGCATTTATAGAAGTTGTAAGATCAGTCTTGATCTCTTTAGGCTCATCAATTTCAAGATGGTCATCATAAGATTCAGAAAATGGATGTGAACCAAGATAAAAGGAAAACTCGATATTTACACTTTTCGAATAGGTAAAATAAAGATTTTGATCATCTTTATCATACAAAAAACTTTGAAAAACTTTCAAGATAGTTTCGGGAAAAGAAAAAAAGTAATTTACAAGAAAGAAGATTAGATCTTGAATATAATTCCACTTTGTCATATTCCAAAATTTGCAAGCAGCAAATTGGAATATTAATTTTTCTTATATCATCTGGGTGGTGAATAAAATGGGTGAAGAGACCCATAAATAGGAATAAATCCCTCATAGTGTGAAAGGGATCAATGGAGCAATTTTATTTGCACCTTCTAGTGTGAAAAGGGGCAAATGCATGAGGACAAGGTCAAGTTTGACCAAGTCAACAGTGTTGCCTAAGAGGTGTAGCTTTCTTGAGAAGACAACGCAGTTTGAGAGGGAGAAAGATTATTTGTGGAAGAAACCCTAATGTGTGGGGTCCGGGTCAAAGAAGCATTCACTTGCATAAAAGGAGGAAGAGGCAGCCATAGTGAGACATCTTTGAGTATATTGATTTTGGTCTAGAAGACTATTTGTATTCTCGGACTATTTAGCTAAGTTGCAGTGTTGTTTAGCACGAGGGATTCTTGTTTAGGATTTCCTCTCCTTCTTGAGAGGCCTATTGAAGGATTGCACTTCATTTCTCCACATCTTGGCTCAAGGCTAAAGCCACTTCCTTCAGTCACTGCATTATTTCTGCTGAAGTATAACGTAGTGTTGTTGGGTGTTGTAGTGGAGGGTTCCACAACACCATTCCTTGGCTCATCTTTCAGAGGAGGGAGCTCCTATTCCTTAGGAAGGTTAGTGAGGAAGGTTTCAGAGCTGATTGTACATCTTTGGCACCAGGCCAAGCATCTCCTATCTCCTACAACGCAATCCAACTCCTTGACTGTGTTATTTCTGAGCACATTTGCAGTGGGGGCTTGCTCCACTATTTTGGAGGGTGAGATCTTTAGGGATTGAATCAGCCTTTCACCCAAAAGATACATTGGATGAGATATATGTGTCATATGTAGCATCATCAGCTATATTCATCCATTTCTATTTTCTGAGTTGCAGCTGCTACCCAACAACTCTGACATTTCTGCATATTTTCCATTTGTACATGTATTGCAGCCAATCCTCTTAAGGATTATTGTATTGTTATTTTCAGGGATTGAGAGCTTGCTCCCCCACATTTCTTGAGCTCCTATTGTCATATATTTGTATTATTAGTTTATATGTTGCAGTGTCTCCTATAAACTGCGCTATTATAGCCTTGTGTAAATTCTATGTAGCAATGTTCTTCAGTTTCTACTACATGTTATGTTGAGGCTTCCATTGCCAAGATTGAATGATTGATTCCTCAAAGCATTGTACTATTTTGCTGCGATATTATACAATGTTTGGATATTTTTATCTTCATGTCTCATAGCTCATAATAATAATGTTGTCATTCCATTGTATGTTCATACATTGTTGCAGGCCCTTCATCGGGCACTTTCTGAAGACAACTAGGTGTGGGAGACCTGTTTAACCCACCTAGAGGGATTTCTTTTGAGCCACCTCTTGGATTTCAGTCTTAGATTCATTGATATAAGGGATCCAGGTCCTGGTTTCAAATCATGTAGCAGCCATTCCTAGAAAATGAGTTTTCCAGTCATGCCTTGCTAGCAGTTCCCGATTTTGGTATATTACAGTGGTATCAGAGCTACCTTCTTGGCTCAACCTGTGAGCATCATCCCAAGAAGATTAGAAGACTGAAGAGGATGGGTTTTATCTCATCATTTTTCAGATCCATGAAGAACCTCCCCAAGGAGGATAAGCAAATAGAAGGGGAAGGCCCCTGCACTTCCTATTCTCATCAACAAGGAGATAGAGAAATAAGCAGGAAAAAGACTCCATATTTTGAAGAGAAGAAAGGGGATAAGATTACAAAGCTTCTTCCTAAATCAATACATATTGTTCATGAAGACTTCAAGAAGATAAGGAGGGAGATGTATGGAGAATCTCCAAGAGATTTTGAATCTAAAGCAAGCTCTAGGTTGACATCCCAGGAGTGTGAGCAAGTAGCTACACATCCTAACACACAGCACAGTCACATGCCCAGGATTGCCAGAAGAGAGATGGAAAGAGAAGAAGAGGTTGATAGGAGGGAAACCCTTAGTGATTTCCTGAAAGAGTATGAGTTTCAAACTCAGAAATTCTGAGATCCTTTCAATTTTTCATAGTTTTGCAAGATGAAGGTGAAAGGAAGAGAGCACCAGGATAGATTTCTTCTATCTATCTTTGAGGGTTCACCTACATGTTTAGCCAAAGCTTGGGTGGAGGAGTTAGAGACCTTGTTGCAGAAGCATCACATTCTTCAAGATGAAGACATCAAAGTTACAGCGCTGCATTTGAGAGGTAAGGCTTATGCTTGGTGGATCTTTGAATCCTTTTCTTTGAAAAACGTAAACATTGCATCTTATTCAAGTTTCACTAAGGAATTAGTGGAAATATTTGATAGAAGGATTCATGAGACACACATGGTGGGGATAAATAAGAAAACTCAAACAAAACCCTTGCATGAGAATGCAGTACCATTGCAGAAAACCATGGGGAAGGCTGAAAACTTGCACCACACCTTGCCGGAAGAAATACATTCTTCTCACACCTTGGAGCAAGGAAACATGGGGGTCTCTTTTTCAAAGAGGGATACAATCATTGGGAGGTTTTCCATTCTTTTTGTAGAGATTGAGGGCAACAACGTTGTTTCATCTAAGGATTATCTAATGCCTCATGCAGAGGAAGGAGGAGCTCCTGCTCCAAGTAGAGGGATTCTTGTATCTTTGCAAGGAAGTTCCCAGGATCTCATGTGTGGAGATCAAGGCACAACTCATGTTCTACATGTGCCAATGTTGAGAAGGTGTGGAACCATGGAGACCCAAGGAGAAGGTAGGGAGGAGAACCAGCATCATGAGATGAGATGTACACATCCCTATCCACTTCAGGAGTTTGATGCGCCTAAGAAGTTGATTGGATTCTGCAGTGGAAGCATGGAGAGTTTTTTCCATTCATATATTTAGTCATATCTTGTTGAGGATGTCTCATTACATAGAGAAATTTTGCAAGGGAGACCACTGGATTAGCAAAGGAGGATGGATGCTTCACCAGTTGAGGCACTACTCAGTGATTTCAGAGGAGTGGGAACCTTGGGAGAGCTTGATATACTGATGGGAGTCTGGGGTAGACTCAAGGAGAGAGGGAGCATTCCCTCAACATCATCAATACCCACTTCCATTTCAGATTCTGCGTTGTGGCGGAAGTAGCAGGGGAAGGAAAACAACCTTCCAACTTGCATCTTTGGCATGGTAGATGTCAAACATGAGGATGACCATATGACAGATGCTCTTCATGAGAGATCATCAGTGCTGTCACTATGGAGGATAGATCCATATTGGAACTCCCAGCTGTTGGTGGAGTATTCCAAGGATATTTTCCCTTGTATGATATTGGATGACCAGTTGCATGAAGATGGATATTCAGTCAGAGATGGGGTCATCTTCTATCATGGTAGGACCTTTTCTCCTAGAGCTTCCAAGCTCAAGGAGAAATTGCTACAAGCAGCTCGGGAGGATTTCCTTTTCATCCCCACTTGTTATATGAGAGCCTACCACACCATCATGGAGGGGTATTTTTTGGAGGGCTTTAAGGAGGAGATATATCAAGATATGAGGAGATGCATGGATCAGATGCAGATGGAGGAGATACATAACTCTTTGGGAGAATTAGCATAACCACCTCTTTTCTCTTTGAGGATGAGAGTGTTGGGGTTCCCATGTTTTGGCCAGGTTGACAGAGACCAAAAGATGAGACAACATAGAACCACTTTTAGACCTTAGGATCTAGCCCTCCTAGGTCCAGAGAGGGATCTCTCTATGATTATCAAAGGATATATGTCTTTGAAGTCCCAAATTATGATTTAGGCTACAGTGAGCTCAAGGTTGTTGGTTTGATTGTTTGAGTTTGGTTGTTGAGAATCAGGAAGGAAGGTTTCATCATAAGACAAGGATGGGTAAAGAAGGAAGCTAGGCAAAGATAGATAACTCAGGGAACATCAAGACCATTGGGCAATGGAGTCAAGAAAGGATTTACTTATGTTCAATGTGTAAGCTTCAATTGGGCTAGTCATCTAGAGCATTTGGATCTCAAAGACTGATTGGTGAGGTGGAACACTAAGGGATGAGAATGAAGGATGGAAAACCATCTGATTCCGTCTATAGATCAGGCCAGAGGTCATTTAACTCCAGGCCTGCTTGGACAAAACCATAGGCAACACAAGGGGTCTCGAAAAGGTTTGTATGGAAGGGCAGGTTATGAAGAGGCAGCGACAGGCTTTACACCTCCAAATGTTCCTAACCTCTTTCAATTAAATCTTAGCAAAGACATCTAAACACTGATCCTATCAACTTTCACATCAGAGAGCAGGAAATAATCATCCACTACACTGGTTTAGTCGATTTAAAACAATATTCAGACACACATACGAGCAGAAAACATTAAAGACTGAGAGAGATGGGATATAAGGTACCTAACAAGGGTAAATCTTATATCATGCATTCAGATGTCAGTCAGAAGAACATGGAATGAAATGGAAATAAACACAGAGATAAGAAAAACATCACCAACTGCTGTAGATCAGGATCCAATGAAAACTGCTTATCATGTTAAACACAACACCAATCAGGTACATCACTGCCCAAAGCTTTTACATTCAGCCTGAATACATCATATTTCTTAGCCTATCATACAACTGTTACACAGGAAACTTGGCCCGGGACAAAAATGCTTGCAATTCGCTGATAATGCAACAACAACCATTACAATGATATCCCTCTGTGCTTTATAGCAGAAGAGACACAGAGGACCGACTGAGGAGGTAGGTGAATCTTTAAATGTTACATTTAAGCACAACAATGAATGCAGGGCCGAGGCCCATTCTGCTTGATACACTGTATATTTAATCATTGTCACCTTCCTCGTGAAAGAAAGATCTGCTCCGGATACGATTTGACCTTTGGGCTGTAGTACTCCAGGTGATTTGAACAAAATGAAAGAACTTGCTGGGAGGTCTGCCTCATGGATGTTAGATTGCTTTGAACTATAGCTGGGACGGAAAACTCCTTCAGGGACACGGCGCATAATAAATACTGCATGGGAGACCTGTCCTTTATGGAAAAACATTCCGCTGATAAGAAAACCTTGATATTACCTCTTATTGATGTTCAGGATCTCCAGGATCGATCCTCGGGGTCTTCAAAATGATGATTTGCCTCTTTAAACCTTTGTTTCAGGGCTTAAGATATTTTTTGACGTGCATTAATCCCTCTGCTTTGTACTGAAAATCCTTGCTGCTTCATGACTACCTCTGTCGGGTTAGCTCGAGCTTTTAATGGCGCCACAAGATTTTCGGCGTTTGAACTCTGCTCTCCATTAATATGAGTCCTGACGGCCCCATTTCTTGACCTTTATGATGGTACTGGCTCATTAGAGTTGATCCTGACTGCGCCGCCCGCCGTTGAGGTAGTACATTGAACAGCGGCGGTCCTCTTCCTTTGGAAACTCTGCAACATAGCAAAACTCATGAAGAAAACAGTAGACGGAGCGATGGGTGCAGGGTGGACGAAACAGTAGTGCGACGGTGGTGGAAACAATGATTTTGTGTAAAAGAACAATGAAAATGGAGTGGAGTGGTGGAATGCGCGAATAATAGGGTTTGGTATGATCATGCAGCGCAGACCGTTGGATTCAGGCCCGGAGATGGAGATCAACGGTGGAGATTGATCTGCGGGCTGACTTATGGACATGGCGGAATACATATGAAACTTTAGACTTTGGCGAAAATGTATGGAAATTCAAACAAATGCAACGAAATGTATGTAAGAAGTGGGACCCAGCGGAGGCGGAGGGCGATTAAATCTGAGCCGTCAGATCCGGGAGGAGACGGACGGCGGGAATGCAATCGAAGGAGATGCAATCGGAAGGGCTGCAATCGGAAGGGCACAAAAATGAGACACTCACAAACTTTCGATTGCGATCGACAGGTGAGAGCAATAGCCGTTGGATCATCTGGGTGGATCAACGGTGCGGAATGCACCGCGGGACTTATCGAAATAAAACAATCGCATCGGGTTTTTAGAGTATTACAAAGGAAATGCACCCGCCGGTTGTTTCGATTACGATTGGCCCCCAAGGCTTAAGCGCTTGGTCTTGGGTGACGGAAATATGTGGGGAGGTGGTTAAGGGGCCAGCGGAAAAGTGGCTAGGCCTTTAGCATGGTCGGAAAGTGGGTTTTTTGCCCATTTTAATGGGTTTTAAGGGATTATAAAGGGAAACGATAAGGGGAGAAAGGGGAAAAAAGTTACACAAAGGGTAAGAGGGGGAAATTAAAGGGGATTTTAGGGGGATTTGAGGGGTAAAAAGGGGAAATAGAAGGGGAGCCAAGGGGGAATAAAAGAGGCTAAATGAGGGTAACAGAAAGGGAATTTGGACAAAGGGAAAAAAGGGGGGAATTGATGCATGTTGCAGGGGTAAAGGAAGGAATGACAGGCCCTTTTTAGCAGTTTTCTAGCAGAAGGGGATTTGTATTAGACAGAGCAATTGAGAGGCTTCAAGGAGGATGGATTTTCAGGGGAAAGGCATTCCTTGAAGACTCAACAATGACCTAGCCCCCTATTTGCTTGTCAAAAATTTTCATATGGGGGCTAACAGTGGCTCCACATGGGGATGGCTTCTTCTTGAAGGGGCCAAGAAACCAGAAAATGATCTCTTGGTGTAGGCCAGATGCCTGCTGCTTGAACCATCCTTTTCTTTCTTTGACCTGCTGCCACAATATATTAGATACAAAAATCAGCAGCAACATTTTCCCAACCAATCTACCTACCCAAACTAGAACTCTAACAATTTCCCCTTGGGTGCATTTGAACTAGCAGACCCTTTACATTTTATTTTGCAAAAAAAAAAAACCTATTCTAATTCTACCCTTATTGCTCCATGAGGCCATATTAGATTGTTGGCCTCATACAATTCTCTACCTAAACTACTACCTGTTGGGATTAAACTGTCCAACAGGTTTCTTCACCTACATTCTAAGACAGGAAATTTAAACACAGCCAAGCCAGGATTAGACTGTCTGACTTGCTGGGCAGAAACTTGAAGAAAACAAAACTGAGAAGGCATGGAATTTTACAACTGTGAAAAATCCTTCTTTCTTTCTTGTGACTCAGGTTTTGAGCATATTTGAGTCACTTCTTTCCTTTGCTCCAGCTCTGATTTTGGGCATATTAGAGCTGGATCTTCTTTCACTGCTGATCCAAATTTTGAGCTTGTAAGGACCAGCTATTCTTCTTCCCTTTGGCTCAGATTTTGAGTTTATTAGAGCCAATCCTTTTGCCTCAGAGGTTCATGTTTTGAGCATGTCTGAACCTCTCTTTTCATTCTGTTTTTTGGGACAATTTCTTCTCTTTTTTGCTGAAAATGAAAATTTGCAACGGTATATACAATGGAAATGAAACTGGAAATGGAGAATTAGCAGAAATAGTGTTTAAGCATCCTGCCATTGACAGGACCCCCAAACAGCTCTGTACCATCAAGTTCTTGCAAGAAAAACGCATTAGGACCCACAGTGGCTTGAATGATGAAGGGACCTTGCCACAAGCTGTCGAATTTGCCATGTTTGCCTTTATCCTCTCTTCTTGAATCCCACTTCAGGACCTTGTCCCCAACCTTGAAATTTGTTGCTTTGGTTCTTTTGTCAAACTGTCTCTTCATGTTTTCCTGTACTCTGACAGCTCTATCATAAACTTGCTCCCTTGTTTGCTGAAGATGGATTGTTTCATTGGTTCTCCTTATCATGTTGTCTTCTTCTAATTGGATTTCTTGAATAAGCTTTACCACTGGTATCCCAAGGCTAGTAGGAAAAACTGCTTCTGTCCCATAAACCAGCTGGAAGGGTGATGTGCCAATAGATTTCTTTGTAGTGAGCCTGTCTGCCCACAAGGCATGTATCAAATTTTTATGCCAAGACCTTTTGTTCTCTTCCAGCAGCTTCTTAATGATTGTAACTAGGCTTTTATTTGATGATTCAGCTAAGCCATTACCCTGGGGGTAATAGGCAGTTGAATGTCCAAGTGCAATTCCGTACCTGTGACAGAAATCAATCATTCTTTTGGATCCGAAAGCAGCAGCATTGTCAGTGATTATCTTCCTTGGGCAGCCAAACCGAGATAAGATGAAGTCTTCTAGGAACCTAATGATGATAGAATCAGTGGCATTCCTAGTGGGTATGGCTTCAATCCACTTAGTGAAGTAATCAGTAGCAGTCAAGATCCACTTGTGTTTCCCAGAAGAAGAGGGGTGGATTTCTCCAATGAAGTCTAAGCCCCATTGCATGAAGGGACCTTCTATGGTGATAGGTTGCAGAGGGAGGGGAAGGAGCTTTTTTTTGCCTTCAAAAATTTGGCATTTGTGGCAGGTAAGGATCATTTTATGGACATCACTAAAGAGTGTAGGCCAATAGTACCCAGCCCTGAGTATCTTATTTGCAGTGGCTTTCCAGCTCAGGTGGCCTCCACACTCCCCGGCATGGAATTCTTGTTTGATTCTTTCAGCTTCGGCTTCAGGCAGACATTTCAGTAAAAGGCCATTTGGGTTTTTCCAATATAGACTCTCATTCATAATGCAGTAATTTCTAGCTTTGAGTTTTATGAATCTGGCCTTTGTTTTGGACAGTTCCGGAGGAGAATTGAGGTGTGTGAGCACGTAAAGGATATCAGTGTACCAAGGAGAGTTCTGAAACTGCTCCTCAACAGTTTGATGGGGCAATCCTTCCTGCTCATCCAGGGCATTCATCATGTTAATATCAAGGGCCTGTAGATTAGTTTCAGCCATCAATTGGGCCAGGCCTTGACCTTTGATCAGCTTGGTGGGTTTGATTTCAATGTCATATTCTAAAATTGTAGCAATCCATTTGCCCCTTTTCCCATCTGGGTCTTGGGACAATATATCTTTGACCACTATATTTGGCACATAGGCAATGGTGTGAGAATGCAGAATGTACACCCTAAAGTCTTTTAAGGCCTTAATCAGGGCATAGGCCTGCTTTTCCATGATGTTGTACTTTAAGGGTGCATCTCTCAAGGCTTTACTAAAGAAGGCTATAGGCTGTTCCTTACCTTCCGAATTTTTCTGCAGCAAAACTGCAGCTATCGTGTGTGGGGAAGCAAATGAAAAGATCAGAAAATCTTTTGAAAAGTCAGGGCTGATAAGGACAGGGGCCTGGGTGAGTGCAAGCTTTACTGACTCAAAAGATTTCTTGGCTTCGACAGTCCACTTAATTCCAACATCTTTCTTCAGCATTTCAGTCATTTTCCTAAGATGCTCAACAAGGTTGGGGATAAATCTTCTAAGGAAATTGATCTTCCCAATGAAGGACTGTAGCTCCTTGATGTTTCTTGGATGTGTAATTTGAAGTATTCCCTCAACTCTCTGGGGGTCTATCCTAATCCCTTTATCGGATATGATGTGGCCCAGAAGCTTACCTTCTTGCAGCCCAAAAACAGTCTTCTTAGGATTTAGGGACATACCGTACCTTCTACATTTTTCAAAAACTTTCCTCAGATGTTTTAAGTGTTCTTCTTCTGTTTTAGAAAAGACAGTTAAGTCATCCAAGTAGATAACTATAAAGTGTCCAATCTCATCTGAGAAAGCAATATCCATTGCTCTCTGGAAGGTAGCTCCAGCATTCATCAATCCAAAAGGAATTTTCACATACATGAAGGTGCCCCATGGAGTGGTAAAAGTTGTTTTGAGTTGATCTTCTGGGAGTACCAGAACCTGGTTGTATCCTGAAAAACCATCAAGCAGGGAGATTCTTTTAGAGCCCACTACCTTCTGTAAGATATGTTCCATTCTAGGCAAGGGGTAGTTATCTTTCAGGGAGGCTCTGTTGAGGTTTTTGAAGTCTATGCACAGTCTAATCTCCCCTGTTTTCTTCCTTACAGCCACTAAGTTTGACACCCAATCAGAAAACCTTACAGGGACTATAATGCCCGCATCATACATCTTCTTAATTTCCTTTTCTACTGCAGGCAATTGTTTTGGATTAATTCTTCGAAGTTTTTGTCTAAAAGGCTTCTGATTTTCCTTTAGTGGTATCTTATGTTGTATAATGTTGGTGTCATAGGCCTTTAAGTCTTCATAGCTCCATGAAAACACATCAATGAATTCCTTAAACAAGTCAATGTATCTTTTCTTCATGTCTGCAGGTATAGACTTAGCCAGCTTTATCATTTTGGGTTTGTCTTCAGTGCCTACGTTACACTCTTCTACATCCGATTCTGCATGTTCTATTGTGGGTTTCTTTGCAACATCATCGAAATCAAAGAGATCCTCTAAGGGTGCTAAGCCTCTTGGTATGTTCTTGTCTTTGGCTTGCAGCACCTCCATTTCTTCTCTATCTGCGTTTTCACGTTTTATGGCTGAATCTCCAGTTTCTTCAGAAAAAGAGTTTATTTCTATACTACAAGGTGTTTCTAGTTCATCTGGGGAATCCTCACTTGGGCAGCTGTCATCAGATTTTGAGTTTGAATCAGAAAATTCAAACTCATTCCTACCCATCAGGAAATCTTCAATCTGTTTGTCTCCTTCAAAGACCTGCCAGTATTTTTCATTGTCTGGCACTGCAGGCCTGAATTTAGTCTGAATGATGATTTGTTGGTCAACTAGGGCCTTAGGATAAGAGCTAGCTAGGCAGGCTAGTCCATTTGCAATAGCGTTTTGACCCCTAGGAATGGATACTAAATCATATTCAATGAACGTTTTCAGCAAATCTAGAGTATCATTCCTATATGCCCTAAGCCTGGGGTGTTTTGCCGAATACTCACCATTCATTTGTTTGATTACTAACTCAGAGTCTCCTCTCACGACTATCCTACGGGCTCCTAATTTTTTCAACAGATTTAAACCCAAGATTAGAGCCTCATATTCTGCAATGTTATTCATGCATTTGAAATGCATATTGACAGCGTGGTTCTCCGTGTGGTCATTTTCGGTGTTACGCAGCCACACTCCTGCTCCAGCGCTTTGTCTAGTACAGGACCCATCAAAGTTCATTTCCCACAAGGGTTCTTTGTTTACTTCCACTTCACTTTCTCCCTTACAGCTGGGTTCGCCATTAGGTTGAGTTGGGAGGTCTGTACTAGGTTGTAAGCTATCTTGTTGTTCATAGAGGCCATGGATGTCAGGAAGGTGGTTAGCTGGCTGTTCTTGTTCTGTTTCTGTTTCACTTGGAGTGAGAGGTCCACCACAGATCCTACAGGCTTCATTGTTGATTTCCTCTTCATTTTCAGTGTGCTGCCCATGGTTTTCCTGATCATATTCTTCCAGAGTGGCCATTATGTGGAGGTCCATAGGCTCGGTGTTCTCATTTGTATTCCTATTCTGGGACTCTGGCTCTTCTAAGGATTCATCATTACAAAAGATGAAGGAGTCAAGGTCGGTATGTACATAATATAATGGTGAATTTTCAGGTTTCTCGGGGCTGCTGACTAAGAATTTCATTTGGGATTCTCTATATAGTCTTCTTAATTGGCCAAATATAGGAATAGTGGCATATGAGCCATCCATCTGCATGGTGCCTTGCAGCTTGGCTCCCCATGATCTAGATAATAACATGCCATACTTGGGTGGCACGTCTGCCACCACTACATCCATGACCATACATTTCGCAGGAATTTGAGTTAAGCTCACACATAAGTCTTTGATGAGGCCTAGGCATTTTACTCTACTCGAGTCAAAAGAATACAAGTCTTTATAGGGTCTGGTGATTTCGAGGCCTAACTTCTCCATGACTACCTTAGGCATTAGATTGTGTGATGCACCGGAGTCATGCATGGCATTATGGAGGATCTTGTCATGAATGTTAAGACTGATATAAAAAGGTGGAACTACCCCCTCCTGAAATTTCCCCTCAATATTAGGACCAAACAAGAGGGCAGGCTGATCATCACTCAAATTTACAGTGTCATTATTTATACTCAGATTTAATGCTTTCAAAATCTGGCCTTTATATACATCCTGAGTGGCCAGCTCAGATAATGGTACAGAGATTTTGATTTTTGCAATCTCACTTTCTAAACTGAAAGTGGATTGACTCTTGGAAGCGTTCAACTCTGTTTTATTTGCAACCACCTTAGTAGCTGAATCGGTTTGTGTTTTCTCATTATGTACATGTGTAGACATAGTTTTTTCAGGAGCACTAGCTGAGGTGCTAGTGCTACTAGTTGGTTGACTTTGTTTTTCATTGTTTTGGTTGTCCTTTTCTTTGTTACTCTCAGAACTCTTGGCCGTTGAGCTGTTGTTCACAGCAGCTACTTTAGAAGATTTTTCAGGCCTCTTTTTGATGGTTACCTCCTGAGTTTTAGGTTTGGAAGTGTCTTGGTTCTTTTTACTCCTGAGCTCATATTGTTCTCTGACCTGTAACATGGCATTTTCGAATCCCAACCTATAATCCTCAGATTCAAACCATTCCTCCTCCCCATAAGAGGTTGAGGGTTGGTCCTCTTCTGAATCACAGTTTAGGATCGAATCTTCTGTTTCAAACATGTTTATCACATTCCCTTCAGACTCTTCTATGATTCCCTCATCCTCATCAAGAAATTTTTGGAAAGGGGGAATGACTTGCTGATCTGACTCTTTCTGCCTGTTGGGAGTGTTGTTGTTTCTTCTAAAGTTTTGGTTTTGGTTTTGATTTTGGTTCCTGTTCTGAGTGATAGCCATCTTTTCGACCACTTGGCATAGCTTATCCAAATTCTTAGACAATCTGTCAATATTAGGATCTGAAGTGGAGGCTATAGTGTCATCCTTGTATGTTACTCTCTTCTCAGCTCTTAGTTTGGCCCTTTTTTCAATCAAATTTGCCTCTATGTTTACTGCCCCTTTCTGCATGTCTTCCAAAGTGGTGTACTCTTTATCTCTAAGCTCATAGGCCATGTCAGCATCAAATCCATCAGGATATTTGGCCAGGGCCATACCTTGCAGAGGTTTCATGTGTGGGGGAAGAGCATTGTAGATGCTATTGAATCTAGTGGTGTAATCGTGAACACTCTCTCCTGCGTTCCTCTTAAGAGACATGTATTCTGCTAGGAGCTGGCGAGGGTTTGCTCTAGTTTCCCATTTGTTAATGAAATTCTAGTATAAAGTAGGGAGATCTTGGATACTACCAGCAGGTAGGTTTTTAAACCACTTTTTAACCTCTCCCCCCAGGCTCTACGCGAAAATTCTCATTTTGATTGTTTCATCATCAATTTCCATATAGTCAAAAGAGTCCTCCATTTTATCTACATGTTGTTGTGCTGTTGTAGGCTCTTTAGCAGGGAAGTGTGGGATTTTTGATTGATAATCATCTGGTAAGGGCAGTAAAGGCTGAGGTAAAACTAGAGGTGCATACCAGGCTGCCATGATGGTGTTCTGGTGGGGTATAGGGTTGGCTTGAGCAGCTGGTAGTTGGATGACAGGGATGGTAGGACCAGCAGAAGTCTGTTGAGCAGATCTAGGGTGAGAAAGCCCCAAGTTTTGGAGAAAGTGGAGATCAGGTGGTGTGGAAGGAGGGGTTTCACTGTCCCTAGTTTCTGGCTGGTCAGAAACACTGAATGACCTAGTTCTAGGTAATCTGTTTTGGAGGCCTAGGTCGAAGAAAGGGTCTAATAGAGCTGCAAGATCTTCTGGTGCAGAATTGGCTCTATGAATGTTGCCGGAAATAGTTGATCTCCTACTCACAGGTGTTCTTTTAAGGATTTTCTCAGGATTATCAACTGTTTCAGGTGGGTTTGGATCAGGGAAAGCTCTTGTATGAATGGTTCTGAAAGCCAGAATGTTGTTTACAAGCCGAGCAGCTTAGCCCTACTTGTTGTTTCTACTGTGGTTAATGTTGTCTTGGGAACTGGCCTCCCTGTGGAGTCTTCATTAGGCTTGGGGACTGGTCTCCCAGTGGATTTGGATGTGAAACCAAGATAATCAGTAGGCCTACTGATCACCAGTGGAGTCTTTAACGTTTAGGAATAATGGAGTCGCCAGGTGGAGGGTTTAGGATGATTCTAGGGTACACTGTCCACCACAGTGCTCAGGCACTATCACCTTTCATGAATCTCCTCTAAAGCAACAAGCTCCAACCAGAGATTGACTGGGAGGGCATTTACCAGATATGTCACCCCTGAAGAGAGGATGAGATCTGGAGGCTACCTGGCCCTATCCAGGCTTTGTCTAAGAGTATGGTGGATATTCAATAATGGAGGTTGATTCAAGAAAGGTGTGACTTACCGCCAACCTAACCAGAGTTCTAAGTTTCTAAGGTTTAAAGAGTGTTTAAGACGAAATGTACTCAGAACTCCCCAGCGGAGTCGCCATTATGTTGGGGTTCCCATGTTTTGGCCAGGTTGACAGAGACCAAAAGATGAGACAACATAGAACCACTTTCAGACCTTAGGATCTAGCCCTCCTAGGTCTAGAGAGGGATCTCTCTATGATTATCAAAGGATATGTCTTTTAAGTTCTCAATTATGATTTTAGGCTAGTTATGGGCTCAAGGTTGTTGGTTTGATTGTTTGAGTTTGGTTGTTGAGAATCAAGAAGGAAGGTTTCATCATAAGACAAGGATGGGTAAAGAAGGAAGCTAGGCAAAAATAGATAACTCAGGGAACATCAAGGCCATTGGGCAATGGAGTCAAGAAAGGATTTACTTATGATCAATGTGTAAGCTTCAGTTGGGCTAGTCATCTAGAGCATTTGGATCTCAAAGACTGATTGGTGGGACAGAACACTAAGGAATGAGAATGAAGGATGGAAAACCATCTGATTCCGTCTATAGATCAGGCCAGAGGTCATTTAACTCTAGGCCTGCTTGGACAAAACCATAGGCAACACAAGGGGTCTTGAAAAGGTTTGTATGGAAGGGCAGGTTATGAAGAGGCAGCGACAGGCTTTACACCTCCCAATGTTCCTAACCTCTTTCAATTAAATCTTAACAAAGACATCTGAACACCGATTCTATCAACTTGCACATCAAAGAGCAGGCAATAATCATCCACTACACTGGTTTAGTCGATTAAAAACAATATTCAGACACACATATGAGCAGAAAACATTCAAGACTGAGAGAGCTGGGATATAAGGTACCTAACAAGGGTAAATCTTATATCATGCATTCAGATGTCAGTCAGAAGAACATGGAATGAAATGGAAATAAACACAGAGATAAGAAAAACATCACCAACTGCTGTAGATCAGGATCCAATGAAAACTGTTTATCATGTTAAACACAACACCAATCAGGTACATCACTGCCCAAAGCTTTTACATTCAGCCTGAATACATCATATTTCTCAGCCTGTCATACAACTATTACACAGGAAACTTGGCTCGAGACAAAAATGCTTGCAATTCACTGATAATCCAACAACAACCATTACAATGATATCCCTCTGTGCTTTATAGCAGAAGAGACACAGAGGACCGACTGAGGAGGTAGGTGAATCTTTAAATGTTACATTTAAGCACAACAATGAATGCAGGGCCGAGGCCCATTCTGCTTGATACACTGTATGTTTAATCATTGTCACCTTCCTCGTGAAAGGAAGATTTAATCCGGATACGATTTGACCTTTGGGCTGTAGTACTCCAAGTGACTTGAACAAAACGAAAGAACTTGCTGAGAGGTCTGCCTCATGGATGCTAGATTGTTTCGAACCATAGCTGGGACGAGAAAATCCTCCGAGGACACGGCGCCTAATAAATACTGCATGGGAGACCTGTCCTTCATGGAAAAACATTCTGCTGATAAGAAAACCTTGATATTACCTCTTATTGATGTTCAGGATCTCCAGAATCGGTCCTCGGGGTCTTCAAAATGATGCCTTGCCTCATTAAACCTCTGCTTCAGGGCTCAAGGTCTTCTTAGACGCGCATTAATCCCTCTGCTCTGTACTGAAAATCCTCGCTGCTTCATTACTGCCTCTGTCAAGTTAGCTCGATCTTTAAATGGCGCCGGAAGGATTTCGGCGTTTGAACTCTGCTCTTCATTAATATGAGTCCTGACGGCCCCATTTCTTGACCTTTCTGATGGTACTGGTTCATTGGATTTGATCCTGACTGCGCCGCTTACCATTAAGGCAGTACTTTGAACAGAGGCGGTCCTCTTCCTCTAGAAACTCTGCAACACGGCAAATCTGTGAAGAGAATAGTAGACGGAGCGATGGGGGCATGGTGGACGAAACAGTAGTGCGGCGGTGGTGGAAACCATGCTTTTGTGTAAAAGAACGATGAAAGTGCAGTGGAGTGGTGGAATGCGCGAATAATAGGGTTTGGTGTGATCATGCAGCGCAGACCGTTGGATTCAGGCCTGGAGATGGAGATCAACAGTGGAGATTGATCTGCGGGCTGACTTATGGACATGACGGAATACATATGAAACTTTAGACTTTGACGAAAATGTATGGAAATGAAAACAAATGCAACGAAATGTATGTAAGAAGTGGGACCCAGCGGAGGCGGGGGGCGATTAAATCTGAGCCGTCAGATCCGGAAGGAGACGGACGGCGGAGATGCGATCGAAGGAGATGCAATCGGAAGGGCACAAAAGTGAGACACTCACAAAATTTCGATTGCGATCGACAGGGGAGAGCGATAGCCGTTGGATCGCGAAACGAGCGGACGGCCAGGATTTAATCGGGAGACAGAGGGAAGGCTTGCGATCGGCGATCGGAAGGGGGGGAAGCGATTGAGCGCTGACTGTCAATCTGGCGGGGAGATCAATGGTGTGGAACGCACCGCGGGACCTATCGAAATACAACAATCACGTCGGGTTTTTTGAGTATTACAAAGGAAATGCACCCGCCGGTTGTTTCGATTGCGATTGGCCCCCAAGGCTTAAGCGCTTGGTCTTGGGTGACGGGCATATGGGGAAGTGGTTTGAAAGGGGCCTGCGGTAAAGGGGCTAGGCCTTATAATAAGGTCGGAAGAGGGGTTTTAGGGGTAAAAAGGGGAAATAGAAGGGGAGCCAAGGGGGAATAAAAGAGGCTAAATGAGGGTAACAGAAAGGGAATTTGGACAAAGGGAAAAAAAAGGGGGGGAACTGATGCATGTTGCGGGGGTAAAGGAAGGAATGATAGGCCCTTTTAGCAGTTTACTGGCAGAAGGGGATTTGTATTAGGCACAGCAATCGATAGACTTCAAGGAGGATGGATTTTCAGGGGAAAGGCATTCCTTGAAGACTCAACAATGATTTAGCCCCCTATTTGCTTGTCAAAAATTTCATAGGGGGGCTAACAGACTAAATAATTATTTTCAATTTTCTCGTTGTTTAAAATATATTTTTTAATGTATGAATAGAATATAATTTTGAAAAATACCTTCTAACACTCTAATTATGTAGATTAAATAATTTAAACTCATTTTTTGTAAATCTCTTTCGTATTTTTGATTAAATTAATTAGAAAAAAGGTGAAAAAATTCATTTCTCGTTAGAAAAATGTAATTCCTACTTGTCTCAGCTTGTGATTCTTCCTATGTATAGAGTCTCGTTCCTATTCCATAGGTGTTAGCTAAATCTAGGTTCCTTGTTTGGTGTGTGGCTGAGATATTCTTAAACCAACTTATTGTGCGTCCAATATAAAGCCTTATCTTGAGACAATACCTCATATATATATATATATATATATATATATATATATATATATATATATATATATATATATATATATATATATATATATATATATTTGATTAATATATTGCACTATGCATGTTCAGTTTTTAAGTTGGTATCAGAGCCCATATGGGCCTGGACCTCGGCCCCTCCTGGATTGAGGGAAATGAGGGAAATAAAGAGGTAGCTAAGTATTTCATTTTTTTTTTCCATCGAGATGGGTTATGGTCGTGTTGTCTAATAGAGGCTCACTGCAAAGCGATTCACTGCATAGATAGAGG
This sequence comes from Pinus albicaulis, assembly GCA_034641835.2. Taxonomy (NCBI): domain Eukaryota; kingdom Viridiplantae; phylum Streptophyta; class Pinopsida; order Pinales; family Pinaceae; genus Pinus; species Pinus albicaulis. The sequence goes on from CM076570.1 coordinate 651,756,599, forward strand.
ATCACCGATATACATTTTTTTGAAGTCTCAACTGTTGGATCAATAGCTATGGGTGCGACATTGGTTACAAGGGATATATGCGGCATGTTGAAAGTCAGTATATGAATGAAGCTGATTTGCACGTCTAAGGTAGAGGTTGAGATCTATGATCCGTAGGATCTAAGCTGGAGGAGGCTCGATTTAAACCCAGCTTGAGATCATGCTTATGTTCTCGCTCTTTCGTCCACTTTGAAAGAGCAGACAACAAGGATGGTGGCTTCGGCTCGATTTATGAATGGTTGTGTGGGATGGAACCACGTTGCAGTGATGCAACTAGAGGATGCTTCCCATAGATACGATGATACGACAAATTCCGAACTGAAGCCCATCTCATGCAGAATTTGGATCTCTTTACAAGGCTCTTGGTTGCTAAAATCCTACATTGCGTTCACATGGACGTGTAAGTGCTCGCGAGCGGAGGCGGCATGAACTTCTGCGAGAGGTTATTCGTGGCTATTCGTTGTGGATAACTAGTCGTGCGAAGGAGGCATTGGATTTCGTTGTGATTCAAATATGACTATTTAGTGGACGTGGCCCCTGCCTTGCATCGCCCCCCTGCAGGATGGTGTTGGTGTCTGATGGCAGAAGGCATCACCATGGATGGTACTGCAACTACGTGGTGGTTACTTATACAAGCCCTCACATCTCCTGCAAACCAGAAGCTCTTCACAGTCGAGCAATGGCTCGCCACTGACACTGCACCGTATGATCTCACTGTCGTCAGTGATCAGTGCTCCTAAGGCCATCCCGCTATCTCTCAGCTCTAAAAGCTGCCGAGTACTACCTCTGATTTGGCCCACTTTCTACTTGAATCAGAGCCTGAAGCCATTGGTGTCAAGAATGGTTGTGGTTGTTGCAGCCAAGATGATGCAAATTAGGTGTGATGGGGCTTTTGTGGATTCTTCTATCTTCTATTAAGAGGATCTAGCATTTTGCGTTTAGGCATTCATCCAATATTTTGTGAATTTTTGTTCCCTACCTCTGATGTCTTCTTTCGCAGAGATGCTCCATTTTTTTGATGTGCATGTCGGGGAGGTTTAGCGATGGTGTAAAGTCTTTATTATTGTCAAATTTTTAGATTAGATCAGCTCTGATGGGAAACTACTCAACTATGGTTACTCTAAGAGATTTTCGATTGCTGGAAGAGCTAGATAGAGGAGGAGTGGTGCCTCGCTAAAGAGAGATCGATTTCTATTTTCTAGTCCTCGATTCAGTGGGAAATTGATAGAGAAGATTTATCTACTGCTGGAGTTTCACTTAGGTTCTGGTTCTTCCTGCGTGTGCTTGGTTAAGTGCTCTCCAATACATCGACGAAATCATGGTTATATAATTCTATTTGCTTTTTATTCAGATGTTTTTATGAGCAACGCTCTTTTTGATATCTATGCCAAATGTGAGAGGTTGTGAATCGATGTGAGGATTCCTCTGTATATCTAGAGTGATGGACCACTCAAAGTCAAAGTGGATGAGCGTGGACGGGAATTTTTGTGTGAAGCCACGGAGCTAGTGGCGGTGGTGTTGAGAGTGGGATTCTGAGATCGAATCCCTTGGAGAACCACTCTGGATGTCAAGCAGTACGAGTTTGGAATTTTATCACAAATTTCTCCTTCTTCGAGAAAACGGATTTGGACTTTCTGTTCCACATGTTTTTCCTGGCTCGGTATACCAAACTCGTTGAGGAGAAATCCAACTTCTTCTATATAATGTTATTGGAGGAACTGTGATCATTTTAATAGGCTACATGATCCCATATATTTCAGTGTCTTTTTCCAAAATATTATTTCTTAGCAACTCTTTGACGTTCATGATGGTTTACATGTAGAGTAAACACAATACTTTCTTCCATTTGAATTTCCTTGGTCTTTTCACATTTACTGCAACATACTTACCATGGGTGCTTCTTGGATTCTCTGTACTTGTTGGGAGCTTCAAAGAGATTGGTTTTTTTTTTTTTTCCTGTCATAGCGCAACAGTGAAGTGTGGTACACCATATTTGCTGTAGTGGCTGAGGGCAGTGTCTTGAGCTGCCTAGATGTTCCTTTGTTAGTATACCAGAACGACCTCTGCTAAGGTGCAACAGAAGCATGGTGAGTTGTAGCTGGGGAGACAAGGTGAATATGAAACCAAAACTTCCAAGATATTTTCTTTGATAAAAAAAATTGTCTTCGTGAATTCTTTTGTTTTCATGTTGAGCCTGATCAACTTAACATGTAAATGTATTCATGTAAATCTGTTTAAAAGAATTAGATGTTGTATTGTTGTGACATTTAGTCTGACCAAATCTTGTCACATTTATAAGTGTATGTTGGAACTGGTCATTCCAGCAATACACAAATTTGCAGGGAAATTATTAACTACCAGATGTGATAAAGACATGACAGTGAAAATGGCATCAAAGGTATGCTTGGAAGAAATCACCAGCCTTCATATTATGAATATGGGAAGTGGCATTACGCTGTGATGCCAGGGGAATTGGATACTGAAATGAGAAATTTTGTGTGTAAAATTGTTGAATTTTATGAATGTTGACAGTGAATTTGTGGACAATGGAGGATCGGACCGTGGAGTCCTGGATTATTTTTTTGAGAGGGAAATTTTGTTTCTCTTCATGTGGTTGTGAGTTCCTATGTCTGGATCATCTGTGCTGGAATGCACTGCATTGAGACCAGTGGACAAGTCGTTGATCTGTTTCTTTATTAGTGGACCCCTCAGAGGTATTGTTGGAGAAGAATGGTTGCTGTTCTGTTTGCGAAATAGTCATATTTGGGAAGAGATAGAGAAATTTTATGTTCATGTTAAGCTGAAGAGTTTATGTTTTTATTTTGTTTCTTGGAACCATGTTTAAAGCTATTGAGCCTTATTAAGCCTAGCTAACCCAATGTAGGTAAAGTTACTTTGTTAGAATTCGAGACTCTAACAAATAAGCATGGATTTCCAAGATATAATTGACAAAGACAAAGATGCCCAATATGTGAACATTTCAAAATATGATGTAAAGGAGCAATAGAAACATTTAAAGGATGGTGGAAAACGAAAGTGAAATTTTTTTTTGTGTGAGCTTTTTTTGGAATAGACTCAATAGCATGTTGTATTATGAGTCACACATTTTTAATTGTAAGCAAGTCTAGGATTTTTTTTTGTAGTGGTATTTGTAAAGTATGTACCTAATAACTCCAAGAGTTGGAGTTACATTGTAAGCTTTGTAAGGCATGTGTATCCCCATAAAGTTCATGGTAATATCAAAACCACTTTGTAATTACAGGTTCGTGGTCAACCAGAAATCATGTGTAACAGTGAAGTGGACTGAAAACAGGTATGTGCCAGTGTTCACACGTTAACGAAGAAATTCGGTGAAAGGTTGCCGATCAAGAGATCCGATGAAAGGTCGCCGATGAAGAAACCCGGTGAAAGGTCGCTGATGAAGAGATCCAATGAAACGTCACCGATGAAGAACTCTGGTGCAAGGTCACCGATGAAGAAATTTGGTGAAAGGTCGCTGATGAAGGGATCTAGTAAAAGTTTGCCGAAGAGATCTAAGACAGATCTACTGTCGGTGAGAGTTCACCAATGAAGGAAGAGCATGGTTATGGGTCATATGATAAAACCTACATTAGAGGGGGATCTGTAGATACAGGTACATGTATGCAATGATAATAGTTGACAGAACCATGTATGCGAAGAACATCCTACGAGACTAGCGGTTGTTGTAGTTGGTACCCATGCATTCCAGTGGATGGTTGATCCTTTATATGGATGTCGACATATCCTTTTCTTATGTTTGACCACAACTAGACTTTTCAAACTAGCATGCCAAAGTAAAAAATGAAGATGCCAAGGACTCAAATACAAAGCCAAAGTAGTGGTGTGTTCTACCATATGAATGATGTAGTCAAAGTTTGTTTATGTTTCTAGAATAGACTCATGACCATGGTAGAGTATGAGTCACAGTTTGTAATTAGAGAAAATCTACATGTCATTTGTTGTTTTCACGTGCTGTTAGACCCAGAGAGGCATGCATACCCCTTTGTTATATGTTCCCTCTGTCAGATATTTTTAACACCCTGGAAGAGTGTGTCATGTGGGATGGATACACTTGGGTGGGCTGTATTGGTTTTAGACTCCATAAGGTGAAATTTATATCTAAGGGGAGTTCATCGAGAGGTTGGATGAACCATGTATGTGAAGGAATTCCTAGTAGACTGGCGATTGGAGCGGTGTGGAACACATGCATTCTGGTAGATGGTTACTCATTTTTATGGACATCGACAATTGCATGAGCAAGATACAAAGTGTAATTACCAAACATGACCTGATGTAGATTTTGCAAATGGATATCGAGACAAGTAGTCTTTAAGGGTGTGTGTTAGAAAATCTACTTCCTACTTGTCTTAGTTGTGATAATTCCTATGTATCGAGTCTATTCCTATTCTATAGGTGTTAGCTAAATCTAGGTTCCTTGTTTGGTGTGTGGTTGAGATATTCTCTCAACCAACTTCTTGTGCGTCCAAGATAGCTTCCCTATCTTGAGACAATACCTCATGTATATATGTAACTCTATTTGATTAATAGATTGCACTGTGCATTTTCAGTTTTTAAGTATTTCATCTTAAAAAAATAATTTCATATATAAGTTGGACTAGGCCTTTTAATTATTAAATATTTTTGTATTAATTTTAACCTACTAATATAAAATAATTTCCATATAGAAAGAACCACAAAATCCATGAGATTGTAAAAAACATCCATGCTCATTTTTTTAACTAAGATAAAGACATATTTAGTAGAATTAATATATTTTTATGTGTACTTTGTTTGTTAGTAAAATTTTTTAGGTAATAAAATTCTTTATTTATAAAGTGTTTTGTTTATTTATATATAAATAAACATGTTAAAATTATTTCAATTTAAAAATATTTTTTTAGTAATAGAAAAATATTTTATGATTTATTTGAGGTGTATAGTATTTTAATTTAAAAAAAAAAATTAATAATTTTTTTTTGATATTTTAATACATTTTTTTTTCTAAGTAAAACTAATTCTATTATGTATAAATGTTACTGAGACAAAACTGCCATAGTGTCATCTGTGAGAGCCTAAACACTGGGCTTGATAACCATGCTTGTCCAAGAGAGTCTGGACTGCCCTTGAAGGGAAACCAGTCCTTTTAAAAAAAATATTTTGACTGCCCTTGGAAGGGAAACAAGTCTACAGTTCATAATTAGCAAGATAAAAGAGAAAAAGATATAGAAAGTAACAATCAGCCTTTCCAGCTGAGCCTTAAAGCAAAAAGACAGAAATTTCCTATAGTAATTGGTCAAAAATACCAGAACAGTTTGAGAGCTATGAGGATCATGGTTCATGAGCCTTAGTCAGGGATTCCTCCACAATCCTGCAACCATAATCATCACTGCTATCATCCGTGCCACCTTTGAGATAACCTTATTTGCCGATGTCTGCATCCACCTTGCGCAGCGCCTCCATGGAAGACGGAGAGAAGTCTGCAGGAAATACCAAGCTTCTGGGGGAGCTAGGGATGGGAGGGGGCAGGGAAGAGGTTGCAGGGGTCAGAGCAGGGAGAGGGGACTCATCACGGAGAGTTACAGTGATGAAGGCTGTAACAATGGGACGGTTTGAGGAGCATTCAAAGCAAAAATCAGCCCACTGGGAGGTTTGACGGATAGGGAGGCTTGCAGGCTCATGAGAAACAGGAGGGATTGCACAATTGGGGGGATCAGTAGCAGGAGGGGGGAAATTCCTATCAAAACGAACAGAGTCACCATGGCAGCCTCGTCTTCTGTAACTTTGTGTAACCTGAGGCTGGTCCAGCGCCTCATCAGTTGAGAAGGACCCTGAGGCAGAACTTGCAGAAGGGCGATATCGAGCTCCACGACTCTGACTAGTGCCTCGCCGGCACCGCATTCAGTGGCGGAGGCGCGGCATGGAGGTAGAGGTGGGGTGATGAATTCTTCTGCAGAAATGGCAGACAGAGAACACAGAGGCCTAGAGAGGGGAGTTGACACCGCTCAAAAATGCCGTCCGAGCACAGTGCAGAGAAGTAAAACCACTGAGATGAGCCTCCCAAGCACAATAAGGAGAATTGACACTACAGAAGAGACTGTGGGTGAAATGGTACCCGGGAAGCGGCTCAAAGCAAGCAAGCAAGGTGCAACGGCGACCAGTGTGCGTTCTTGTGCTAGATTCAACAAAGCCATGGGGGAAAACACCGCTAAGAGGAAGCGGGGAGCCTCCACTATGATTACAACCTTCCGAACTATCCAGAACGAGTTCCATGGCCGAGTGAACCGCCATATGAAGTTGAATGGGTGTCCAGGTAGAGGTATTAACGTCGGCTTGAGATGGTGAATTTAAGACTGCATTAAATCCTGTACAGAGGGCCATACAGCCACCCCATGCGAGCTCCTTCGGGAAACGCGTAGGGTGCCATGTCCCATCAAGCCTCATATGTATCCGCATCCGAAGAAGAACAGTCCTTGTGCACCAACATGGTGCAGTTTTGAAGCATTTCTCGGTCATGGATAATGTTGAGAGGGCCATGAATGAGTGTGGTATTGCTGTCTAATCCAAAATTGGCTAGGATATCTGCAACTTTGTTTCCTCCTCACTTGACATGGGTGAATGAGATTGCACTGTTGTCTTTCAGCCAGTTGCTTATCCTATCAATCCTGGCAGCCAAACGCCAACTGTGGGCTACCTTTGCTGAATTGGTGCCCCAAAGGATCTGATTTACGATATTAATGATAATTTGAGAGTCCCCCTCGATGATGGGAAAGAATTTGTAGTGATGAGTGAGGTAGAGGCCTTGCCAGAGGCCTTCTAATTCAGCTGATTTATTAGTGTCCCATCTGATTGATCCATAGTAGATGATTTGAATTTCCCCCTTGGAGTTTCTAAAAGTGTGTTGAGGAGGTAAATCCCCTCTGCGGGATAGAGGCGATCCCTACTAGCCCAAACAGGGTCTAGCAACAATCATCAAATGCTACAGTGCAAGTTCCTAATTGCGAATAAATAGACCAACGATGGAGGCCTACCTGGAGTCCAATGCTATGATCCGTAGAAGAGACAGCGTTCCCGTTCCTCAGCCTCGGCAGATCACGATCCCCACGATCTTCGTGAATGGCACCTGCACATGCAAGAAACAACACGAATACAAGCATAAAATCCAGAATACGCAACTATATATCAGTCAGAAAGGATATAACTCATTATTAACATAAGCGAAAAATAGAGTGGAACCATAACCGGTAGTCATTCATTAATAAACAATCGAAAGAGAGTACAACCAATGTTCTGACGCCGCGGTCTCCTTCGGAAGGGTCCCCAGTCGTTCACGTCTCGCAAAGCTCGCCAAGGAAAGGGCAAACCTCTCTAGAGTCTCTCGACGATAGTCTCCTTACTTGAGTCGGCCTTAAGGGAAGAAAGAGGGCTCTTACAGCACAAAGGCTCTTGGGAATTTGGAGATTCAAAGCTTAGGCACTTCAAGACTAGCTTGCAATGGCAATGGGAAAGCTTTTATAGATGGGGAAGGAGGGAGTTGGGATCCCTATTATTGTGGGATTGGCCCTATCATCAAGGAAGGTTCCATGAGAGGTGGCAAACCACTTCCCTTCCATGGAACTCCCGTAACCAAACCTCCCAACTCAAGATAGGCAATGGTTTCTGAGTTTGTTGAAACACAAATTCCGCCATCTTTATTTAAAAAACACTCCTTAAATTGGCTGGCGCGACTACTGCTCTGGGACAGAGCGCCAGTTGGCGCGGCCTCTTTGTAGGATTTTCCCCATTGGCGCGAGTGATGAACTGTCTGCCCGCGCCAATGCAAAAGGAGATGTTTTCATGGTTTTTTGCAAGGAGATGTCTTTAGGGAAATTGAAGCTCATGTTTAGAGGAATGCATTGATAATGATTTCAAGGCATGAAAATGTTCACAGGTCACAAAATGGGTCCTCCATTGTGCGGGACGGGGAATGGTAGGGACGGTGACAAATTACTGTGTAACAGATGCCCCCTAAAGTATGAGGCCTGAGAGAGAGAGGGGTGAAATGCTTTACGAGAACATGTTCAACTGAAGGCCCGCCGTCGGAAAACCTGTGCAGAAAAATACAACTGATATCTCAAGTACATGATGTATATGCGGTATGGGCGCAGCCATCCGAAACAGAGTACACTATAATCCGAATCCAGGGTATGGGCGCAGCCATCCAGCGAGGATCAAATAAATAGACTCAGGTATGGTCGCAGCCATCCAATCAATGAGTGATATACATAATGATAATAATCCACAATCGTAGCCTGGATTACAACAGACACAATCCAGGGTCTTGCGCTCCATCTCGACCCAAACGAAGTACAAGTTCGAGCATGCGAATATGTGAGCTGAAGTCGAACATGCAAGAACATCGTCTGATTACCAGCCAATGATGAAAGCTGTTAACAGACGCGAGAGGAACCACCAATAATGACAATGGCCCTCAAGGTACTATAGGTACAATCTACGGCATGTGAATCAATGAGCTGGTGTTGAACACCCGTAGAATCACTCGATCGGAGGCCAATGATGAGAACCTCACGTCGAATGCGACGAACCTGCCATTGAGGCATGCAGGCTCCAAGGTACCATAAAGGAGTCTCTAGATCAGCTTCCTGGATAATGAGCTGAAGTCGACAGGAAGTGACCTTGATTGAAGGTGGGCCATAATGTTTCCCACATCATCGACACGAGACAGAGGAACATGATGTTTTTGTTGTGAATCAGGATCGTATGAGAATCAGAGGAAGGTTGATATTCGCAGAGGCCAACTTCTCTTGAACACATAATGGCACAAATAGTGGTTTTGGCAGCATATTTGACATCAACGGATCAGAGGTCATGGTGACAAGGCAATGAGCAGAGGAGAGGTCAAAAAGGATTACCCAAACCCACGGAAGCAAGTGAAAAAATGAGATGAGATGTCCCCAACCCGACACGAATGCAGACAAGTGCCATGTTCAAGAGCGACATACTGCCGACGACAACGATGATGGTTCCATTTTCCCCCCACCATTTCTGGCGAGTACCCCAATTATTTTTGATAACAAGCTTGAAGGGGATAGCATATGCTTGTGATATAAGTCCGCCCTTCGGGCGAATCCATCCTAGTGCATTTAACGAGTCCTAGGAAGGAGAAACTCGAAGAACGTCATTTCGACGAAATCCAATGTCATCAGGGTTTAACGAGTCTGACAAAGGAAGAACTCGGCGTCTTTTCATGTTTAGAGAGTTTGAAAAGACAGCGGAAAAGTAAACTCCACAGGTCCCTTTTCGTGAATAGTTCCTCAGATCCGAAAAGGTAGAAAACAATATCAGAGAAAACCTCCTAGTCGCGATAGGCTAGGGTATTCCTTTTTCGTAATCAATCCATCCCAGCCCGAAAAAGGGTTAAACGTATACTGGGTAGATGTCGATTCGTGTCCAATTTAACGAGATCGAAATGACAAGGGCCTCGACAATCTTTTCATGTTTAGAGAGTCAGAAAAGAGCTGAAAGATGACTCCAAAGTGACTTTTTCGTGTATTTACCGAGTCCGAAAAAGTATAAAATACAACTCGTTTCCATCGTTAAAGTCGCAAAAACCTGCTGTTGCACATACCAAGCAAGTATAAAACCCATTTTTGACATAACATATTAAGATATTTGATAAAAATAACTTTTAAAACCCATCCTATGTCGAAAAAGTTATAAATATGCCAAAATGGTAAAAACAAAATTACATTTACTATTTACCTTGGTAAAAAGCAGCAGTGGTCCATTTTGGAGTGCAAACTTCTGACGGCGATTGCGACAGATCCGGTTGACCATTCAGATTCTCGTCTGCTACAGGTAAGAGGCGCTTCTCTATACTTCATTTCAATCCATTTTTTGATAGTTTTCCCAAATATATCAGGCTCTGTGGCAACTTTTTTATTTTTTAGGGCTACGCTCATTAGCGCGGGTAACGAGCACGGACCCGCGCCATTGCACTTTTCCATGCAAAGGGCTCGTGCCACATGGCGCGACTGTTCACAAAACAGCCGCGCCAGCGGCCGAACCCAAATTTCTGCCTAGAAATTCAAAATTTTAATCATTTTAAATGAAATTTGAAGCCTACCAGAGATCTAATTAAGGGTTTATGACCATGTGGATGCAGGAAATCAAGAAAAATGGTGATTGAGTGGAAAGAAAGAGAGCATGGAGAAGAGGATGAACAGGCCATAGAAAGTGAGGCTTGCATGAATGCCCTCAGAAACTGTGGGCTAAAGAAGTTCTTCCTTACACCCTGTCTACGAGCTCAGCCCGAGCTCCTACAGTATTTGATCAGTATTTGGGACGAACAGGAACAAGTGTTCAAGTTGCGAGATCAGGTATTGGAACTAGAGGTCTCCGATGTGTATTTCATAACCGGATTGTCCCGCAGAGGCCCGGTACCCATCCTGACTGGGAGCAGACCATCTGGCGAGAAGATGGAAGAAGTGATGGCACGAGTGTGCCCAAGAGCACAAATGGGATCAGGGAGCAAAAAGGTGGATATCCACACCATCCCCGACCTGGCATTGAGAGTTGTCCTACATACCATCACGCGGGCTGAAGGATCGCAGGCACCGCACGAGGCCACAAAGGCCGAACTCCTGCTGGCCTCAGAATGCATGAGTCCCTTATTGTTTGATTGGGCTACAGCAGTAACAATAAACATGAAGAGACAGCTCACAAAATGCAAGCAAGCTAAACTGAAACAGTTTGGCTATGGTTCCATCCTGGTATCGTTCATTCTGGAACGCTTACCAATCTTCCAGGGCCAAGGGGCCATAGTAGCAAAGCCGATTCCATGAGAGCCAAGAATGGCTCGCTGGGCAGCACTAATGCCCAGAGCTGGAGGCGGCCAACAGATGTCCTGGAGGCCGGAGTTTTTTAGGTGGTTACGGCACCAGTTGATCGTAGTGGAGGACTGGCCATATGCAGGAACCGATTTCACTGGAGACCCAGATCTCCCACTGCCAGAAGGAGATGACTGGGACGAGGAGTTGGGTATGACCTCATCTCTTTTGATTTTTATGTTTTATGATTTTTTTGTTAATACACATTCGTCCTAACACATTTTATATGTATACAGATGTGGGCCCCGAGAGACCAGCCGGTATGTCTCCAATCACGCGGAGGACTCTTCTCGCCCCTGATCCTCAGGCAGAGGGCACAGGAGGGGAGGAGTTGATCCAGAATCTCGAGGGTATTGCCTGAGGGATCTCGGACTATGCTCGGCTGGCGGATGTACCGATGGCATGCCAGCGACATACGGTGGGAGTACCTAGTCGAATCCATCGACTACTGAGACGCTTAGTGCATGCAGTTACATGTTATCATGAGCATCATGTGGATTAGACTCTTAGGGATTATACCACACATATTTTTTGAGAGACATATCGTCTCCGGATGTACTTAAGATGATTATGTATATTTTGACTTTATGTGATGCACACTGTGCAAACATTTTGACACATATATATATACATATGACTATTTTGGATGGATCTTTTACATGTGATGATGTTTTCTATATGTCATGCAAATGTCTAATACAAATGTAATCTAATGTATCAGTTACATAACAAACAACCCAATGCGAAATGTATTCACACAATGTATCTACTCACACATTTCATTTTTATGCAAGCTTAAAAGCACACATGAACACACACATATGCAAACTATGCTTGAAATAAGGAAGACGGGCATGCCCCCCAGCATGATGTCTCAATTCGAGGTGCATGCCCCCCAAGCTTCAGTCCATTGAAAATGGAGTGAAGGTTCAAAACAAAAAGTCAAATTGAACATGCTCGTGTTTCATTATTTTAACGAGGTTGACACACTTAAAAGAACTATCCTCAAACAGCTTGTTTCATTGTTTTTAGGAGCTCGACACAAGTGAAGGAACTATGCTCCGAGAACCTGGTTTCATTTTTTAAAGAGCTTGACACAGGGAGGAAACCGTGCTCTAACCGACTTACATCAAAATGAACAAGAAGGCGGTGCTTCCAAGAGTTCCACTCCCGATGGAAGGAAAACATCCTGGAAGTCAGGACCTAATGCCCCCAGTACACTATGCACGACGGCGTTATCACTGAGTGCGGGTACAGGGTAGGTAGACACATAGTTGACTTGCGGTGGAGCAGATACAACGGGTGGATAAAAACCTGGAGGGGGTGATGGTGGACCAGTTGCCACATTAGGACCAAAGAACGAAAGCTGGTCAATGGTCACGATATGTCCTTCATGCGGAAAACAGGCCACACGAAAAAGGGAGGAGACAAGCGCTCCCATGGCATAAGTGTAATCGCACCCCAGGAGTAGATTGAAATCCAAGGGGCCTGGAATGACCATCACGTCCATATGGATGGTTTTACCTCCCAAAGTAATCGGTAACCTTGGAAGGATCCCCAACGGTTGACTCATCCTTCTGTTAAAAGTCAACAGATTCTGCGTAACAGGCGCAAGCGGCGGCGAACCGAAAGCTTGCCAGGTAGTTGAGGATAGAATACTAACAGAGGCACCTTCGTCTATAATGGTGCTAGGTACGACCAGACCAAGAGCCTGTACTGTGATCTCGAAAGGCACATAAGACGGAAGGCGAAATCCTGCAAATCGATTCCAGTCAAAGGAAGCGACCAAACTACTCGGAGGGGCTACCATCGAAATGCGAAGGTCTTCCCTTGATGTCACGGAAGCAGAAGCCTCCTCCATGACCTCCATCTCGAAGGCGGGAGGAATACCCTCCGTAGCCTCCATCACGGGAGGCGGAGGTAACTGATTCACAGGGGACGGAGAATATTTCTCTAAATCTAAAGAGAATGCGAAGAAATCGAGAGGACATGGGGGTATGGAGATCCACTCTCGACGGAAAAGACCTGGTGCACCGTAGACGGGGCCAGTTCAACCGATCCCACGACCAATGGTTGGTCGGGAATGGATTCCTGAATCTGAATTTCTGAGGGAGTGGGATCGACCAAGGATGACTCTTGACCAATCGTAGGATCAACTGGTGGAGGACTCAAAGAAAGTTGTTTGTAACCAGCCGGAAGGCATGACGCAGAAACAGTCGAGTTGTTCAAAACTCGCTTGGCTTCATCCATATACGGACAAAGGTGAATGGCATGGTGCCCTTCACACAACTTACAGGGATTAGTAATCTTACCCTGCTTCTTAGGAGTCTTACTAGCGGTAATTTTGAAGACGTGCCCCCAACTTGGCTCCCGGAAGTCAAAGGCAACGACGGATGGCCATCGGACCATGCTTCGAGCACCTTGGGGATGCCAGGGCAGTCTCGAAGAAGATGGTCTCCTGTGCACAACAGGAAAGGGAACTTGACTTTTCGTGGAGGGTTGGAAGGTTTGTCAAGAGGAGATATTTGAAAAAAAGTGGCTGCACTTTTATCCTCTCGCTTATCGGACTTCTTCTTCTTCTTTGTCTTCTTCTTCTTCTTCTTAGCCACCTGGTTACTTGAATCCAGACTTTCACCAGGCGAAGTAGAAGAGGAGGACGCAGAAACAGGCGAAGAAGGGGAGAGGTCCACCTTGGAATCAACATGATGTTGTTCAGGTGGAGGAACTGATTGAACAATAGCGGAGATATTTGGGACCACAGAGGTTGAAAACAACCAAACAGGCAACCCAACAGTTAACCCAGGAAGGGACAACGTCGCCATGTAAGGAGCACCAACATTCCCAAAAGGAGGAAAATGACCAGGATTCCCTTCTGAGGGGATTCCTTGGTTGGTAAACTCTAAAAAAGTTTCCATCAAGACTCAAAACCACACACGGGCTGAAAAAGAGTCAAGACACACGATCAAACGGTCAACAAGCAATATCTAACAGGGCGTATAATCGTGGGTGATTAATTTTTTACCACATTGAAAAATAAGAAACTTCACCGTTTCATGTTTTAAGAGTCGAGAAACGATAAAAGATGACTCTATCTCTTTCAGATTTGACACAAGCGTGAAAGGACAAGCGCTTGACGATCTTTTCAAATTTAGGGAGTCAGAAAAGACCAAATGACTGCTCAGGAATACTAGGCACAAAGGGTGTACCAAATAACCGTGAACTGCAAGATACACCTTGGTTTTAATAATGAAGAAGAAATCAACCAAGGACTTTCCGTACGTGCAGGCAATCTCCCCGAATGCTGTGTTCGGTGTATCACGGGTATAGGGCGGCAGACTCGGCTTCCTGTGGATAAAGGATTGAAAACCTAGAGGGGTCTCCCTTTATATACGCGACGATACGGGGAGCACAAGTCCGTACTAGCGCTGTCTAAAGCCAAAAGGCGAACGACAGCTGCTAGGTTTAAAGACGCCGGAACACGTCTCTAGCCTAGACCTCTAAATATGTTTCGTTAGATTCCAATGCTACCTTAGTGTAAATTGAGTAGATTTTAAAGTTGATCTTCAATTACGTTTCAGTTTTCAGGCCCTAACGAATGTGTTGTTTCAAAAACTCCTAAATGCAAAGCTACATGCCATAGTACACCATTTCGTTCGATGAAAACTAGCTACAGAAGAGTTGAGAGTTTTTACACAAACAAAACGATCGGAAGACAAACAATGATATCTCTAATGCAACTAATGAAATTGAAATTTTTTCATTCCAATCACTAATTACTAGTAAAATCGAAAAATTTCAATTTGCACTAATAAACCAAAAGCAAAAGAGATTTTTTTTTGTAATTTTCAATGTTTGATAGCTAGATGCACTAAACAAACTGAAAATAAAAGAGAAGCAACTTGAGAAACGATATTGAGAGAGCAAAACGAACAAATTTCACTCAATGACACAAACAATCAGATCTCAAATCGACCAAAGTCTCTCAAAACCAAGAAAAAGACTCAAAGGCTCCAATGGACCATGTGATCTAGGCCCAAAGCAAGACCAAACGAAATTTGAATGAAGAAACGAGCAATCACCCAAAAATCGCAACAAAACAGTGAACAACTACTAAGAGAATGCGGAGGAGCAATCAGAGAGTTGACTGGATAAACGAAACACCAAAAATCCCAAGGAGGGCTCGATACACAAAGCCACTAGATGCCCTAGGGCTTAAAACGTGAAATCGATGGAGAAAAGCAAAAAACCAAAGGACGAAGGCAAATTCCCAGTCAAACAGGACTCTAACACACTCAGGTAGTCGAAAAATCAAGAAGAAAAACACTGACCAGACCTAGAGAGTTCAAAACTGAGCAAACTCAAATACCCTACAGGAGTGGCGCGACTGTAAGGCTGCAACTAGCGCCAGCAAGAAATTGGCGCGGGCAATACAAAAGCAACATGCGCCAATTGGCGTGACTGTCGAGCTAAAAAGCGCGCTAGTCTAGTTTCTCAGCCAAAAATAAAAAAGAACTACTCCAGAAGCAGATCAATGTAAACTAAGCAAACCAAGAAACAAAAACAACAAAAGAACCCAGCCCAGAAGGCTAACCAAGCAAGGAAAATCATAAAACAATCAAAACGAGACAATCCAAACGAGACAGTGAAAACTAGACGATCCCCAGCAGAGTCGCCAAATTGTTGAGGAGGTAAATCCCCTCTGCGGACAGAGGCGATCCCTACTAGCCCAGCAGGGGTCTAGCAACAATCATCAAATGCTACAGCGCAAGTTCCTAATTGCGAATAAATAGACCAACGATGGAGGCCTACCTAGAGTCCAATGCTATGATCCGTGGAAGAAAAAACGTTCCCGTTCCTCAGCCTCGGCAGATCACGATCCCCACGATCTCCGTGAATGGACACCTGCACATGCAAGAAACAACACGAATACAAGCATAAAATCCAAAATACGCAACTATATATCAGTCAGAAAGGATATAACTCATTATTAACATAAGTGAAAAACAGAGTGGAACCATAACCGGTAGTCATTCATTAATAAGCAATCGAAAGAGAGTACAACCAATGTTCTGACGCCGTGGTCTCCTTCGGAAGGGTCCCCAGTCATTCACGTCTCGCAAAGCTCGCCAGGGAAAGGGCAAGCCTCTCTAGAGTCTCTCGACGATAGTCTCCTTACTTGAGTCGGCCTTAAGGGAAGAAAGAGGGCTCTTACAGCACAAAGGCTCTTGGGAATTTGGAGATTCAAATCTTAGGCACTTCAAGACTAGCTTGCAATGGCAATAGGCAAGCTTTTATAGATGGAGAAGGAGGGAGTTGGGATCCCTATTATTGTGGGATTGGCCCTATCATCAAGGAAGGTTCCATGAAAGGTGGCAAACCACTTCCCTTCCATGGAACTCCCGTAGCCAAACCTCCCAACTCAAGATAGGAAATGGTTTCTGAGTTTGTTGAAACACAAATTCCGCCATCTTTATTTAAAAAACACTCCTTAAATTGGCTGGCGCGACTGCTGCTCTGGGACAGAGCGCCAGTTGGCGCGGCCTCTTTGTAGGATTTTCCCCATTGGCGTGAGTGATGAACTGTCTGCCCGCGCCAATGCAAAAGGAGATGTTTTCATGGTTTTTTGCAAGGAGATGTCTTTAGGGAAATTGAAGCTCATGTTTAGAGGAATGCATTTGAAGATGATTTCAAGGCATGACAATGTTCACGAGTCACAAAATGGGTCCTCCATTGTGCGGGACGGGGAATGGTAGGGACGGTGACAAAATGCTGTGTAACAATCAAAGATATCTATTCCCGAGTTTTTCTATTCCATGTTTTCCATGTTATTAACATCTTCTTGCAAAGTGGGTGTCAAACTTTTCCATTCATCATGAACACAAACTTCACAAGCTTGAGGTAATGAACACGAAATAAAATTCCTTCTTGGAACGACTTCATGTGCCTCCTTGGCTTTGGAGCATTTTCCATGTTTTCCATAACCAAGACCCAAATAATTAGGTCCTTCACCGAAGAACATTTGGCTCAACTATGCCTTGTACTCAACTATGCCTTGTACATGCTTGCCTTTAAAACCCTTTAGTCGCATGATTATTAACATCTTCTTGCAAAGTGGGTGTCAAACTTTTCCATTCATCATGAACAAAAAATTCACAAGCTTGAGGTAATGAACATGAAATAAAATTCCTTCTTGGAACAACTTCATGTGCCTCCTTGGCTTTGGAGCATTTTCCATGTTTTCCATATCAAGACCCAAATAATTAGGCCCTTCTCGAAGAACATTTGGCTCAACTATGCCTTGTACTCAACTATGCCTTGTACATGCTTGCCTTTAAAACCCTTTAGGCTAGCGTGATTATTAACATCTTCTTGCAAAGTGGGTGTCAAACTTTTCCATTCATCATGAACACAAAATTCACAAGCTTGAGGTAATGAACACGAAATAAAATTCCTTCTTGAGAATAGCTTCATGTGCCTCCTTGGCTTTGGATCATTTTCCATGTTTTTCCATAACCAAGACCCAAATAATTAGGTCCTTCCTACGAAGAACATTTGGCTCAACTATGCCTTGATACATGCTTGCCTTTAAAACCCTTTAGCTGCATGATTATTAACATCTTCTTGCAAAGTGGGTGTCAAACTTTTCCATTCATCATGAACACAAACTTCACAAGCTTGAGGTAATGAACACGAAATAAAATTCCTTCTTGGAACGACTTCGGTGCCTCCTTGGCTTTGGAGCATTTTCCATGTTTTCCATAACCAAGACCCAAATAATTAGGCCCTTCTGAAGAAAAATTTGGCTCAACTATAGCCTTGTACTCAACTATGCCTTGTACATGCTTGCCTTTAAAACCCTTTAGCTTGTACATGCTTGCCTTTAAAAACCCTTTAGCTGCATGATTATTAACATCTTCTTGCAAAGTGGGTGTCAAACTTTTCCATTCATCATGAACAAAAACTTCACAAGCTTGAGGTAATGAACACGAAATAAAATTCCTTCTTGGAACAGACTTCATGTGCCTCCTTGGCTTTGGAGAATTTTTCCATGTTTTCCATAACCAAGACCCAAATAAATAGGCCCTTCTCGAAGAACATTTGGCTCAACTATGCCTTGTACTCAACTATGCCTTGTACATGCTTGCCTTTAAAACCCTTTAGGTTGCATGATTATTAACATCTTCTTACAAAGTGGGTGTCAAACTTTTCCATTCATCATGAACACAAACTTCACAAGCTTGAGGTAATGAACATGAAAATAAAATTCCTTCTTGGAACGACTTCATGTGCCTCCTTGGCTTTGGAGCATTTTCCATGTTTTCCATAACCAAGACCCAAATAATTAGGCCCTTCACGAAGAAAATTTGGCTCAACTATGCCTTGTACATGCTTGCCTTTAAAACCCTTTAGCCGCATGATTATTAACATCTTCTTGCAAAGTGGGTGTCAAACTTTTTCCATTCATCATGAACACAAACTTCACAAGCTTGAGGTAATGAACACGAAATAAAATTCACTTGCTTGTACCCAAACAATTTGTAACATGTGCAAACCACAAATAACATAAGCGAGCTCAATTTTTAGTTGAGTATTGGAAGTTCTAAAACATATTTAATCCAAATATAATAAATTGTTGGACACTTCACTCAAAAAAAATTCTAATGGAATTCCATCTTCAATAATCCGTTCATGATCGGATTTTGACATTTTCCATTTCTTAATTTTCGATTTTTTTCTTTGATTGAACTTCTATTAAATTTATGCGTGCCGCACACACCAAGTGACTATATTGACAACTTATGGAATCAGGGTTCATAGTCTTCAAAGTAAACAAAGTCTCCACTTTTATGAGTTTGTCCGAAAAAATAACCTTTCGAGTATAATAGACCCTCCGTCATGCTTGAAATCCGTGATCATTATAGTCTTGTAATAATTTCATTTTTTCGTTCGGTGCAACGCATCAAATAATACTTCACATTTTCATCGTTGTCAATAGGTGCAATTCGTCAAAAACATGTCTCTACAATAAAATAAAAATTTAACATTTAATTATGCATATTTAAATTTATTTCTAGATCTTTAAATCATTAGAAAGTAATTCAAATGTTACCTTCTCTAACAAGATCGAAACTTGATCACCATCGGATGATATTGTAGTTTCCTACGATTGCATTTCTTCAAACATTGCAACAGAAATTTTTCCCTTTGTATTTAGCTACGAATGTTTCCAATCGTTCACATATATTTTGTTTTTCACAAACGTCATTGGATTTTGTGTTGTCTATGCAAACATCACAAAAACAAGAATATTTTCTTTTATCCAATGCAAACACATTTCTTGACAACTTTGTTTGAATTGAATGCAATTTTCGAGTCTCTTTTATTGTTTCAACGTCATTTCCAATTGATCTATCTAAGTCTTCGATTCCAATATGCCCGAAGAAAAACCTTCATATGGAAAATTAGAAAGAGAATTTGTAAATATGATATCAAAATACAAGTAAAAATAATCATTGCATGATAAATGTACAATGTTTAAAATTAGATTTCCAATATAAATTAAATTGAATGTACCTTCGCACTTCTCTTGATGGGTTTTTCTCATGGCTTAGAGAAGCGATGCACCATTGAACAACTTCTTCGATGTTCATGAAGTTGGCGTGCGAGTGGTTCATTTGATATCTTCGAAGTACTCGTTTTATGCATGCTCTGCACCGTCATGTTCTCCTTTTCCATGGCCGATCTCAAAGAAATTCCAACAATGTTTAATGCGGGTTTTCTTATGAAGACAACACAACCAAAAGAATGATCGTGTAGATTTGAATTGACTGCTTGCATCAGTTTGACCATATCCAATGTTCATTGAATGTTATTCCACGATTTTTCAATGAATCATAAATTCTTCCAAAACAATGTTGTACAAAACATGTATCATGTGTACGATCGTCATTGATATAAACGTGATATTCTTTAATGATATGTCGATTTTCACTCGTGCTTTCTATATGTTCGACATTTTGTTCAGCATGTCTATATAGAATATGGATGAGCATGGAGACTTGGTCAGAATGATAGTATTCACTGCGAATTTCTTTTTGTGGAACAAATGTGTAGATTTTTCGCAAAATCAATCACCTGAAAAAATGGTCCCTGGTGGAAAAATTCACGAGATTTTTTTGAATTGCAAGTCTTGAGATCGAGCTCTATGGGAATGCTTGGTGTATTTGTAAATTTCTGCCTCAAACTTTCTCAAAAAGTCTATCGGAAAAAATTTAGTCTTCTCGTAATTCGATTATTTTAACACTATTTGCACCTTGAATTGATGTACCTGATATATTCATATCTCTTCCATTTCACTTTCATGTTGGACAATGATTGATCATTTATATCAATAAGATATTTGTTTTGAAATTTAGTCAAATTTCCACAATCATCGCATTTTTTACCACCAACATATTTCTTTTTTGTAAAATAGTTCATCACTTTCTCTTTCACATAGAATTTGAGATATGAAATCACGAATAGTGGAAGGAGGAGGTGAATCCTTCCATAATGTTCTCCGAAATCAAGGAATGTGTCATAATATAACTCAAATTCCACATGATAACGGCAACAACAAGTGTCGACGTACGGTGATAGGTTTTACATACCATGGTTTTTGTTGAACAAAAGCATCTGAGTGAAACATGAATTTGACGATTCTCTTCTTTGAACTTGTTGAATAACTCTATCCGAGTGGTTTCCAAGAGATGTTTTTCATGTTCTTCGTATTGATTTCGTGCTATTCTTCTTCGCATCACATGTCTTGCGAGTTGGTGAAACACGCGAATTGTTCTTCCAATATTCATATATTATTTTTTTAACATTTTATCCAAGTCTATCTTTGTATGGTTTCCTACAAATAGCTCTCCAACAAGTGAGTTCATCATTTACATCTATTTGCGGTCGAAATTTTCGATGTTTGTGCGTGAGTTTTTCGCGAGGTTCCCGGTGCTCATGCCATAGATGTTATCAAATGATTCTCTTAAGTAGTTGGTGAAACCACTGCTATCCGTATTCCTCTACGTACATTTGAAACATCTTTATCTCTAGATCTCTTAATTGACTTTATAGCACTACTCATATTTTTTTATCACCTCTTCCTTCATTTTTTTAATCTTTGGTTGATTTTCGAATACCCAATAAAGTCGTCGCTTCTTTTAATTTCCTTGATGATAGGAGACCTTTCAACATTTGAGCCTGAATTGTCACTCGCTCATTTAAGAAATACTTTTCAAAAATGCGGTCGACACGATATCGTATAATATGGTCGGGGTTTTTTATCTCCATATGTGTGAGTGTCAACATTTTCTAACATCTCATTATCGATAGTGATTTCATCTGTACATATTCGAAAAAATAGTACATATTCAATAAATCACTAAATTAATAAATATGTCAATAAATATTAGGAAAATTTTAAATATATCAATAGATCATAATATATATATTTACATACCCAGCTTCAATTTCTGCTTGAGGTTGATTTTCTTCTTCAATATTTTGAGGAGTATCTCACTATCAGTTTACATTAAACAAAATATTTTTTCAAACTAGTTCATCAAATAAAAATTAAGCTTCACATTTTACATAATAGGAAAATTTTAAATATATCAATAGATCATAATATTTACATACCCGACTTCAATTTCTACTTGAGGTTGATTTTCTTCTTCAATATTTTTGAGGAATATCTTTGTCTGTTTACATTAAACAAAATATTTTTCAAACTAGTTCATCAAATAAAAATTAAGCTTCACATTTTACATTGGGAAAATTTTAAAAAATATATCAATAGATCATAATATTTACATTTACATACACGCTTCTAATTTCTCCTTAAGGTTGATTTTCTTCTTCAATATTTTGAGGAATATCTCTTGTTTGTTTACATTAAACAAAATATTTTTCAAACTAGTTCATCAAATAAAAATTAAGCTTAACATTTTACATTAGGAAAATTTTAAATATATATCAATAGATCATAATATTTACATTTACATACCTGCTTCAATTTCTGCTCGAGGTTGATTTTCCTCTTCAATATTTGAGAGAGCTTCTAACTTTCTTTTGCGAGATTGTCTAGTCTATTCTCTACGTGTCTCGGGGTCTCTTTTTCGATCATATTTTTCTAGCACAAGTTCTTCGATTTCCCATGATAATAGGGTATGAAGTTCAAAAAAATTTCCTTCAAAAAAATTGGAGAATAACTCAATTATGAAAAAATATCACAAAATATTTAATTTAAAAAATTCAAATTGTAAATTTTTTTGCAAAAAATACATATTCCAATCCAAAACACTTACTTTAAAGAATTAGAGAGAAAAATGTCTTATAAAAAATGAAACGAAGCACAAAATATTTACTTCAACTCAAAAACACGTACATACCATCCAAAAAATGTCTTTTGAATGTATGTCCAAGAATTTTTTTTACAATTTTCGCCAAAATCACGCCTCCTGCAGAAATGTCCTCCCAAAAAAATTCTTTAAACCCAAAATTGTAAAATCAACCAAGAAATGCTCTTAACTCCAAACTTTGAAGAAAAGTTTTTGAACTCAAAACAAGATCTTTGTAAAATGAGAAGAAGTGTGCGAAATGTGCGAAAATTTTGAATCATTTCGCGCCAATTTATATTGATGCGAAATGTGTTTTAGTAGGGGGCTCGCAAAACTCTCCGACCGATGGAGAGTTATACAATAGTTCAGCCGAACTTTTGATAAAAAAGTTCGGCTGAACTATTAAGATGTTATATTTAACAGGGTCTTAAGTGGAAAACATAGTTCGGCCAAACTTTACTAAAAAGTTCGTTGAACTAACGCGTCATCAATTACGCAAAAACTAGGCTCGAATACGATTACGCAACTTTGGACTGATTAAACTCCATGAAAGGTTGTTAATTAACTGTCGGAACCAAGACAAGAATTTTCAGAATTGAATCTACTTTCAAGAAATATAACTTTTATGGAATTTCATAAACGTTTAATAATTTTAATTATTTTTCTAAAAAAAAATGGGTGCAAACAATTTTCGAGGGTCATTGTGATTCAGTGAAATCAAAATTTTGTATCTCCCAAAATACATTGTAAAAAAAATTGAAAAAAATTATGGGGCATTACATTGGTCCATCGTCTCTAATGGGTAGCTTTTAGATTTTTTAGTTTATAACTTATATGTTAAGAAATTTCTTGCGACGCGAAACATATCCAAAATACGCAGTTTTTCGTATTGGACCAGTTCAAAAAATTCTAGTAATTATGATACGCATCCATTGGCTTTGTAAATATGAAGAAAACAAAGTAGACTCTGTCTGGATTGTTGTAACACATTTTGTTTTTTTCAAAAACAAAAATTTTCAATGAATACAACATTGCGTCATAACATGACTTCTTATGAATCCTTTGATTGTTAAGAAACACACACTCAAAGAAACGCTAAGTTGACATATCAAATCTGCATAAAAAAATTTCAAAAAAATAAGTAATAGAAAGCTAACAAAATTTCTCACAACTTTTATTTTTATCGCAAAATGAAATTCTACACAGAAAAATTGTTATAGTTTGCGTAAAGTTGAAGAACTCGAAAAAAAATGAAAATTTTTTTCTCAAAAAAAGGGCAAAAAGTGTAACCTAGCTTCACATTTTCACCCAGACTTCTACTTATTTATGGAAGCGGGTTTTCTCTCCACGTCATAATTTATAAACTTATAATATGCAAATATTGTCATACATAACAATAGTCAAAGATCATACCCAAGTCTATATGAGAAACAAAGGATGTGAATATAACTTGCAAAGGGGGCATGCTTAGTTGAAAATGTAGTGTGGCCATAAGCGGAATGCAAGGATCCATTTAAAAGTGATCTACTAGTTGAGAAAGAAACCCCCGATGATGATCTTAAGAAAGTTTTACAAACCCCACGCCAATGACTAAGGCCTCTTTGATAGTGAAGGTAATAACAAAGAAAGAAGCCACTAGATCCCATGCTAGGTTTTCATTTCAACATGAACATATCTCAAAGAGTATTTAATACAATGATCATGATTATGAATATGCTCTTTTGAAAACCATTTTTTGTGTTGAAATTATTGTCTTGCACTAGTTCCTAACTTATATTTTCGAGTCACTAAGATTTGTTTCAAAATCACGAAGAATTTTCATTCCAAGAAATGAATTTTATATGGAAAGAGAATTAGTTGCCCCCTTGAAGAGTGAATTTATGTGTTGATTGCGATTCATGTAGTGACCAAATGTAGTGGCAAGCTTTGTTAGAAAATTATATATTACGAGCATTGCAACACATAAAATATGCGAGAA
This sequence comes from Pinus albicaulis, assembly GCA_034641835.2. Classification (NCBI taxonomy): domain Eukaryota; kingdom Viridiplantae; phylum Streptophyta; class Pinopsida; order Pinales; family Pinaceae; genus Pinus; species Pinus albicaulis. The sequence goes on from CM076570.1 coordinate 651,780,901, forward strand.
AAACACAAGCACACAAAACACATAAAACCAAATAGATACATATATACGTGGTTCACCCGAGTTTGGGCTATGTCCACCACGAACAACTAGTCCTTCCTTTCTATTATCCAGAAAAAAATGAAGAGACACAACCTACAATAGATCCGCCTGTAATATCCTTTGTTCTCTCTCACGGTCTCCCTATCTGTTTCTCACTCGAGAATACACATACAATACACAACCCCAATACAATACCCTCATACAAGTGAGGGGTTACCTTCTAGGGCAAAAAAACCCTAAACTAAACATAACTTCTACCGTCGGATCATCCGCCTAATGAACGGCCCAGATTGACTAGAAATTACTATACTTTTACAAGGCAATTTTACATCCGTTTTTAGCTTCGGGGGCGCTCGCCCCTGAAACCCCCATCGTGGGGACCGTCGGCTCCCTTGACCCCCTAGGCCCGCAGCGCCCCCCGGGACCCCGCGAGGGGGGTGAGGAAGTCCCCCCCACACTGCGAGGGGTGTACGATTTTCTAGGGTATACATATGGTTGAAAACAAGGATCTATGAATCGAGACTGAAAATCAAGTTCCACACCCAACAATCTCCCACTTGGACACCGATTGTAGCAACTCCACCGTTGCTTCATTTGTTGGACAATGACTCCTCTTTGGACCTAAACTGTTTCTCATCTTCATCATCATTCTTGAAGACCAATTGAAATCGAGCATATTATCAGTTTCTCCCTGGTTACAACTTTTGTTAGCATATCCACGAGATTACGGCTAGTGTGTATCTTTTCCCAGCTTCAACTTGTCCATCTTCCAATACTAACCGTATGAAATGGTACTTGAGTCTGTATGTGTTTAGTATTGGAATGAAATGATGAGTTATTTGCAAGATTAATGGCACTTTGGCTATTATTATATAACATGCCCATATCATGCTTCTTACCCAATTCATCCATAAACCTTTATAACCAAATCATTTCTTTACTAGCCTCTATAGAAGTAACATACTACGCTTTCGTTTTTGAAAGTGCAACAACACTTTGGATTTTTTGAAACGCAATCGATCAAATCTGTTCCACCTACGATAAATACATATCCTGTAGTGCTATTCTCGTTATCTCTCGTCACCGCCATATCGGCATCAACATATCCCCTGTAGAGCAATGTTTGCACCACCAAAGCATAATTCTTGATTTGTGGTACCTCTCAAATATTTGAGAATCCATTTCACTACCATATAATGTTCTTTTCCTGGATTTTTCATGTACATCGCTTTACAAATCCAATTGCATGTGCAATATCGAGCCTTGTGCATACCATTGCATACATTAAGCTTCCAACTACTCGATGCTTATGGAACTTTAGACATATAGTCCATTTCTTCTTGGGTCTTGGGGCACATCTCCTTACTAAGTTTGAAATGGCTAGAAAAAAGGTGTACTAATCTGGTTTTGCATTCGCATATTAAATTTTTTTCAACACCTTTTGTATGTACTCATTCGAGGCAATGTTAATTTGCAAATTTTTCCTCGTCTCTAGTAATTCTCATACCAAGGATTTGTTTTGCAGCTCCCAAATCCTTCATTGCAAATGAATTTGCCAATTTTCTTTTGAGCACATTTATTTCCCTGCATGTTATACCCTCGCAACAAGCATGCCATCTACATACAATAAAAAATATAATATAGCTACCATAATTTTTTATTTTTTCGGATAAACACAATGATCGAGTGACATCTAATATAACCTTGTTTAGACATAAACTTGTCAAATTTTAGATATCACTACCCTTGGAGCCCTGTTTTAAGCCATACAAGCTCTTCTTTAACTCGCACACTAATTTTTATTTCCCTTTGACCTCATATCCTTCTGGTTGCTTTATATAGATCTCTTCCTCCAAGTCTCCATGGAAAAATGTTGTCTTGACATCTAAGCTGTTCAACATGTAAATCTTCACGCTGCCACAAGACTTAAAATAGTTCTGATTGAATTCATCTTAACAACGGAGAAAATATTTCATCAAAATCAATACCTTTCTTTTGTGCAAACCCCTTCACCACAAGTTTGGCTTTGTACTTTTGTTTTTCCTCCATATTCTTCCTTCGACTTGTAAACCCATTTATTCCGCAATGTAGTTTTTACCTTCAAATCAACTTGACTAAGTCCCAAGTATGGTTATGTATTAAGGAGTCCATCTCTTCTTCCATTGCTAGCTCCCACTTCTCCCCTGGTTTCAACTTGCATTGCTTCTTCATAACATTCGAGTTCACTAGAATCGGTGAACAATAAATAATATAAAGAAGGAGAGTATCATTCAGGGGGTCTACTTATCTCGGTAGATCTTCTAACACCACTTTTAGGTGTTTGAAAGTGCTCGTTGTTGTGGTGGTTGCTCTATTCTTTGTGTTGTTGATTATTATTATTTTCGTGATTTCATCAAGAACTCCCGTATTTTTTTTTCTGTTTCTTTTTCCCTGCAACCCGATTCTTATATAAGACCTTTTCATTGATATTACATCTCTTCTCCTAATGATTTTTTTGATTTTCATAATCATATAGGCGATAACCAAAATCATTAACACCATATCCAATAAAGGTACATTTCTTTGATTTTGCCTCAATCTTTGTTCTATTTTCTTTACTAATGTGGAAAAAAGGCCTCCACGACCCAAAAGGCTTTAAAAAAGAGTAGTTTACCTTTTTTCTGCCCATGCTTCCTCTCGGAATACCACCATCCAAGGAACTTGAAGGCCCTCTATTTATTAGATAAACAACAATATCTACGATATCCGCCCAAAATTGTAAAGACAATCCCCGGATGCAATCTCATGCACCTTGCACACTCCATGATTGTTCTGTTCATCCTTTCGACACACCATTCCCTTGTGGTGTTCTTGGAACTATCTTCTCTTTACGAATTCCGTGCTCTAAACAGACCTATCAAAATCTTTGCTGCAATATTCACCTCCATTGTTTGATCCGAGACACTTCAATTTCTTTCTGTCTCAATATCAACCAAAGCTTTCCATTTCTTGAAAGTATCAAATACATCGGATTTATTATGAATACAATAAATCCAATTTTTTCTAGTTTCATCATCAATAAAAGTAATATAACAATGAGAGCCATTGAGAGATGATACTTGAGTAGGGTCCCCATACATCTGTATACACACGCTCTAATTTTTTTGCTCTTCTTTTCTTTCCTAACTCTAAGAAATCTTACTCTCTTCTGTTTTCCATAAATGCAATTCTCACAGTAAATCCAAATCAATATTATTCAAACTCTGCAACAAATTCCTTGAGTGAAGAATATTCATTCCCTTCTCACTCATGTGTCCAAGCCTATGATGCCATAATGCTACATCTTCTCCTTTGGAAGTTAAAGCATTAACATAGTTAGAAATACCATTGCATAAATATAATGTACCAACCTTTTCACCTTATGCTATTACCAGGGGCTCCTTTAATGACCTTCCAAGTTTTATCCGTGAAAGTTGTCACACAACCTTCACCGCCTAAGGTGAAAAGGGAAACTCGTATGGGTTGATGCAATGGTGGAGGAATATAATTTCGGTTTAAAGAATAGCATTTGGGAACTGGTCCCAAGACTAACGGATAAATAAGTTGTGTGTTCAATATGAATCTTCAAGGTAAATCATGTGGAAGATGGAAGCATATAGAAGTATAAGGCCGGATTTGTGGCCAAAGATTCTCTCAAGTTGGGGGAATTGACTATGATGAATCCTTTTCTCCTGTTGCAAGGTATTCATCCTTTAGATCAATTCTTGCATTATCTGCGTAAATGGGGTGGAAGATCCACCACATGGATGTGAAAACAACATTCCTTAATTGAGTTATTGAGGATGAGGTGTACATTGAATAACCGAAGGTTTTGAGACCTTTGATCGATATTCGGATGTGTGCAAACTCAAGTCGGTGTTGTATGGTCTCAAGAATGCACCTCATGCTTGGTACACTAGGATTGACAACTATCTCTTCGGTTTGGGCTTCACCAAAAGTGAAGCGGATGAAAACCTTAATAATATCTTCGTAGAAGCTAAATTTTTGATTATTTTATTATATATTGATGATTTTATTTTAATGAGAAAGGATAAGTTGACTGGATCTTGCAAGGAGGACCTTGCAAGAGAATTTGAAATGAAGGACATGGGACTCATGCACTACTTCCTTGGATTGGAAGTATGGTATGGAGATGGGGGAACTATTTGTCTCTCAAGGAAAGTATTCAAATGAGATATCGAAGAAGTTCCACATGGAGAGTAGTAAACCCATGGAGATAGCTCTAGCTACAAGCTAGAGGAAAGAGGATACTACTTCAAGTGAAGTAGTGGAGGCTACCATTTATCCGCAACTAGTGGGTTCACTAATGTATCTTGTGAAAAACTTCGACCAAATATGTGCTATGCGATCAAGCTATGGTTAGGCCAACCAAATTAGTTTGGAGGGTAGTTAAGCATGTTCTAAAGTACCTCGGAGGCACCACCTAGTTTAGACTATGGTACAAAAAAATACATAAGGAGTGAAGTTGTGTGGTTTCACATATGCGATTGGGCGGGGAGTTCATCATACCGGAATAATACACCAAGAGGAATTTTCGGTGGTGGGTCTAAAACGATTTCCTCATATAGCAGAAACAAATATTAGTGGAACTCTACTCAACAAAAGCAAAATACATGGTTGCTAGTCAAGCAACATGTGAGGCGATCCGGATGAGAAATATTCTAGTGGACTCGTTTGGTGAGATGATGGGTCCTTCTTTGATCTAATGTGATAATCAAAGTTGCATTAAGCTCTTTGAAAATCTATTTTTTCACGATCGATCCAATCATATATATATATATATATATTTGGTATCACCATCTACGAGGATTGTGTGTAGAGTCGGATAATGTTGCTAGATTGCATTCCAACAAAGGAACAAGATGAAGATATTGGTACAAAGGCTTTGTCAAAGGGTAGGACTTGTTTGGTGAGATGATGGGTCCTTCTTTGATCTAATGTGATAATCAAAGTTTCATTAAGCTCTCTGAAAAATCTATTTTTTTCACGATCGATCCAATCATATATATATATATTTGGGATCACCATCTACAAGATTGTGTGTAGAGTCGGATAATGTTGCTAGATTGCATTCCAACAAAGGAACGAGATGAAGATATTGGTACAAAGGCTTTGTCAAAGGGTAAATTCGAGTTCCATAGAGGTAGGATCAGGGGTAGTTGATAATCCCTTTGTAGGTGAGAGGGAGTGTTGAAAATGCAGCCAAAGAAATATCGCTTTTATTTTCCTTCGTTAAACTAGAGAAAATTCGACTTTCCATTTCAACGGACAAATTGGATGAGTTAACTTGAGTGACATGGGTTGTGTCACCCTATTATCTTATTTAATTCGAGTTGGAAGAGTTGAGTTTAGTTAAGCATGAATGATTGCTAATTTGTAGCAATATAATTCAACTAAATTGAGTTATTTCCGGTTATATTAGTTCTAGTTGTAGAGGAAATAGTGGAAGGTCAAGTTGTACAATGTGACATCGATCACACTTAGTGAACATCCAGTTAAAAAATAAATTAGCCCAAAATAATTTTTGCATGTATAGAATTCGAGCTACCTAGTTGACGTGAAGATTCCAAGGAAGTGTGCTATCATTTGTAGACTAATCTAATGTGTACAGGGTGGTGCATGCGAGTCAAAGGATCGATCTAAAGGAATTGCACAATCCAATTGAGGGAATTTCCTAATTAATAGGGGTCTAATTTCTCAAGGAACAACGCAAGGAAATATGAGCTTGAATGGCTTGAAGGTTGGATAAGTGTTGGCCGGATTCGGACAATTAGGTAGGGGTATAAACTATACACTTGTAGATTCTAGCTCGGGGCTTGAGCAAGCATTTGTATTCATATCTATTCTTTGATTAATGCAATACGAGATAGGAATGAATTTTGAGTAGTTGGTTTCCCTTAGATAAATCTCTATGTACGTTTGTTATTTCTTGATACTTGTTTATGATATGTGTTCTAGATTGTGAATTGAATTTCGCAGTGAAGAAAGTAAATTTGAGTCTTGGTGCTGCGCGAGTCGGTGAGTCGTGCGAGGGGATAGAAGACACGTGCTAGAAGTTGTGCTCAAACATGAGAACCGATATGTATTGAAATCAATTCTTTGATTAATGCAATACAAATAGGAAGGGATTTTTGAGCAGATTTCTTCCTCTTGGATAAATATCTCGTGTATGTGTGTTATTTCTTGATGCATATTTATGATATATGTTCTAGATTGTGAATTAAATTCCACAGAGTAGTAGAGTAGATTTGTGTCTTGTGATTTAGTAAATTTCTTGTGTAGTTTCATATCTACACATAATTTATACATTCACATTCACCCTTTATTTTTCCATCCATACATTGGAGCCCTTTTAAGACCATTGATTTCTCCAATAATCTCTACCTTGTTTATATGAGGACATGAAAAAAAGTGGGATTACGGGGAACATATCAAGTCCAGGGTTTGTCATCTCTTTCACCATTATAAACATTCTTGATCATTTTACCTCATCCCTTAACTCGTTCATAACCATTCTTATTGTGTTTCTTCATGAATATAATGTGACAAGCTTATGAATATTAAACTAGTTAATTCTCATGAATTTCCTTTATTTTTAACGAGTTATAGAGTATTATGATTGGTTTTACTAATGATGGTTATGCCTAGTTTATTTCTTGTAACTATTATGCAATTGTTGTCACTTTTGCAAAGTGAATGACTCATGTATTTTTTTATTTATTTTTTTAATTAGTGGCCAACTTTAAAAATTCTCTAAATTATCACATCTCTATTTTGTATACATCTTAAATATGGATCTTGAGTATCATTTTGATGAATTTTTAAAGAGAATATTTATTTTTAATATTTATTAATATATCTATTCCTCTAATAAATATTTTGAATATAATGTTGTATGAAATTGTTTATTGTAGTTTTGAATATATATATATATATAATTTTTTTTTGAATGTTTATAAATATATCTTTTTTCCTCTAATTAATATTTTGAATATAGTGTTGTTTGCAATTGTTTGTTAGTAATTTTGAATATATGTAATTGTATATTAGTAATTTATTTAGGCTTTTGGGACAAGTTGATTGAGAGAGTGGGCTTTGAGGCTTTCCCATACTTTCACAATAACTACTCTGTCGATTGAAAATTCTCCGTTTGTAGAAACCGCCGCTTTGTCCTTGGTAGGTAAAAAATATCGATCGTGGTGGCGAGTGAAACGTCCCCGGGTCGAATTACTCGCTTCACTACGACGTGCACGGGGCCTTCGCTGCTGTGATTTGTCCTTTCGTCGATCGATTTGAATTTTAAACTCGTAGATGAAGCCTTTCTCTTCAATTTAATGTTTGATCCTTTGGCTTCGTCTTTAACTTTCTTTACACGATCTGTTGTTCTTTCGTGTGCAGGGGGTTTCATTGGTGCGTACTGGAGGGTTTGATAAACAACCAATATTTATGATATATTGACCAAATACTGGAAATTAACTTGTTTTTTGTCCCTCCCACTGTATATGAAGCATAATATCGACCTTATTCACATCGATTTTCCCATTAAATACAGAGCCTCATTCGTAGCTCTATCACGGGGTTCAAATTACATTCGAGTCTTATATTCTTGCTTGTGAAATTCGAGCCATTCACACAAGAAATCAAATCGACAAATTCACATACGGAACTAATCACGAATGCACGGGTAGCACCGAACGTATGTGCTGCCCTCGTCGTGTGCCGCAGCTTTGTGCATTATGGCGCAATGTACATGGATTTCGCAGAACGGTGTGCAATTTAACGCAAAATGACAAATCACATTGCAGGGCCGTTGAGTGCGCAGACCCAAAGTCATGAGCTCTCGCAATGATCTCGCTTCTTGGCGTCGGTGGTTTCAAAGCGTACAACAAATCATGACGTAGCACGTAGCATGACATTGTTTAGATTACGTCGTGCAACGATGAATCTCTACGAGTGTCGCTACGAAAAGCCCCACAATAGATAACACCTTCGGTGTAATTATGGTTTGGTAAGAAAGATATAAATTATATATAATTATAATTATGGTTTGAAGAATTTTTTTTTATATTTGGAAATAATATCAAATTAATAATTATATAATTATGGTTTGGTAAGAAAGAAAGAAATGTGAATGTGAAAATAGAGATATTTGATATAAATTTTAATTATGGTTTGAAGAAATTGTTTTATATTTGGAATAATATCACATTAATAATTATATAATTATGGTTTAGTAAGAAAAAAAATGTGAATGTGAAAATAGAGATATTTGAAATAATTTTTTTGAATTTTTAAAGTTAAAAAATGGTATTGTTTTGAAATTATACAACCAAATATTATTATTGTAAGGTTTAAGAATTTTTAATATAATTATACATGTTTTTAACTTTTATTTCTTTTTTTTCAAAATGTATACTTTATTTTATTAAAACATATAAATATTGATGATTGCAAATGAATAAATACAATATAAGTGTAAATATTTTTTTGCATATGAATTACAATACAATATAGGTGTAGTGGAAGGTAAATGACTTCACCCACTCATTTGAATAGGCGTAGTGGAAGGTTAATTGCAAATGAATAAATACAATATATTTTCAATAGAGAATTTGGCGGAAATTCCGACGGCCAATTCGTCGCTATTCCGACACATAGTCGTCGCAAGAGCGACGAGTTCAGGGGGTGGACAAACCGTGGTTTGTCATGCCGTCGCCGTTCCGACGCACGTGAAAAGTGTCGCACTATCGACACTTCTTCCGTCGTTCCGAACAAGCGTCACTCTTCCGACGTCTCACAAACCGTCGCGCCTCCGACGTTTGTAAACCGCTCGCACTTTTGGTGAAATGTGGTTCGACGTTTGTAACGTCGCTCTTCCGCACGCTTATAAACCGTCGCAATTCCGACCCAACTTGGTCCGACGTTTTGGACGTCGCTCTTCCGACGCTCGTAAACCGTCGGCAGCTTCCGACTAAACGTGGTCCGACGTTTTTGCGTCGCTCTTCCGACGCTTATAAACGCTGTCGCAATTCCGACTAAACGTGGTCCGACGTTTTGGACGTCACTCTTCGACGTCCGGAAGATGTCGTAATTCCGACGATATGTGGTCCGACGTTTTGAACGTCGCTCTTCCGACGTTTTCATACTCGTCTCTCTTCAGACGTTTACGGCTTGTCGCGGTTCCGACGTCTACAAGGCGTCGGTAGACCGACGGAGGGTTCAATTTTAAAAAAAATTAAAAGTAAAAGAGACGAGAAATGCGTCTGTTTTGAATATATTATATGAAGTAAAACTGAGTACCCATGAAAGTGAAATAGCAAGTATGTAGAATAGTAAAGCAACTGAATAGAGTACCGACGTCCATTGTTCCAAATACAAATTAAAGTACCCAAAACCCTACAACAGTGAAGTAAAATAGTCCATGAAAGTGAAATAGCGAGTATGTAGAATAGTAAAGCAACGAGATAGAGTACCGACGTCCATTGTTCCAAATACAAATTAAAGTACCCAAAACCACGCAACAGAGAAAAACGCTAATCATAATCATGTGAGGAGTGTGATATGTCCAAAATATAAAAAGACCATCGGACCATATCAATAAACCAGACAACATAGACCAAAGCATCGCTAGTTTTGAAGGCGAGTGATAAACATTAATCATTTTTTTTTCACAAGAGAAAAACACGTTGTTTTGAATATATTATATGAAGTAAAACAATCCATGAAATCATTACATTTTCACATCCGAATATTGGAACCCAAATATACATCCGAGAAAAGTGGAAGTCCCACCCCAGAACGGTGATAGAAAAAATACTCCATGTCACATACAGGGGGACTTGATATAAAACCCAGTAACGGTCCACATGGAGATTATCGACAATCTGAGAAAGCATCCAAATATGCCCGAGGCATCTATAAGAAAGTGAAATAGCGGTATGTAGAATAGTAAAGCAACAGATAGAGTATCGACGTCCATTGTTCCAAATACAAATTAAAGTACCCAAAATCCTTGAACAGAGAAAAACGCTAATCATGTGAGGAGTGTGATATGTCCAAAATATAAAAAGACCATCAGACCATATCAATAAACCCGCAACATAGACCAGCATCGCTAGTTTTGAAGGCAGAGTGATAAACATTAATCATTTTTTTTTTCACAAGAGAAAAAACGATGTTTTGAATATATTGTATGAAGTAAAACAGTCCATGAAGTCATTACATTTTCACATCTTAAGATTGGAACCCAAATATCCATCCAGAAAAGTGGAAGTCCCACCCAGACAATGATAGAAAAATACCCCATGTCACATACAACGACTTGATATAAAACCTAGTAACGGTCCACATGGAGATTATCGACAATCTGAGAAAGCATCCAAATATGCCCGAGGCATCTATAAGAAAGTGAAATAGCAGTATGTAGAATAGTAAAGCAACAGATAGAGTACCGACGTCCATTGTTCCAAATACAAATTAAAGTACCCAAATTCCTTGAATAGAGAAAAACGCTAATCATGTGAGGAGTGTGATATGTCCAAAATATAAAAATACCATCAGACCATATCAATAAACCAGCAACATAGACCGGCATCGCTAGTTTTGAAGGCAGAGTGATAAACATTAATCATTTTTTTTTCACAAGAGAAAAAACGTTGTTTTGAATATATTATATGAAGTAAAACAGTTCATGAAGTCATTACATTTTCACATCTGAAGATTGGAACCCAAATATCCATCCAGAAAAGTGGAAGTCCCACCCCAGACAATGATAGAAAAATACCCCATGTCACATACAGGGACATGATATAAAATCCAGTAACGGTCCACATGGAGATTATCGACAATCTGAGAAAACATTCAAATATGCCCTAGGCATCTATAAGAAAGTGAAATAGTAGTATGTAGAACAGTAAAGCAATAGATAGAGTACCGACGTCCATTGTTCCAAATACAAATTAAAGTACCCAAAATCCTGGAACAGATCAAGAAAAATGCTAATCATGTGAGAATTCAAAGTAAAGTTAATCTATTAACATTGTGAATAAAATTACACCAAAGTCAAAAACATTGCCTGGCCATACTCATGGCAAATTTGTCATCAAAAAATCAAAAAATTAAGAAGACTACCCTCATACGGGGAAACCAGTCTTGAACGTTTAATTTACAGAATTCAAAAATATTACTTAAAGGTCCAGCAGAGTAAAATAAACTAAAAGCAGCCCAATTAACTGGGCCTGCTAAGCAAGAAAAACAAATTAACCAAACTACTCCTCCATTGGTTCCTCCACGATTCGGCACCATCCTTCGGAAGGTCCAGGATCGCTAGGTGCTACCTCCACATGCATGCCACGGCTCCCCTCCTGAAGGCCCGAATGCTGGCCGGCTTTTTCCGAGCTCAGACCCGCCGGACGGGTGCATTCTTCCTCCGTTTGGCCCTCCTCACGGAAGACCACAGTGACTACAGCTGTGATTCGCGGGCGGTTGAGAGTGCAATCAAAGGAAAATTGCGCAGTGCGCGTTGTGGGAGAAGGTGAACTAGCGGTGGGGAAGCCAGGAGCAGGGGAATCCATACGGTGGCCAGATGCTACAAGCCGACCCCACCCACTCCTAGTATTTGGATATCGTCCTAAGTAATAATCATTGGACTGGCCGGAAGTCATCTCTGTTGAGGTGCTGGAGGGAGCGCGCCGGGATTGACCTCTAGTGCTCGCCCTGCAGCAATGCATCCTATGACGCACGCGAGGCATGGGTGCAATCTCAGGCGCAGTGGGCACAAGAGACGAAGAAGTAGAATTCCAATTAACAGAGGAAGATAGACAGAGACAGAACCGAGAGAAATGGAAATATGTAGCAAAGTCTAGGCAGAAGTTCCGCTGGCCACTTCTCCTTATCGTCACAGTTACCAGGCAGTGTAATCCAGCAACCGGCTTGTCTGAAAAACCATGGCTAAACGCCATTTTGTATGTCGACCCGTCTGCAATGCAATCAAAGGACGCCCATCATAATGAATCTCTGATCATTAATAATGAGAGCCGAAGGCCGGATCAAATTGGAGGGTGCGGAATCGCTCAGAGGAGTGGAGGTCCGATCTTGAACAGTGTTAAAAATTAATTAATGTAGATTTGATGTGAAAACTTAATTGAACAACGTTAAATGTTAATGCGAATGATATGAAATCGCCATATCCATGTCCCATCACCTTAAACGCCATCGAATGCACCCGCAGCCGGGAGCAGGGCAAGTTTTTATTGAGGACACGTGGCAAAAATTGATTGGAGCGGATATTTGTTTGGGCCGCTCACGCAGTGGAAATCCGGACCCGTAAAATATTAGGGCGAATTTGATAAGAAATTCGCGTCACAAAATTGGCCGACGTCAGCAGGCTATTTTGGAACGCGAATTTGGTTTAAATTATGGTTTATCGCCGTTTGAAGTCCGGCGGGCTCGACTTAAGAACAATTTTCTTATAAAATTTGTGTTGGTTTTCTTTAATAATACACATATTAAAATCCCGCTTAATAAAGAGACAAAATTGTTGTGCTTTCGGAACCTGACCCGAGGATTGGACATGAGTTAACAAACAAAAGGATAGCGAAACCAGACATGCACCCGTGGTCAAGCCCTCTACCAAAACCACGAGCGGAATCACAAAAGCGGGTTGCCCATATCGCACCGCTTTTGCGGAGTAGGCGGTATTTCCTATTCGCGAGCGATTCCATAGGGAATGAGACACGTGGCGAAGTGACCCCGGAAAACAACCGTTTAACCCATGCCATCGCATGTTAAAGCCCGACGTTGGAAGCCGAGCGAAATTGCCAAGATTCGTTGATTTGGAGAAGGGCCATCGGACGGTGGTCGCACGTTGAACTTGCCCGGAGGTTAACTAAGGTGTGCGGAGGATAGCCAGGTACGATACGAGTGTTTAATTGGTTATTGATATATATAGGTGGGGCCGGAGTATAATGAAATTGTTTAATTAAACGATTGGCAGATAATTAGCATAAGTCTGGAGGGTGATTGTTGTAAGGCTGGGTGGTGAAATATAGAGCCGAAAGTTCACTACAAGTTATTTATTTAAAAGGAAACGTGGAGTATAAATACAAAGTGTTGAAAGTTAAACATTGGTTATAAGGATTGGAGATAATATAAAGTCGGGAATATAAATTAAAGTCCAACCATTGTGGATAGTATTTATTTATCAAATTCTACGAATTTGATAAATAAACCCGAAGAAAGAAGAAGTCAATTAAGACTTAGGCTGGAGGAAAAGAATGGGGTACACCAAGGGAAAATGCTGACAGAGCGATTGTAGACACACCAGCTCTCCTTGGGGGTCCAATTTCAGTTTTGTTGCGTCACACGATGATCTCTCTTCTCTGGCATTTACTTGTATTGAAGATCACTATTCTAGGAATAAAGAGTTATTTTCTCCAAAAATAACCCTAGCCAAACATTGACAATGCATCAAGGATATCTTTATATGCTTCATAAGCACATTTGTTCTACTTCAAAATCATGTCTTGGAAGTGGTTGTTGTGCTGGAAATTATTCACCAGTTGGTTTCATACCAAAGTCTTTTTCACATTTTCAACATCCAATACATGAAAAGATAATGGTTTAAAACAACCTAAATATTTGAAATTTTGCAAGAATTGTCTGGCACACTTTGAATATGAATTTTGAAGTCAAGTGCATGATGTTGTATAGGATCAAGTGTCATTTTGAATACCAAATGTTTCACAAAAAACTTCTCAACATGCTACTCTGCAGTAAGGATTAAATGACAATATTGCATCAACTATTTCCATAATAAAAGTGCACCTCGTCCATAAGACTAAACAACTACAAATGTTGTAGATCTAACAAGACCACACAATCAAATGTATTCCACAAGGCCAATACTGTATGAAAAATGAAAAGGAGTTTGCAACCAAAAATACCTTAGGCAACTAATTCAATTAGATACACCAAACCATCGGCAAAAAGGAAAACCAGCCTACTCAAAAGGCAAGCGTTTACCTCCTTTGACAAAATTTTGAGTTCGAAACAAGGGCCTTTATTGTCTTGTCAATGCCCCTAGTAATTTGAACGGGGTTTTCACCTGCTGCAACAACCTAAAAAAAAAGGTTTCATTTCAAATTATTTTCCACAAATTTAAGATACAACCATTGTCAGTTTTGTATTTCCTAACAAGCTCATAAATTTTGACAAAAGAACCAAAATTTTTTAATACCTGATAGCAAATTTTTCACTCAAAAACTATCTTAGACTCAATAAGCCCAACCAAAAACTAAAAAACCAAACACCATAAGACCCTACAAAAATGAATAGATGATCTTAATCCAGTACTATCGACAAAAAGTTACCTTTACACCCTCACTTATTAAACCCTGTGTTGTTGAATTTTAACTTCAACTGCTGCAGTAGAAGGACGGATGCAGCAGCAACATTTTTTTTTGGAGGTTGCTTGCATGCCATCTAGAAATTTAATTCAGCATTTAAAATTCCTGCAAGTTTTTTTTGTAGACGGTCGCAGCCATATTTCTGTACAGGATTGTATTTAAACACAACAACCAGCATTAACGCAATTCACCAACCAGAAATTAAACAAACAGAAATTTACCCGACAGTTTGTAAATTCAAAAGGAGGACATGTGGAGCATTAATATTGGATCGCATGAAATTGAAGGGAATCTGAAAACCTGAAAACCGGACCCGAATTTTTTATAGGGCACATTGGATTGAGAATTCGAGTTAAAATTAGGCAGACGTCGGCATCCCATTTTGGAACGCGAATTTGGTTTGAAATTCAATCTATTTAGACTTTTGAAGTCCGACGGAAAGGGTTCTTTAATGTTTTGATAGTTTAATATATACATATGTTATATATATATATCATATGCGAAATGAAAGGTGGGCCATAAAATTTAGTTTTAATTTTATTTTTTTTAAAAGAGGGTTTATTATAATATGTTTTATATGTTACGACATATAAAAATAAAAAGGACAAAAGAGCTTGGTAGTTTTTTTTATAGACAGTATGTAAATTTTTTATTACACAGCAGTGTGTAAAAAGTGAAAGACTGAGTGTAACTTTTGAAGTGTGTATGCACAGCAGTGCGAAAGTGAAAAACACAGCAGAGTGTTTTAGAGACAGAGTATGTTTGTTTTGAACAGACAGTGAGTTGGTTTTATGCGCTGCGTTTTGTAGCAGTCATAATTTTGTAATCCCTCTCAGTGAGGAAGAAGTGTAATAGTTTTTTTTTGAGTTATTGAAGGGAATAGAAGTTTGTTTTCAAAGTATTGAAACTATGTCTCCTGTCAAAGAAATTTTTATTTTCTGTGTGTTAGAGGAAGGGAGATTTATGGGTGGTTCTTATGAATCAACCAACCATTCAGAACATGCTCATCAATCCAAACCATAAGTATTATGTGAAAATATTCAAGCAGGCACTCAATCGGATTTCTGAAGCTATGTTAGAGAAACCCTAAACTCTCACTGAAAATAGGTGAAATGTGGCACCACTCAGAGATTGACATGTGCCAATTGGTACAAGTGGTAGACAATTGGCATGCTCAAACAACGAGGTGATGCGGGAATGACATGAGGGAGAAAATATCAGAAAAGCCCCAAATCTGGAGAAAAAAGCTCATCACCAACCTGAGATTGACAACTTTACATGATGTAATCGATGAAATCGTAAATGGAGAAATCATAGTAAAAATAAAGTAACCTATGTAACAATAAAGTCGCATTCATCCTGGGAGTGGTAATGGGAGAAATCATAGTGAACAACAGGAAACATGCAGAGTTGCTTACAATCAAATAGATGAAAAAACACATACAAAAAACCTAGATAATAATCATGAACAAGCTTAATTTTGAATTATGAACTGTAAAGGAACTTACAAAATGTGACATTACGAACCTGGTCAAGCGCACAAGCAAAAATATCCTGGACATGACCCTGGTTGACAAGTTGTATTGCTCATGATGCAAGAGGATTTGTACATGCACTGCCAAGTCAATCAAAATCCATCATTATCTATACAATAAATACAAGTAATTGATGTAGTATTTTTTACTCTAAGATGCATTCTTATGATAATGTTAGAACATATGTTGAAAATGTCAACACATACCTGAATAAGCTCCTCTTCGTTTCAAGAACAATTTATTGGAGTCGCATGAACTTGGAACAAGCCTCCCACGATCTGAAAGAGTAGCAACTAAGTCAAGAGTGACTTTTTTGTTGCTACGCTGGATCGAGGGAGGTTTGCTCCAAGATTAAATCGCTCCAATAAATTATTCTCTACTAAACAGGGCCAACCACGTGAAGGTGGAAGCTCTTATGGCCCCTCCCCCCCCCCTCACATCACTCTTAATTCCCCAATACCCAATCTATATTTCATTTTTTACTTTCATGAGCATAAAAAAAAATATTCAATAACTAATAAAAAAACAATTCAACAAAAAGGACGCAAGGAAACATTGCAATTAATGCTTGACATAAAAATAGTATGATAAATGAGTTTTTTATATAACGCAAAAAAGCGTTCCAAGTATGGTAACGTTTGTCTTATAATAATACAATATTTTACATTGTCAAATTTTCTTTTTCTTCTTCCTATTTTTAAAGCTCCTAATTACATCATCAATATCATCGTGCTCTGCTCCTGTTTCGTGCCTTTCAACCCGCACTGCTGACCTAGTTGCGTATTCACGATGTCTGGGCTCATCCGGTGACGGGGCATCGCCTACAAAAACAGATAATATTAAATTTTAATTGTCAGTTTTTAAATATCATTGAACTAGTTCGGTAATATTAATAAAAAAAATTGCAATGAGATTATTTACCTGGTGCACCAGTTGTCGCCGCTGCCCTAGTTGCATTGTCACGATGTTTGGTCTCATCCAGTGACGGGGCATCGCCTCCAAAAACAGATAATAATTAAATTTTAATTATCAGTTTTTAAATATCATTGAACTAGTTCGGTAATATTAATAAAAAAAATTGCAATGAGATTATTTACCTGGTGCACCAGTTGTCGCCGTTGGGACTGTTGCCCTGTCTTCCTCTCTGGTGGTAAGATCCTCGAGGGAAACATTCTCTGTCATTTAAACAAAAAACGTTATAAGGACAACCATCAAGGTATAATTAGAAAAAATTATAAGTGGAAATTAATTACCGTCACGGCCCTCACTGATAGCAGCATTGTCGGCCTGGTCCCCACTACAATGATCGGGTTGCACGAGAGGATCATCTACATCTGGCTCTAAAACTGGGTTATTTGCCTCATCAGTAGTGTTGCTCCCCTGATTTAAACAAAGTTGTTAGACATTAAATTTATGGACGAAAACAAAAATATTGAAAGGTTAATGTTTTACCTTATCAGGCATTCTGGATCTTGGGACCTGCCCCAAGCTTCTGCGACGTTCAACTACAGCTTGATAGCCAAAACGAAAAGCGATATTTTTATCTTCCTCTGTAGTTTTTGTTCCGAAGTCATCACCCTACATTACATATGATTGTGTATTTTTAATCATATCTGATAGGATTACAAAAACGTTGGAAGGCGATACAATTAATTATAAGATGTTTAGCTACTTAATTAGAATTCTTGCAGCTAATTTCAAGTAGCCACCCTGGCCGAGCTTGTGATGGCCCTTTTTCTCAATCCTAGCTTTGGTTGCCTGAGGTGTTAGGCAACCTAGCATCAAAATATTGAAGTCAGATATGACGTAGCACACTTTTATTTTAGACATAAAGAAAATTAAAGCTATTGAATTAAAGTTGTAATTTACCTTGCCGGTCCAGTTGGCATTTTTCCTTCTTTCTTTGCCCTTTTCTCTTTTCCGTCATGGATGAGTGCTCTCCACTCACTCTCTGAAACTGCGAGAGGACGCTCATATCTAGGGTTAAATTGCAATTTCGTCCTATAGGTGTCCCTGGTATATTTCAAATATTTGCCGGCTACCTGAGCCACCGCTTTTCTGTCAAATGTGCCGACCCCAAAAAGGGCTTCTAGATAATCTAGAAGTTCTTTTTTCAGGTTGGAATTCTAGGAATTCCACCCTGTACGTATGGTTGGGCCAAAAATTACCAACGCATGGATCTCCAGAATCCTGTAGAACTCATTGTTTCCTACACAGAATAAAACCAAAAGAAAAAGAAGATATTATCATTAATTTAAAAATAAAAATCATGATAAATATGTTTTAGATAAAGTATATGAAATAGTTAAAATATTAAAATTTACCTGGGAGTTGTACATGCTTTATAGGGACACCCTCATCGTTCACCAACAACGTGCCATTAATGGTCCCTGTGGAGCTGACACGTGTAGCTCCAGGAAACGCAATAATGTAGTTGGCCATATCGGCCTCATCATTGCCAACACGTTCAGCGGTTGGCTGGGTGTCTGCTTGGGCAGGGTGTGTTTCTTGGCTAGCACCTAAAGGAGTAGAAGGTGTACGAGAGGGTTGTTGGGCAATCTCTTGCCCTTGTGTCCCACTACCACCAACACCGGATTCAGCAAATGCCAGAAAACGCTACATACAAAAGAACTTTTTGTTAGTTTAGTCAATGTAAAAATTAAAAATCAAACTATCACAATTCATCTCATGCAGAACAAAAAAAATATCCTTTTGACTTTTTATTATTATCTGATATCTTTCTAGCTGGCTCATAAGATGTTTTATCCTCTCTTATGTTTCAGGTGTTTGAGGCGCGTCTATCAAAGTATTAAATTCCGACCTTGCATCTCGTGCCTTTTTTTGCAACAATAACACTAGAGATAGGGATGAAGAAAGCTCTTCCTCAAAGAGGGAATCATCGGGCGTACCATGGCTAGGTGTCTGCATATTTGAACAAAATTAATATTATTTCAATTATGTAAATAACTAAAATACCTGAAGATAGAGCAATGCTGGCACTTTACATGTTCTTTCGCTGGCCTCTTTCTGCGATCATCCCGTCTCGGGGTTGTTCCTACACTGCTCTGATCAATCTGCCACATTGCAATAAAATTATAAATGTAAAAACTTGAAAACAATATCTAACTTGAAAACACAAAATGAAAACTGAAATAATTTCTAATAAGACACCGGAAGACAGAGTTAGAGTTTCAAATATGCCTTGCATTGAATTCAATCTTGGAAACATGTCATTGCACATTAAGGCACCCAAACATTCAATCCACGAATGATATATTTAAGTAGGCTTCTCCTATTCTAGGAAAACACCATACCTATAATGCATTCACTTGCATGTATAAAGGGAAAGGAAAACATGTTTTCATACAACGGTGATAAAGGCATCTTGGGGAAAGGTATCTTCACTTTTTATTTATGTTGTTCACCCACACCACTCTCGTGTTTTCACTAATCCTGTTTTGTCATTTTTGGATTCAAATTAAGTTAAGGCCTTAAGTATTTTTTTGACCTTTCGGTGTAGTTTTTATAAGTGGCATGTATGGATTTTCCATTAATTCTGCACTTTTTCTCTTCATGCGCATGTTTCCCTGGAAATCAAATGCATGATTTAGTCCCATACATTTAACAAGTTGTTGGATCAACTCCATTGGCAATATCATGTTTCCTATTCAATCAAAATTTATCTCGGTTAGGGTAGGTAGGAAGGTTTTCCCTTTGTATTAATAGGGCACTTCTAGCTTGCATTTTTATTATATCTTTCAAATTTAGTGTCATTTCAATTAGGGCATGAATTTTTGCAACTTTCAAGGTGAGAATGAACAAAGACAAATTTTTGTGATGGATGATTGTATATGACTCCATGGCCAGAGGAAAAGGCACTAATCTACTTCTTCAAATATCTATAGTTCTCATTCACCTCATACGAAGATGGTCCCTGATTTTGAGCCAAATGTTGCAGCAAAAAGTTCCCCCTCTCCATAATTTGATATTCAATGGAAATTTCTTAAATTGATGATGGGGCAAGATTATGGAACATTGGCACATACATATGTAATGGAATTCCAAGATCATGATATATGTTTGCATATTTTTATGGCAATGTTCCACCAAGTCCCCTGGAGGTGGGAGCGAGGGGATGAGGGAGCGCGGGAGCGGCCTATGCAAAAGCTCCCTACCAATTTTCAGGAAACGTGGGGGGACGTCGGGGTCATAAAAATTATAAAATTTAATATTTATAATGTAACTATATTTTTGCAAGGAATGTATATACATTCATCATACACTTGCATCATGAAAGATAAATCATAAATGATAAAATTACAAATCGATGAATGATGAATCATATAATTGAAACAAATTTAAAAGTTAAAAGTTAAAACATGCATCATACAATCATGCATGTAAGTTTGTAAGTTTGTAACTATATAATCATTAATGTAACTACTAAAAATGTACAATGAAAATAAAGTTTAAGATATCATATGACATATTATATCAAGATTCAAAATAGAGTTTAAACTGAAGTTTACAACTCAAGTCTGAAACATAAAACTTAAACGCAAATAAGTTATGTCTGAAACATAAAACATAAAACCTAACATATGAATATCAAATGATATCATCATACTGATAAATGAGCATAAATGCTCAAGTTAATGCCCCACTAGTCTCTGCATCCAACTTCTGCACGAATATATCAAGATCAACCATGTCACCATCTGAATCAGAATCACTTGGATTCTCAAATATGCTAAGTGGCACATCAGCTTTTAACACGAAACCATAAACTAAAAGGGGCGGTGAGGGGACGTGAGGGGGCGTGAGGGAAACATCCCCTAGAAGTCCCCAAGACCCCGGAGCGCGAGGGGGCGAGGAATCTAGACCCCTAGGTGGGGGGGCGAGACCCCATGTAACATTGGTTTATGGAGGTGGTGGAGCAAAAAAGAGCTCAAATAGAGATGAAATTTTTCACATAAAAAGGACTGTGGGCTTGACTAATGGTTCCATTTAAAAAATGATATCTAGACGGAGAATAAGTGTAGCATGCAAACATGCATTGAAAATCCATCTGAGTTTGCATTGTATTACTTATGATGGATTCAAATTTGGGTTTCAAAATGCCAGGTTATGGCATGATTTTGTCGAAAAACCCTTAGTTGGATTCTCATGTTGGTTTAATTTATATTTTAAGTTTGTTTTGCAGTCTTTGGGTGATAGTAACTCATGAACTAGGTTACCAATGTGTAACAATCATATTTCAAGAATAAAGTTGTGATTTTTTATATTATTATTATTATCTATTAGCTACGAGTATTGACACCTAATGCCTGGAATTTTGACATCTTGATAGCATGGATAATTTTGAAAATGTTTCTAGTAATGTTAACATAATAACTATCATTACGTGTCTTCACTTTTTTCACCATAATAGACTTGTGATATGGACTCATCACACAACTTCATATGCTATGTCCCAACAAGTTCAAACTGGTTGAACCTACCTCATAGTGTGGTTATTAAGGACAAGTTGCTTGGTATATAACTCGATAGCATAGACCACGTTGCAGTTCTAAAAAGAATCCTCAAGTGTCAAAAAAACTTCACAATATGTTCTACTATAAAGCCTTTTGGGATACCTGAAATAATATATGTATCATTGATGACTTTTAAAGTATGACAAGATCCAGAGGGAAAGGAATTCAATGGAAGAGTGATCCACCAATGAGAACCTAGAATTTAGCATCAGATGAGTTAGAGTCTAGGAAATTGAAACCCTATAATTTTAATTAGTGATGAAGGAAATCACATAGATAATTATATTTTCATGTAGAATAATCTGTTAATTCAAATTTAAACTACATAATATGAAAGGCATACCAAAAATTTTTCCACGTAAGTCCAAACAACCTATAAAAATGGAAAACCTTCTTTTTCCATGGGAAATAATTTACCTTTCCTTTTTCAAGGCAATCTAAATCACAAAAAATATGAACTATACTGCACACATTCTTGGATAATGTGAAAGTGGAAAGGAATACCCTACACAAGTGATGCACACATGTACATTTGAACACTAATAGATTTTTGTAGTTGAAATGCAATGCTTTTTTTCATTTAAATGTAGGGTTTTTAAAGCAGGGAGAAATAATGGCTGCCAAATTAATAAGCGTTTCTTTGGGAAAAATTTAAATCTTGTATTGGGTGATGAAGATAATAGAGGGTATTGAATCTTGATTCTTGACATCTAGAGAGAACCATACAACCTAACACAATCCAATGGAATTGACCAAAAAAACCCAAATAGAGTCAACCCTACTATAGGAGGAAGGGCCTGCAGTAAGAACTTACCATTTTGCAAGAGCCGAGGGCGAATGCTATTCTGCAAGAGGCGGGGACGAACGGCGAGGAGCAAATCACCGGGAGGGCAAATGCGTGCCAAGAGGCGGGGGCGAATGCGGGGCGAATCTTTGTTCGAAGGGCGGGGAGAATCCGGGGCGAGATGCGTACCGCAGGCGGGCGAATGCGCGAGGGCGGAGAAATGCGCATTGCAAGAGCTCGGGGCGAATCTTTCGATACTTGCAAGAGTTGAGAGAGAGAGAGAGGGCGAATGCTGAGGGCGAATGGTGTTCTGCAAGAGCGGAGGGCGAATGCGCGCGTGATATCAGACGTTAATGTAGCACACATGTACATTTGAACACTAATAGATTTTTGTAGTTGAAATGCAATGCTTGTTTTCATTTAAATGTAGGGTTTTTAAAGCGGGGAGAAATAATGGCTACCAAATTAATAAGCGTTTCTTTGGGAAAAATTTAAATCTTGTATTGGGTGATGAAGATAATAGAGAGTATTGAATCTTGACTCTTGACATCTACAGAGAACCCTACAGCCTAACACAATCCAATGGAATTGACCAAAAAAACCCAAATAGAGTCAACCCTACTATAGGAGGAAGGGCTTGCAGTAAGAACTTACCATTTTGCAAGAGCTGAGGGCGAATGCTGAGGGAAAATGTTGTTCTGCAAGAGCTGAGCGCGAATGCTGAGGGCAAATGCTGTTCTGCAAGAGCAGAGGGCGAATGCGTGCGTGATATCAAACGTTAATGTAGCTATTGCGACAAATACGAAACAATAAAATCATTTTTATGTAGCGCGCATATAAGTTTCGAATTTTTATGTAGCGCCCATATAAGTTTGGTATTTTTATGTAGCGCGAAAATAACTGTCGCTATACCGATGGCGGAAAAGGCGTCGCTATTAAGACGGGTGCCTCCAAATGTCGCAATGGCGACACCTAGACATTGTGTCGCAGTTGCGACGTTTAGAGTCGTCCCAATAGCGACGCTTTGGGCCATGGTGTCGCAATTGCGACGCCTTCCTTTAAACGTCGCAAGTGCGACACTTGTTTAAGTGTCGGTATTGCGACACTTTTCTATAGACGTCGGTATAGCGACGGTTTCGGGCGGGATGGAAAAAATTTGGGAAAATTTCCGACATTTGGTCAAAACCGTCGGAAACAGGTGTCGGAATTTCTGCCAAATGTAGTAGTGTTTGCATATGAATTCATACAATATAGGTGTAAATATTTATTTTATATGAATTCATACATACAATATAGGTGTAGTGGAAGGTAAATGACTTCACCCACTCATTTGAATATAGGTGTAGTGGAAGGTAAATTTAGCAAGTGACTTCACCTATTCATTTTAGATGGGATCTATTTTCTCCCGATAATCTTTAATGTAGTTTGTAGTGACTTGTCTCATTAACATTTCTTTTGTTATTCTTTAATGTAGTTTGTAATGACTTGTCTCTTATCATTTGCCATAGTATGATCCTAGTGTATCCATTATACTTGTATTCTTGATGCAGCCCCTATATGACTACCAAAAAACCCAAAAATTCAAGTTTAAGTTTATACCATATTTTATTCAAGAAGTGATTGAAGCAATCTATATCCCAAATCCATGATTAAAGAGACAATTATTCTCCACATTTTACCCATAATATAAACATTGCACGTGCCGCTAGAAATTGATGATTTTATTATGCAAAGAGATACTTTGTTATATTTAGAAGCTTATTTTATAAGTATAACTTTTAAAAATTTGGGTTCATTTTTAAAGTTACGCAATTATTTGGTACTTTTAATACATTGAAATATATTATTAGAATGCATGTGTAAGTTGTTGATAGTTAACAGTTGTCATTAATGTCAAGTTCCATCCTTGATGTAAGTTCAAGGGGAGTTTGTTGGTTTCATATCCCTCTCCAAAAGATTTCCAATGGTATATAGAACTTAGTCTAACTCTCCAAGAATGAAGAAAAACTTGAGTTTGAATTGATGGATCCCAAGCATACTTCCAAATGATTAAGGTTCCAAGGTAATTAGCTATCTAGGAATTTGGGCCGATTCACGATGCGCTAAGGCATACAGGGCTCTCCACGAGAACATCATGTAAATGCATACAAAAACAACCAAATCCCAAATTAGGCATCTCCACAAGAACAACATGTAAATGCATACAAAAACAACCAAATCCAAAATTTCACACAACGAAACAAAAGGTGGGCCCCAATATGACATAGAAACACACATGGAGATAGAG
The DNA here is from genome assembly GCA_034641835.2 of Pinus albicaulis. Classification (NCBI taxonomy): domain Eukaryota; kingdom Viridiplantae; phylum Streptophyta; class Pinopsida; order Pinales; family Pinaceae; genus Pinus; species Pinus albicaulis. The sequence continues at coordinate 651,805,524 of CM076570.1, forward strand.
GTGGCAGTGACAAAGTGGTTCACATGGAAAACAAGTGACATGTTAATGGCATAACACCTTGAGGTGAGGACTCATGACATATCAATTCAACTCCTTTGGGTGGTCAAAGTGATACATGGTAGTACACGTGGAATCCATATTCCATGTGGCATCCAGGTGGTGCTAAGCCGCAACGATATCGAACAAATGATGACATAGTACTCTATGGTCATGATTCATACACATGGTAGGTGGATTTGACATTTTTTGGTGGCCAAGTGACCCTTTTTAATTTTCAAGTGACATGTGGTAGTGCTATGGCTGTTGACACCTAATCCTATGGGATGGGTGTGCACATTTAATATTGTATATTATTTAATATTAGGAAATAAGGAAGGCCAAGAGTCATTGGGAGATGAATCCCAATAGCCTCACCTCCATGTATAAATGCATGTTCATTCTTCATTCAATAACACATTCTGATTTGAGGAGTTACCTCCTGGTTTGACATGGTATCAAAGCCAGTCCCACTATTGGCATTTCTGCCTGTGGTGTAACTCCCTCTCCTTTGCTCAGTCAGTTTTTTATTAATAGTTTTTGCTGCTCCTACTTATTGCTAGACTGTTATTCTGCATTTTTTTTTCTCTATTTAGCTCTGAAATTTGCAGCTCCTGCAGCTCCTGAAGATTCTGCAATCCTGCAGTTCCTGAAACACTGCAAATTTTAGCCTCCCTCTGCAGTCCTGCAAAGATCCTATTCCAGATTTTTGTAACAGGCCTCTCGGCCTCCTTCTCCCTCTCCTTTCCCAACACCTTCCCTCTTTCTCCCTCACTTCCTTGCGACTTGTGCTCCCTCACTGCTATCTCTCCCCATACCAATGCTCTCTTCCTCACACTTCCCTCACGCCTTAATTCCTCTACGCCCCTTTTTTTACCTCCCTGCATAATACGCTGCTCCATTCTGCATTCCCACTTCCACGCTCGACCCATCGCCCTCACATTTATACAGCTCTGTTATATATATAAAACAATGTTATGGCTGTCTGTCGATACACCCGGTAATACGCTGTCATACCTTCAGTGTTTCTAACTGTCACTCCAACGCATTATTCCTCTTAATACAGCGCTGCCACATTACTATTTCCGCTCCCCTTTCATTCTATTCCACCTGCGATTAAAACATACCTTGAAACCATCTGTTATACGTTACCATCTACGCTGTTTCATATACTCTGTCATATATTCCGCGTAGTATTTCTGTCTACCCGCCCTCGACCAGCAATTAAACCACTGTCTGTCCAGCGCTGTCACACATCAACGCTGCATAAATCGTGATATATAACACTCTATCTCCAGCGTTTTACGCCCCTCCATATTTTCCCTGTCCATTGTATATTTAATACGTTCTGTCTTTGTCAACGCTGCATAAACAACCCGAATATCAAAACGCTGTCCATTGTATATTTAATACATTCTGTCTTTGTATACCGCCCGAATATCAAAATGCTGTCCATTGTATATTTAATAAGTTCTGTCTTTGTATATACAATACACTTTGCATTACGCCCTCCATATTGTCTTACGCCCTTCCCATTCACAATACCGCCCTCCCACTACCATATTTAATATCACTTCACATTCATAATACCGCCCTTCCACTTCACAATACCGCCCTCCCATAACATTCCATATCGACCTCCCATACAAATTTTTTTTTCCAAACAAAAAAAAATACATATATTTTTTTTTGGTGCAGAATTCAGTTTTTCTAGCAAAGAGTTTGTGTCCTTTTAAATTCAGTCTTTTAGCAAAAGAGTTTTTTGTCTTTTTAAATTCAGAGTATTTTCCAGCAAAGAGTTTTCCCCTTTAATTGAGCAAATCTCTGGAATTGAAAGTTTTCTAGCAGAATTATTTTTCCTCTTCAGAAGATTTTTTTTCAGCAATCTAATGCATTCTCTCATCTCTATTGTTGGTTTGGTTCTCTCCGGCAAAGAGAACTATCTTGAATGGTGTCAGAAGATTAAACACACACTCATTTTTAATAAGCTGTGGAAAGGAATCTGTGAAGGACAAGAAGAAAATCCACCAGCAAAGCCCACTTCAGACAAAGAGCTTGCCATTTGGGAAAATAAGAACTGCAAGGCCTATGCCTTGATTGCAGCCTCCGTAAGTGAAGAGGTGAGTCGCCATATTTCATCATTCTCAAATGCCTATGATGCCTTGAAGAAGCTAAAAGAACTCTATGACTCACATTCAGAATTAGAAAATATTCAATTGATGATTAAGCTATTCAGTCTTGAAATGAGGAATGATGATCCCCTTGCTTTAGCTTCAGAAGTAAGATCTATAATGCATGACATTGAAAACACTGGTGTAAAAATGGACATATCTCTCATAGCATATGTTAAGGCATTATATCCGACTTACTCACATTATCTTGAGTCTTTGTAAGCAAGTGGAAACTTTGAGCATATCACCTTTGAAACACTTGAGAAAAAGTTTGCAGAAAGAGAGAAAGCTTTTGGGAAGATGACAGTCCCTTCATCTTCCGAAGAGGCTGCATAATTGGCACATAGAGAAAATATTCATGCTCCAGATTCATCCAGAGGAAGAGGTGGCAGAAGAGGAAGAGGAAGAAGAAACTTCACAGAAAGGGGGGGCAGACAATCTGACAAATCCAATCTTCATTGCACACGTTGCAATAGAGATGGACATGATGCATCCAAATGCAGAACACCATGGGAGAAAATTGAGCAGCAAAGAAATCAAGACAAAGGTAAAACTAATGACAAAGACAAAGGTAAAGCACCTGAATCCGCTCATTGTGTTCTAGCACATTGTAACAATGGAGTAACTAAAGACTTATTTGATGTTTCATTTACTTCATGGAGAGATGATTGGTTGCTAGATTCAGGAGCAACATGTCACATGACATTTAGAAAATATTTTTTTGAAGAATTCACTGACAAAGTTGATGGAGCAATATATTTCGCAGATAAATCCAAACTCAAGCCATCAGGGCTTGGCACAGTCAGGCTTAAACTGCCTGGTCTTCCTGATCATATCCTACATGAGGTTCTATACCTCCCCGAGTTGAAGAGAAACTTGTTGTCCCTGGTCGAAATCCGGCAGCAAGGACACTCAATTCACTTGTTTGATGGCAAGGCAGAGGTCAGAAAAGCATCAGATCACTCACTTTTCATGGAGGGAATAGAAGAAGGGAGACTCTTGAAGCTGAAAGGTTCATCTGCTCATGCTCAAAACTTTGCATTGAGTTCACATCATGATGAAGGTACATTCCCATCAAGTCTTTTATGGCATGCTAGATTTGGACACTTAAACTATGACAACCTTCGTTTGTTGAAGAAAAATGGTGTTGATGGATTGCCTACAATTCCTAGAAAACCTAAGGAATGTGATGCTTGTATTCTAGGAAAGCATAGCAAACAACCATTTCATGATTCACACTCCAGAGCACATAGAAAACTTGAGCTTGTTCATTCAAATTTATGTGGCCCTATGCCTATTGCTTCTGCATATGGAAACAAATACATGATGACATTTATTGATGACTACACCAGAATGTGTTGGATTTACTTACTGAAGAATAAGTCTGATGCTTTTCAAACTTTCAAGAATTTTCATGCATGGATTGAAAATGATGCACAAACACATATTGGCTCTCTACATACTGATAATGGAAAAGAATACACTTCAAACGAATTTGAAAATTATCTTCGTCAACATGGAATCAAACATCAAACAATTGTGCCATATAATCCACAACAGAACGGTGTAGCTGAAAGAATGAACAGAACCATTTTAAATATGGTCCGCTCCATGTTATTTTTCAAGAATGTAAAATTGATGTTTTGGGATGATGTAGTTCTATGTGCTGTTTACATAAAGAATAGGTGTCCTTCAAGTTCAATTAGAAACAAAACTCCTTTTGAAATGTGGCATGGCCACATTCCTTCGGTAAAGCATTTCAAGGTCTTTGGGTCCACCTGTGATGCCTTGATACCCAAGGGTCAAAGGAACAAAATTGCTGCTAGAAGTCGCAAATGTATCTTCTTGGGGTACTCCAATACCTCCAAAGGATATCGTCTCTATGATGAAGCAAATAAGAAGTTTTTGATAGCAAGAGATGTCATATTTCTTGAATCTTCCAAGAGTGACAAGGTTGTTGAGCGGAAACTTGATCGCCTGGACAGATTCACACATGCAAAGTCCTTCCAAGAATTTGATAATGTGATTCAACATCTTGAAGGGGGGATTCCGATATTGAATCAAACTGTGGAATCATGTCCTGAAGCACTATCTCCCCCACATGAAGAAACATCCACGGATGACACATTGGATGATGTGATTGACAGAATTGGGATATTGAATCTTGAATCAATCCCAACTCAGTCAAGTGAATAGCCTGGGCCATCTCAGAAAGGTCCTCCCAAATGGCTGACAAAGACACTCGAGAATGTTCATCCTGATGAGGTTGGAAAAACAGGAACAAGAAGTTCCACTCAACAAATCAAAGGTGATGTAGATAATTCTAATTCTCCTGTTGATATGGATATTGCTTATAACTATGAATTGAGTTTGTCTACAGATCATGAACCAACTTCCTTCAAAGAAGCCGCTTCTCATGATGAATGGAAAGAAGCGATGCAGAAGGAGTAGGATGCCTTGATAAAGAATGGCACTTGGAAGCTGGTTGATCCGCCTTTGGGAACGAAACCAATTGGCTGTAAGTGGGTCTACAAGAACAAGTATAAAGCAGATGGCTCAGTTGACAAGCACAAGGCTAGGCTTGTGGCAAAAGGTTTTGCACAAAAAGAAGGAATCGATTATGAAGAAACTTTTGCTCCCACAGCAAAATGGACCACCATCCGGACTCTCTTTGCCTTAGCAGCTCATAATGGATGGAAATTCCATCAGAACACAAATTTTTGTGATAAAGGTTCAAGAACACAAAGTTTGCAAGCTTATAAAATCCTTGTATGGCCTCAAACAAGCACCACAAGCCTGGTATGAGAAATTGACCGAGCATCTTCTGAAACTTGACTTCAAACATTTTGATCTTGATGATGCAACTTTGTTTGTTAAGAAAGTTGGAAAAAAAGTTGTATATCTTGTGGTATATGTAGATGATCTTTTGATAACAGGAAACAATGAGAGCTATATTGAATCCATGAAGAAAGAGTTGAAGAAAGGTTTTGAAATGACTGATTTGGGTCATGTTCATTACTATTTGGGTATTGAAGTAATTCAACATCCTAAATTCATAGTTCTTTCTCAAAAGAAGTACATTGGAGATCTCTTGAAATTTTTTGGCATGGATGACTGTAAACCCTTAAGCACTCCAATGGAACAAAACTTGAAGCTCACATCTATTGAAGGGAAGGAATTTGAGGATGCAACTAAGTATAGACAGCTTGTAGGAAGTCTTATCTATCTGACCACCACCAGACCTGACATTTCATTTGCTGTTGGAATCCTCTCAAGGTTCATGCAAAAACCTTGTGAAGGACATTGGTCTGCTGCAAAAAGAGTGCTAAGGTACTTGAAGGGGACTCAAGACTTTGGACTCAAATATACACGGGTAGGCGACTTCATCTTGACCGGATACTCTGATTCAGACTTTGATGGCGACAAAGAAACAGGGGTGTCTACTACAGGTTACACCATGAGTCTTGGATCAAGAGCTGTCTCATGGAGATCACGCAAACAGTCAGTTCCAGCAGATTCCACGACCGAGGCAGAATATGTGGCAGCAGCTGAAGCAACAAAGGAAATTGTGTGGCTTCGGAAAATCCTGGAAGATTTGCAGATGAAACAAATGTATTCCACTCCACTCATGATCGACAACACTTCTGCAATAAAGTTGGCCAAGAACCAAAAGTTCCATGATCGAACAAAGCACATCAATACAAAGTACCATCTAATTCGACATCATGTTCAGGCCAAAACCATCCATCTACATCATTGTTCCACAAATGAGCAAACTGCTGACATCTTCACCAAAGCACTTGGAAGAGAAAAGTTTGAAAAGTTGAGATCGATGCTTGGACTCACCAACATCCCTTCGGATTAAAGGGGGGAATGTTGACACCTAATCCTATGGGATGGGTGTGCACATTTAATATTGTATATTATTTAATACTAGGAAATAAGGAAGGCCAAGAGTCATTGGGAGATGAATCCCAATAGCCTCACCTCCATGTATAAATGCATGTTCATTCTTCATTCAATAACACATTCTGATTTAAGGAGTTACCTCCTGGTTTGACAATGGCAATGTCCTTACTTGACTGGTGGGTCAGAGATAACATCATGATGAAGTGGGGATCATATACCAAATCCCTATACAACAATTCTTTACATTTTAGTCGTCTTGTATGACAACAGTGCTTTACATTTTAGTCATTCGTCTTGTATGATAACAATTCTTTACATTTTAGCTCTCAAAATTAAATGTTCTTGTACAGACTTGTATGTCAGCAGTTCTTTACATTTTACTTCTCAAACTTAAATTTTCTTTTACAAACTTGTATGGCAACAGTTCTTTACATTTTAGTTCTCAAACTTAAATGTTTTTTTACAGACTTGTATGACAACAATTCTTTACATTTTAGTCCTCTTGTAAGACGACAATTCAAATATTTTCTTGAAGAAATACCAAAACCTAAATGTTCTTTTACAGACTTGTATCACAACAGTTCAAATAGTTTAGTCTTTTACATTTTATATTTTCTTTATAATAAGTTAATTTTTATTAATTTTCCTTCAATTATTTATGTTTTCTTTATAAGAATTTATTTTTTATTGATTTTCTTTGAAACAGTCGTCAATTTATTTAAAATTTGGTTAAGCTTGTATGTCTGGCTTAATTTAATCTTTTCTTTTTCAAAAGATAACTTGAACATTTGAACTTTAAAACTTCAAATATTTGAATCCATACCATTATAGTGGGCTTATGTTTGAAATTATTTCTTTATTAGCCAAAGTAAAGATATCTTGGCAGGTTCATGACCACACATGTTCATATTGGATGATCGTTCCTTAGAGGAGGTGTAGAAAAATACAAAGGGTTTTGAAGAGTGAGACAGAGGACACGGGACACTCAGATGCAGACACAAATTATGTTTGAATTATGGTTTTCTCAGTAGAGTGGTTTTGGCTTTGTATTTGAATTATTTTTTCCTCAGCAGAGTGGTTTTGGCATTGGCTTTGAATTACGTTTTTTTTTTCTCATCACAGTGCTTTTGGGTTCATATTTGAATTATGTTTTTCTTAGCACAATGGTTTTGGATTTGTATTTGAATTATGTTTTTCTCAACAAAGTGGTTTTGGTTTTGTATAATTATGTGTTTTGGCTTGTATTTGAATTATGTTTTTCTCAGCACAAAAGTTTCGGTTTCATATGTCGATAATGAGTTGCCGTTGATAATGAGTCTATGGTGCTTTATGATATCAGACACCTCCATCCCACTGTCCATGGCTTCATCATGTTTCCCCATCTTGTAACGATAATGGTTGAGCGTCAATTGACTAATGATGACGACAACGATGTCCTCACGATCATCTATGGCTTCATCATGTTTCCCTGTCTTGTAACTATAATGGTAAAGCGTCAATTGACTAATGATGACAACGATCGCGCCATGATTCTCTATGTATTATTTTCCAATGATAGATATAAGTATTATTTGCACAAAGTCCTTGTGGTATTTTTCAGTGAAATTAAATAAACACATATTTAATATGTATAACACGATTAATTATAATTATGATTTACTTTATAAGAAAATAAAATAATAATAACATTTTACTCAGGATAAAAACTTATATTTTTTTAAAATAAGTTTTTATCATTCTAAACACTTTATGGAAATTACAACTTTTCAAATTATTGCAAGTAAAACAAAAACACTTTATTGAAATTACAACAAAAAGTTAAGGGATACACTTTTCAAATTATTGCAAGTAAACCACAAAAACGTTAAGGGATGTCGAAGAGTCTCTTGGTATTAATTTCCCTTAAAATTAAATATTTATTGATATTCAATTTTAACTCTTTCAATTTTAGTTGGAATGTTTCTATTAGGTTGTAGCCATGCACCTCAATTGATTTCCACCATTCTTATAGTTTTAGAATGAAGCCTTGGCATTAGAACCAAAACTTTTCAAATGTGAAAGAGAGACTTTTCATATCCATATTTAAATCTAATTATAAATTGATAGGCCAATGATTCGAGCCTATATAAGGGACAATATATGCTTCTACATACATATCTCTCCCTAACAGACCATCTCATGAGAAAAATTGATCCAACTGTGATGTTACCTCGTGCCTACCTCCCTGAAAATTATTCCACGTAAATTTACCACTATTGGTATCAATATCTACTGTCTGCAAATCATGGATTACCTCCTAGAACATTGGAATCGACTAGTCAAGATGTTAAATTCCTCTTTTCTTCTGCCCTAGTTGTCTTATCATATTGAAATCTCCCCCAGTAGTCAGCATTCATTCATATGGATGCTTCTAAGGTAGTTTTGATTCTCCAAAAACATTTTTTCTTACCCTGGAATTGTTGAGCCATAGACTGATATTAGGGATATCTCCTCTTGTGCCCCTATACATTGGAATTTTCTAGATAATATATTAGCGAAGGCTAGATAATCTTGGAATATCACTAATCCAAGATTACATACCATCGCTAATCCACTGGCACTCCCATAGGCATTGATGGCCATAGATGCTCTACCCCTCTAGCATTTTCCATTGATTTCTCCTATTTTCTCACTTAAAACCTTTGTTTCTTGTAGTAGAATGATGTATGAGTTTTATTTCTTTATTCTATCTTTAAGGAACCTCACCTTGCATTTATTGTTGAGGTTCCCTATATTCCATGAGACTACTTCCATTTAGGAACTAGGGAGATGAGGGGGAAATACTATGTGTTTCATTTATCTATCCCGAGTTAATGAAGAAATCTCCAACTTCTAAAAATACCTCCCTTGTCATCTTTCTTCCTTTGTGGCCACCTTTTCCTATATTATGGCCTTTCGGTATACTTGGATGAGGTGAACGCTCTCGAGAAATGATGAGGTTCTTGGATTCGCCCTCTAGCTGAAATTGTTTTTGCCACCATTAGATATAAAATAACTAGAAATGTTGGATTTTCTCTACAATAATATTTGCAACCTCTTCCTTTGTTTTCATTGAGAGAATCATTCATATGAAGCATTCTCTCAACATTTTAGACAAAAATGTACATGGCATTTATAAATTAAATGGTAGTGTTGGAATTATCTTTAAATGAGATGAAATATCTTGTTATATAACTAAATATCACAAGAATAATAAATAATAGAAAGGATTCCCACCCTTCTATATAATGGATACAATATCCCCCATAAGAGGAAAATTCAGAAAGATATCAAGATTGCAATCATTAGTGCTTAGCAGGGTCCTGGGTACATGGAATAAGATATTATATGCTTTAATACTAATCAAAGGAAAATGATTGAAGGCATGAAAATTAGTAGTGAATTTTAATTTCCACATAGATGTTTTTGGTTAATTTATGATCTTGCTCCGCACATGAAAACAATAAGCAAGCTAACATAGATTTTAGTTATAATTTGAGTATTTATGGAAGTGGGTTTTCTCTCCACGTCATAATTTATAAACATATAATATGCAAATATTTTCATACATAACAATAGTCAAAGATCATACCCAAGTCTATCGGAGAAACAAAGGATGTGAATATAACTTGCAAAGGGGGCATGCTTAGTTGAAAATGTAGTGTGGCCATAAGCAGAATGCAAGGATCCATTTAAAAGTGATCTACTAGTTGAGAAAGAAACCCCTGATGATGATCTTAAGAAAGTTTTACAAACCATGCCAATGACTAAGGCCTCTTTGATAGTGAAGGTAATAACAAAGAAAGAAGCCACTAGATCCCATGCTAGGTTTTCATTTCAACATGAACATATCTCAAAGAGTATTTAATACAATGATCATGATTATGAATATGCTCTTTTGAAAACCATTTTTGTGTTGAAATTATTGTCTTGCACTAGTTCCTAACTTATATTTTCAGTCACTAAGATTTGTTTCAAAAGCACGGAGAATTTTCATTCCAAGAAATGAATTTTATATGGAAAGAGAATTAGTTGGCCCCCTTGAAGAGTGAATTTATGTGTTGATTGCAGATTCATGTAGTGACCAAATGTAGTGGCAAGCTCTGTTAGAAAATTATATATTACAGAGCAATGCAACACATAAAATATGCAGAAAACACAAGCACACAAAACACATAAAACCAAACAGATACATATATACGTGGTTCACCCAGTTTGGGCTATGTCCACCCTGAACAACCAGTCCTTCCTTTCTATTATCCAGAAAAAATGAAGAGACACAACCTACAACAGATCCGTTGTAATATCCTCTGTTCTCTCTCACAGTCTCCCTATCTGTTTCTCACTCTGAGAATACACATACAATACACAACCCCAATACAATACCCTCATACAAGCGAGGGGTTACCTTCTAGGGCAAAAAACCCTAAACTAAACATAACTTCTACCGTCAGATCATCTGCCTAATGAACAGCCCAGATTGAGTAGAAATTACTATACTTTTACAAGGAAATTTTACATCTGTTTTTAGCTTCGGGGGCGCTGCCCTTGAAACCCCCACCGGGGGACCGCTGGCCCCCTGACCCCCTAGCTGGGGGGTGGGGCAGCCCCTCCCCCGGGACCCCGCGAGGGGGGGGGGGTGAGGAAGTCCCCCCCCCACCCCCCCACTGCAGGGGCGTACAGTTTTCCTAGGGTATACATATGGTTGAAAACAAGGATCTATGAATCAAGACGAAAATCAGGTTCCACACCCAACAATCTCCCACTTGGACACTGATTGTAGCAACTCCACCGTTGCTTCATTTGTTGGACAATGACTCCTCTTTGGACCTGGCTGTTTCTCATCTTCATCGTCATTCTTGAAGACCAATTGAAACTGAGCATATTATCAGTTTCTCCCTGGTTACAAATTTTGTTAGCATATCTGCAGGATTCTGGCTAGTGTGTATCTTTTCCAGCTTCAACTGTCCATCTTCCAATAATGACCGTATGAAATGGTACTTTAGCTGTATGTGTTTAGTCTTGGAATGAAATGCTAAGTTATTTGCAATATTAATGGCACTTTGGCTATTATTATATAACATGCCCATATCATGCTTCTTACCCAATTCATCCATAAACCTTTGTAACCAAATCATTTCTTTACTAGCCTCTGTAGCAGCAACATACTCTGCTTCTGTTTTTGAAAGTGCAACAACACTTTGGATTTTTGAAACGCAACTGAAAACTGTTCCACCTATAGTAAATACATATCCTGTAGTGCTCCTTATGTTATCTCTGTCACCTGCCATATCGGCATCAACATATCCCTGTAGAGCAATGTTTGAACCACCAAAGCATAATTCTTGATTTGTGGTACCTCTCAAATATTTGAGAATCCATTTCACTACCATCTAATGTTCTTTTCCTGGATTTTTCATGTACCTGCTTACAACTCCAATTGCATGTGCAATATCAGGCCTTGTGCAGACCATTGCATACATTAAGCTTCCAACTACTGATGCATATGGAACTTTAGACATATAGTCCATTTCTTCTTGGGTCTTGGGGCACATCTCCTTACTAAGTTTGAAATGGCTAGAAAAAGGTGTACTAATTGGTTTTGCATTCTGCATATTAAATCTTTTCAGCACCTTTTTTATGTACTCATTCTGAGACAATGTTAATTTGTGATTTTTCCTCTCTAGTTATTCTCATACCAAGGATTTGTTTTGCAGCACCCAAATCCTTCATTGCAAATGAATTTTCCAATTTTCTTTTGAGCACATTTATTTCCTGCATGTTAGACCCTGCAACAAGCATGTCATCTACATACAATAAAAATATAATATAGCTGCCATCATTTTTCCTTTTTAGATAAACACAATGATCAGAGTGACATCTAGTATAACCTTGTTTAGACATAAACTTGTCAAATTTTAGATACCACTGCCTTGGAGCCTGTTTTAAGCCATACAAGCTCTTCTTTAACCTACACACTAATTTTTCTTTCCCTTTGACCTCATATCCTTCTGGTTGCTGCATATAGATCTCTTCCTCCAAATCTCCATGGAGAAATGTTGTCTTTACATCTAACTGTTCAAGATGTAAATCTTCCGCTGCTACAAGACTTAAAATAGTTATGATTGAAGTCATCTTAACAACAGGAGAAAATATTTCATCAAAATCAATACCTTTCTTCTGTGCAAACCCCTTCACCACAAGTCTAGCTTTGTACCTTTGTTTTCCTCCATATTCTTCCTTCAGCCTGTAAACCCATTTATTCTGCAATGTAGTTTTACCTTCAGTCAACTTGACTAAGTCCCAAGTCTGGTTATGTATTAAGGAGTCCATCTCTTCTTCCATTTCTAGCTCCCACTTCTCCCTTGTTTCAAACTGCATTGCTTCTTCATAACATTCAGGTTCACTAGAATCAGTGAACAATAAATAATATAATGAAGGAGAGTATCATTCAGGGGGTCTACTTATCCTGGTAGATCTTCTAACACCACTTTTAGGTGTTTGAAGTGCCTGTTGTTGTTGTGGTGCTTGTTGTTGCTGTGGCTGTTGATTATTATTATTTTCAGGCACCTTTACTTTTTCTGTGATTTCATCAAGAACTCTGTATTCTTTGTTTTTTTTTTCCTGTTTCTTTTCCTGCAACTGATTCTTATACAATACCTTTTCATTGATATTACATCTCTGCTCCTAATGATTTTGTGATTTTCATAATCATATAAGCGATAACCAAAGTCATTAACACCATATCCAATAAAGGTACATTTCTTTGATTTTGCCTCAATCTTTGTTCTATTTTCTTTATTACTGTGGAAAAAGGCCTCACAGCCAAAAGGCTTTAAAAAAAAGTAGTTTACCTTTTTTCCTTTCCATGCTTCCTCTGGAATACCACCATCCAAGGAACTTGAAGGCCCTATATTTATTAGATAAAAAACAATATCTACAGTATCTCCCCAAAATTGTAAAGACAATCCTGCATGCAATCTCATGCACCTTGCACGCTCCATGATTGTTCTGTTCATCCTTTCTGACACACCATTCCCTTGTGGTGTTCTTGGAACTATCTTCTCTCTGCGAATTCCATGCTCTAAACAGTACCCATCAAACTCTTTGCTGCAATATTCACCTCCATTGTTTGATCTGAGACACTTCAATTTCTTTCCTGTCTCAATCTCAACCAAAGCTTTCCATTTCTTGAAAGTATCAAATACATCAGATTTATTATGAATACAATAAATCCAATTTTTCTAGTTGCATCATCAATAAAATTAATATAATAACGAGATCCACCGAGAGATGATACCTGAGCAGGTCCCCATACATCTGTATACACAAGCTCTAATTTTTCGCTCTTCTTTTCTTTCCTAACTCTAAGAAATCTGACTCTCTTCTATTTTCCATAAATGCAATTCTCACAGAAATCCAAATCAATATTATTCAAACCTAGCAACAAATTCCTTGAGTGAAGAATCTTCATTCCCTTCTCACTCATGTGTCCGAGCCTATGATGCCATAATGCTGCATCTGCTCCTTTGGAAGTTAAAGCATTAACAAAGTTAGAAATACCATTGCATAAATATAATGTACCAACCTTTTCACCTTATGCTATTACCAGGACTCCTTTAATGACCTTCCAAGTTTTATCTGTGAAAGTTGTCACACAACCTTCACCGCCTAACTGCCTTGTTGAAATCAGATTTTTCATCAGATATGGAACATGTGTTACCTCCTTTAATAGCCATTGGTTTCCATTCTGTTGTTTTACAAGAACTTTACCCATTCCAACAATTTTACAAGGTTTATCATCCCTCAAACAAATTTGTGCAAAATCTCCTTGAACATAGTCATGAAAATATTTCTTATCAGGTGTCGCATGGAATGAGGCGCCTAAGTCTGCAACCCAAGAATCAGTAACATTTTCGAAAGAAGGAATCAAAGCATCTTGTAACACATCACCTGTCACATTTTCTTCATGATTGTTTTCTTGTTGCGCGTATCCTTCTTTTCCCTTTCGAGATCTACAGTCTTTCTTTAGGTGTCCTTTCTTTCTGCATTTCCAGCACACTATCCCCGATTTGGACTTGGATCTGCCTTTCCTTGATTTACTGCGATATCCCGAGCACTTTCCTCTTTCCATCCTTCTTCCCCTGGACTCTTCACTCAAAGCATTTCCCGATGTCTCATCAGAGCTTTTCCATCGCATTTCCTCACTAAGGATAGCACCGACAACATCATCAAACTTTAAAGTACTAGATCCAAAGACAGAGTTACTAATGGCCATAACTAAAACGTTCCAACTTTCTGGTAATGAGCACAAAAATAAAAGAGCCCTAACTTCATCATCAAAGTTTACCCCTACAGAACTTAACTGACTGGTAAATGTATTAAAATAATTTAAATGGTCTGCAATAGATCTACCTTTCGATATTTTTATATTAAATAATCGTTTCATAATAAATACCTTGTTTGAGGCCGAGGGTTTTTCATATAATTTCGCCAATGCCTTAATCAAACACTTTTTTGTTGTTTCCTTCGAAATATTGAAGGCTACCGACGCCGCGAGGCACAACCATACTATTCCGAGTGCCTTTATATCGAGAATCTCTCATTCTTCATCTGTCATAGTCGTCGACATCTTTTTTTTCTGCTTAATGGTAGGTACAGATATTGCTGATACAGATAATCTTCCATTTGCATCTTCCACAACGGAAAGTTTTGGCCGTTAAATTTTTCGACCCTAAACTTACCATCTTCTGCCATTTCTCCCACTCAAACTAGGGACCCTTCTTTCCTATGAGATTATCAGCCAAATAGACCTTCAGCTCTGATACCAGTTGTTAGAAAATTATATATTACAGAGCAATGCAACACATAAAATATGCGGAAAACACAAGCACACAAAACACATAAAACCAAAGAGACGTAGATATGCGTGGTTCACCTAGTTTGGGCTACGTCCACCCCGAACAACCATTCCTTCCTTTCTATTATCCAGCAAAAATGAAGAGACACAACATACAATAGATCCACTGTAATATCCTCTGTTATCTCTCACAGTCTCCCTATCTGTTTCACACTCTGAGAATACACATACAATACACAGCCGCAATACAATACCCTCATACAAGCGAGGGGTTTCCTTCTAGGGCAAAAAACCTTAAACTAAACATAACTTCTACCATCAGATCATTCACCTAATGAACGGCCTAAATTGACTAGAAATTACTATACATTTACAAGGCATTTTTACATCTATTTTTAGCTTCGGGGGTGCTGCCCCCAAAACCCCCACTGGGGGACCGCTGGCCCTCGGACCCCCTAGCCGGGGGGGCAGTCCCCCCCGGACCTCGTGGGGGGGACAAGTCCCCCACCCCCCCCCCCCCCCCGCACCCCCCCGCTGCAGGGGTGTATAGTTTTCCTGGGGTATACATCTGGTTGAAAACAAGGATCTTTGAATCAGGACGAAAATCAGGCTCCACACCCAACAAGCTCTTGATTCTACATGTGGTAAATGGAAACTTCTTCCATCTATGACTCGTCCCCCGAAGACAACTTTTGGGTTTATTATGATTGATAAGATACCAATGGTCATTGTTGTGTTGTTTAATGATGGCTAGATAGCCATGGCTTTAACAAATTCATACAACTATCATCCAATATTAAATGAGTGGAGTTCAATTAAAAAGAGGAACGCCACACGTTTTGAATTTGCTTATTAAGTAGTTGATGGTCTTTTCTATGTAACTGGGTGGGAAGGATATTTCTTGTGTTGAGGTATTCTACTGACAACAAAATAAGTGGACATTAATAGAGATTCTTTGATGTCAAATATGGGGTTTTTTTGCTTGTGGGCTAGAAGGTAAGTTGTATGTCATGGGTAGCCATTCAAGTTTAAATATTGGGAATTCAAGGTATATCAATATTCGTGACCCCAAAAAGAATATATGGAATGAAAAAAATAATGGGTTTTTTATGGTTGTTACCTGACATTTTTTTTTTGAATCAAAATATACTTTGCATTGAATGGAAGAATAGAAGGAAATTGGAAATATTTGGCCCAACAAAAAAATCATGGAAAGGGGTTTATATTCCGCTAACCAACATCTCGCTTGTATGCCTTTATTTTAGTATTCTAAATGGAAAATTATTGTTGTGTTTAGTATCATTTATGGAATTTCAATATTTGCATATTTAATGTGTATGATGTTTCGAGTGGTCTCACCACCCATCATCTGGTAATCAAGCTAAGAGGATCAAAAAATAGTATTGGAGAGGATATAAAGGGAGGAGACAATAATGTGACCATTAAAGAATTATTAATATTAATAATTATTATTTATAAGGCAATAATAACAACAACAATAATGATAGTAATTATTATTATTGATTTAAAATTCAATTTAAAAATGATGAAAAAATATAATAATAATAGTACAATATGATTATGTATACATAATATTAGGGGGCTAGAATGACTAACCAAGAGGAGGAACAAAAATTAAAAATTAAAAATTAAAAGGGCGTTTGGGAAACGAGGAATAAGGTGGAAATGAAGAAGGTTTAAAATAAAGAATAATAAGATGAAGAATTAAATATTAATAAGAAAATCGAGAAGCATCACTGTAGGACGACCTATTAATGACTAAGACAGTAGATAAGGGGTTTCTAGGAGCTGTTGAGTTTATAGCCATCTTCCCTATTGAAGTTGTCATGGTGTTTTTTATCTCTAGGAATATTTTAGTAAGCCAGGTTGCCTAGAGAGGATTCAGAGCCAAGATTTGTGTTTTTTCAAAGTTGAGAAGGTGCTTAGTTTTGAAGGAGTGTTCTACCATGGTTGAATTTAAGACCTAGTTATAGGTCGTGTTATCTATGTGCTCCTTCAAGTCAACCTTAAAAATTCCAGAAATTACGGTAACATGAATATGTGCTATGAAAATACACATATGAAAAAAAGTTGTTGTTTTTCCCACAAAGGAAGATCCCCTACATGAGACACTAGTTTATGATCCAAAAAGTGGCAGGTCAAATCTATTAGACAATTAGCATTGGAAGAGGATGGTTAGAATGGTTTGAGATGGCTATTGACAACATATGCATCTTATAATCCATCAATTGGGTATTGGAAGGTGATGAATTATTTTTTTGGGTTTTTTTGCTATTGAAGCGAGAGGAAAATTCATTTTGGACTTTGATGGGAATCATTGATGAATACTTTGATGGATATTATTCAAAGAATATGGTGGAAGCCCAAGTTAACCAACTCGTTTTTGAAGATTTAGTTCAAGAATTCTTTCCTAGGTTAGTTACACACTATGAAAAAATTGGAGTACAAGTTGCATGTGTGAGTAGATCATGGTTCCTTACATTTTTTGTGAATATTTTACCTTGATAAAGTGGCTCAAAATTTGATAGCATCCAACTTGTTTTAATAGCTTGCACGGTGTATTAGTTAGTGAATGAGACTAGGTTGCAAGAATTGCAAGAGAAGTATCATCCCATAGTATTAGTTTCCCTCGAAGGATGGTCTAAATAGCCTCATTTTTGGAGGAGCTCTATAGGTATTGTGCATAAGTTGTCTGAATGCAACCATGAAGAAGACACACATCTATGAGAGACGGAACGCGTATAGGAGGTATAGTTCATATGGAGAATGTTGATTCAGATGGGAATTAAAAAGTTAGAGTTTTGATGAAAGGATTGGTATAGATTGAGTAATGGCTTTGTAGACAAAGATAATGCAATTTTCATTGCAAATATACATTGAGAATATGAAAAATTGTTGAAAAAAAAAATCATATCAGGAATTGGAGGAGAAAATATCTTTGAAATTAAGGGTAGAGGATTGATAAAAACACCAAATTTGATCCCATTATGGATGTTGAAGCATGAAGTTCCTAAAATAGTAAAATATTTAAATAGGCAGCTTCATGAAAAATCAATGACGACTAAGGTTGGGGAAATTTTAGTCTTGAAGGATCTCATGGTGGTGTCACGTGACTTCCAAGATGACCATATAGGAAAGCATTTAATGACAACTCGTCAAACCTGAATTTGAAGATTTTAACTCTCATATTTAAAATACTTGTGATGGATTCACTGTTGAAAATGCAACAAGAAAAACCTGAGTTTAATTTTCCTTTGTAAAACTAGAGGATATTTGAATTTCCATTTCAACATACAACTTGGATAAGTTAACTTGAGTGACATGGCTTGTGTCACCCTGTTAGCTTAGTTAATTCAAGTTGGAATACTTGAGTTCAGTTAAGCATGAGTGATTGATAAGTTGTAGAAATTTAATTTAGTGAAATTGAGTTATTGTCAATTATTGGCAGTTAGTTGTAGACTATTCCAATGTGTACAAGTGGTGCATGCAATTATAGGATCAACCTAAAGGAATTGTGCAATCCAATTGAGGGAATTTCCTAATTAATAGGGGCCAAATTCCTCAATTAACAATGCAAGGAAATATGAGCTTGGAGGGCTTGAAAATTGGCTAAGTTTCGTCCAGAGTCATTCAGTAAGGCAGGGGGATAGACTATACACTTGCAGGTTGTGCTCATGCTTGAACAAGCATATGTATTCATCTCTATTATTTGATTAATGCAATACATATAGGAAGGGGTTTTGAGTAGTTTCTTTCCCCTAGATAAATATATATGTATGTGTGTTATTTCTTAATGCATGTTGATGATATGTGTTCTATATTGTGAATTGATTTCCACAGAGAAGTAGAGTATATTTGAGTCTTGTGATTTAGTAAATTTCATGAGCAGTTTCAGATCTACATATAATTTCTACATGGTATCGAACCAATATTCATAGTAGAACAAGAGTTTAGAAGTTGTTCCTTAGTAGAATCAAATTTATAATTCAGTGCTGTAGGATCTCTTCAAAGTTGGGAAGATGAGATTCACTGGGTTGAGGCTAGAGTATGCCTTGGAAGGAAACTCTAATTTCATCGCATGGAAGGATCAGATGGAGGCGGTATTGGATGACAATAGCTTGATAGAATACATCAAGACAGATGTTTAAAAACCACAAGCATCTGATGCCCAGAACCTAGCTTAGCAGAAAAAATATGTAGCCAAGGCGAAGAGAATAATCTTGGAGGGAGTACTAGATCGCATTGTCTCAAATATCCATGAAAAATAAACTTCGTTTGCAATCTAGAAAGCACTGATAGAATTGTTTAAGAATAGTAGTGACCAGAAGAAATTGTCGCACAAGGTTAAACTTCAAAATATTAAGGTGTAGAAGAATGACTCCATACCTCCGTATCTGAGCAGGTTCACAGAATGTCGTGATGAACTTGGCGGGGTTGGTGTTAATGTTGCAAAATATGATTTGGTAAGCCTAGCCATTATAGGCCTTCCCAAGAGCTGGTATAGCTACCAAGATTTGGTGAATGGGAGGGATAAAATACCAAACATGGAATGCTTATGGTTCGATTTGGTACAAGAGGAAATAAGGCGGAATACCAAAGATGGGACTTCATCCAAGTGTGAGGATGAAGAAAATTGTGCATTCGCCAGAAAGGAAAAGAATGGAAAAGGGAAGAAATGAAAATCCAAACTAGAATCCAATCAAGGGGGAAAGAAGAAATACTATTCCAAAATTAAATGCTTCAATTGTCATGTATTCGAGCATTATGCCGTTAAGTTTCCACACAAAATTTCAAGAAAGAAGACCTCAAGAGGAGCATCAGGTGAATCTTTGGCTTCATAGTTTGAGCTTGACTTCACCCTTATCGCATGCATGACGAGCACAATGATGGGGAGCATATGGTACTTGAACAATGGTGGCTCATTCCACATGATGGGGAACAAAGATTTTTTCAGCGACCTGGAGGCGAAATATATCCATATGCACATCGATATGGGATATGATGGAAGGTATTGTGCGACCGGGATTGGTACAATCACCTTTCAAAGGGATTCAGGCTCCCCTCTCTGACTCAATGATGTCATGTTTATTTCGGGCCTAAAGAAAAATCTCATCTCATTTGCAATGTTGGAAGACCATGGTTATGATGTGATCTTCAACAAAGGGAAATAATTTCTGAGACACATAGCCATGAGACATGTGAAGCAGATCGAGGTTTATGTGAAGAACATGTATGAGCTAGATGTGGAATACTGTGTTGCATTAAGCACAAAGGCAGAGAAGGTGCAGAGTTGCGATGTCAGTGAAATTTGGCATATAAGACTTGGCCATTTGCATCATGGTGCCATGAATATTATGCAGCAGATAACCACAAGCCTCCCTAGTGGAGCACTTGAGCAGCAAGATAAATGCAAAGGGTGTACCTTGGGGAAGTACAAAAAAACCACATTCCATGATCATGACAACAAAGCACATGCAATCCTTGAAATTATCCACTCTAATGTCTGTGGACATTTTTTGATAACCTCCAATTCCAAGCACAAATATAATGTTAAATTTGTAGATTATTTCTCAGAGAAGTGCTAGATCTTCTTCATGTGGAAGAAGGATGAGACATTCTCCACATTCGTAGAATTCAAGGCACTGGTTGAGAAAGAAACCATCAATAAGGTGAAGGCTCTTAGGATCGATAATGGAGATGAGTAAGTGTTAAATGAGTTTAAAAATGTATGTAGAAAAGAAGGAATTTGACGAGAGATGACAACACCCCATAATCCACACCATAATGGGGTGGCAGAGAGAAATAACTATAATATTGTGGGAGAAACAAGGGAAATATTGCATTACCAAGACCTACCACTACATTTGTGGGTAGAGGCATATGACATAGCAGTATAATTGTAGAACTGGAGTCATCATCATATTCTAGGAATGATTACATCAAAGGAGGCTTTCTCAGGGAGAAATTTGATTGTGTATCACTTCAGTATTTTTTGAGCATTTGTTTACTACCATGTCTCCAAATATTCTAGGAAGAAGCTTGAGCCAACAACTGAGTTGGGGGTATTTATGTGTTACAAAAAAATCCTCAGAATTAATGTGTGTAATTACCATCCCTCAGAATGATAGTTGTGTGAAGGGATGTAAATTTTGATGAGGAGAAAGTGATGCATTACTCTCTCGATAGGTAGCTTCAAATTCCACAAGGAGAGGAGGTTTTATCTACAAAGGATAAACCTTAGGAATTTGTGGAGTAACCACAAGATAAGGAAAAACCACTCAATCAAAAACATTTAGAGAGGGAAGAAAATGAATTAGAGACACTGAGAGGCTATTGCTTGATGCTAGAAATAATGTGGGAGAACCCACTTCATAGCACAGGTAGGTAGGTCACTAAAACGGTACGCTGGCTACCTAGCTCTAATGATTGAGCTAGTAGATACTGAGCCATCCTCTTTTGAGAAGGAAATAGAGTGATGCAGGGGCATCTGAACAGGTTCGAATTCAAGATCGAATCTGCACTTGAAGGGACTGAGTATGCGAACAGTCATGTAAATTGGGGAATTTTTTATATTGAAAACCGATGTTGAAACTTATGTAACTGATCTGACATGTGCGCCTTCCATGTGTGTGTTGAGGAATTTTGGGAGAGAGTTGTGAAACTCAACTGATTCACTAACCTTTGTAACATCTATATAAATGAAAATCTGTGTGTGCGTGAGGAGAGAGCGAGTGAGCACAATGTAGTCTGAGGTGAACCTTCTGTCTAAGGCTGAAATGCCTTAGTTTGTAACTGGTTTTGTATAAAATTATATTATGTGGATTCCTATGTATCTGTGTGTTCGAATCTGTGTGTTTATGATTTAGAATTTCCTGTTAAGTGTCGTGTTGAATCCATTATCATTATAATGTTAAAGTAGATGTAGAATATGGCGGATTAATTGTATTTGAATCCTGTGTATAAATTGAGTGCATATAAATCCTGGGTGGACTGAGAGAGTTGAACCTGAGTTTAGTGAATCAGAGTGAATAGAAAGAAGGGTGTTAACCCCGGTTTAACCTACGGTCACTTATTGTTCAAAAGCTGGAAGCGGGTTTGATCAAACCGCCTTTATGGGATAAGCTGCATTTCCAATTTGGACGCGATCTATGCCATAGGTTGACACGTGGCCTTAAGTGGTTTGGAGATACTGCCCTCATCACGTGCCATCGCGCGTTAACTGTCGACTGTGAGATCCACGCGATATTGACGTACGCCGTCCGATCAGAAGCTGGCTCATCGAATGGAAATCACTCTCAAAAGAGCTCGGAGGATAATCTAAGGTATGGCATGTGTATTTAATTGAACCCGTTGATTGTGTATGTGGCCCCATAATCCACAGGTCTCAAGATCGAAGCATCGGGTGTACAAATCTGCATTCTGTTACAAGTTTGAGTTGCAGTTTCATTTTGATCAATAAGGGGAAAACCTGTTTGTAGTGGGTTTCACACCCCATCAAGTGGTATCAGAGTAGGGAAATGATTTCCTGCGGAGAAGAAGTTCGCGTACAGAGGAAGAAGAGGTACAGTTTGTGAAAATTTGTAAGCTGGTTATTTTCTTTTGTATTGTGAAGGTAGTAGCAGAGGAAGGTGAGAAGATTGCAGCAGCCTAGAGCAGGAGTGCTCAAATGGTTCCAAAAGAGCGAACTAGAGAGATGTCGAGAGCCGGAGCTCAGGAGAGAAGCTTGGTGAGGTATCTGGTAGCAAGGAGACTTGCTATTGCAGAGGTTTTGTTGCAGCTCACAGAGGACAATTCCGTAGAGGATGCGGGTGAGAATTGTTCAGGAGATGTTGCTACAGGAAGATCACGAAGAGCAGTTCCACAGATGACGTGGTTAGACTTGCTGGCAGCTGGAGAAGACATATGACCAGGAGGTCAAAAAATTTTGTGCTTCGGGAGTCTGGTGCAGGGGCATCTGAACATGTTCGAATTCAAGATCGAATTTGCAGTTGAAGGGACTGAGTATGCGAATAGTCATGTAAATTGGGGCAAATTTTTTATTGAAAACCGACGCCGAAACTTATGTAACTGATCTGACATGTGCGCCTGCCATGTGTGCGTTGAGGAAGTTCGAGAGAGAGTTGTGAAACTCAACCGATTCACTAACCTTTGTAACATCTATATAAATGAAAATACATGTGTGCGTGAGGAGAGAGCGAGTGAGCACAATGTAGTCTGAGGTGAACCTTCTGTCTAAGGCTGAAATGGCTTAGTTTGTAACTGGTTTTGTATATAATTAGATTATGTGGATTCCTGTGTATCTGTGTGTTCATGATTTAGAATTTCTTGTTAAGTGTCGTGTTGAATCCATTATCATTATAATGTTAAAGTAGATGTAGAATATGGCGGATTAATTGTATTTGAATCCTGTGTATAATTTGAGTGCATATAAATCTTGGGTGGAATGAGAGAGTTGAACCTGAGTTTAGTGAACTAGAGTGAATAGAAAGAAGGGTGTTAACCCCGGTTTAACCTACGATCACTTACTGTTCAAAAGCTGGAAGCGGGTTTGATCGCATCGCCTTTGTGGGATAAGCTGTATTTCAAATTTGGACGCGATCTATGCCATAGGCTGACACGTGGCCTTAAGCGGTTTGGAGATACTTTCCTCATCTCGTGCCATCGCGCGTTAACTGGCAACTGTGAGATCCATGCGATATTGACGTACGCCGTCTGATCGGAAGCTGGCTCATCGAACGGTGATCGCTCTCAAAAGAGCTCATAGGATAATCTAAGGTATGGCGTGTGTATTTAATTGAACCCATCAATTGTGTATGTGGGCCCATAACCCACAGGTCTCAGGATCGAAGCGTCGGGTGTACGAATCTGCATTCTATTACAAGTTTGAGTTGTAGTTTCATTTTGATCAATAAGGGGCGAACCTGTTTGTAGTGGTTTTCGCACCCCATCATAGAGAAACCTGTATGGGTTGATGCAATGGTGGAGGAATATAATTCCAGTTTAAAGAATAACATTTGGGAACTGGTCCCAAGACTAACAGATAAATCAGTTGTGTGTTCAATATGGCTCTTCAAGGTAAATCATGTGGAAGATGGAAGCATATAGAAGTATAAGGCCATATTTGTGGCCAAGGATTCTCTAAAGTTGGGGGAATTGACTATGATGAATCCTTTTCTCCTGTTGCAAGGTATTCATCCTTTAGATCAATTATTGCATTATCTACGTAAATGGGGTGGAAGATCCACCACATGGATGTAAAAAGAACATTCCTTAATTGAGTTATTGAGGATGAGGTGTACATTGAACAACCGGAAGGTTTTGAAACCTTTGATCGATATTCAGATGTGTGCAGACTCAAGTCAGTGTTGTATGGTCTCAAGAATGCACCTCATGCTTGGTACACCAGGATTGACAACTATCTCTTCGGTTTGGGCTTCACCAAAAGTGAAGCGGATGAAAACCTTAATAATATCTTGGTAGAAGCTAAATTTTTGATTATTTTATTATATATTGATGATTTTATTTTAATGGGCAAGGATAAGTTGACTAGATCTTGCAAGGAGGACCTTGCAAGAGAATTTGAAATGAAGGACATGGGACTCATGCACTACTTCCTTGGATTGGAAGTATGGTACGGAGATGGGGAACTATTTTTATCTCAAGGAAAGTATTCAAATGAGATACTGAAGAAGTTCCACATGGAGAGTAGTAAACCCATGGAGATAGCTCTAGCTACAAGCTGGAGGAAAGAGGATGCTACTTCAAGTGAAGTAGTGGAGGCTACCATTTATCTGCAACTAATGGGTTCACTAATGTATCTTGTGAAAACCTGACCAAATATGTGCTATGCAGTCAACTAGCTTAGTCAAGCTATGGTTAGGCCAGCCAAATTATTTTGGAGGGTAGTTAAGCATGTTCTAAAGTACCTCAGAGGCACCACCTAGTTTAGACTATGGTACAAAAATACATAAGGAGTGAAGTTGTGTGGCTTCACATATGCAGATTGGGCGGGGAGTTTATCATACCAGAATAATACATCAGGAGGAATTTTCAGTGGTGGGTCTACAACGATTTCCTCGTATAGCAGGAAACAAATATTAGTGGAACTCTACTCAACAAAGGCAGAATACATGGTTGCTAGTCAAGCAACATGTGAGGCGATCTGGATGAGAAATATTCTAGTGGGACTGTTTGGTGAGATGATGGGTCCTTCTTTGATCTAATGTGATAATCAAAGTTGCATTAAGCTCTCTGAAAATATATTTTTTCATGATCGATCCAATCATATATATATATATATATTTGGTATCACCATCTACAGGATTGTGTGTAGAGTCAGATAATGTTGCTAGATTGCATTCCAACAAAGGAACGCGATGAAGATATTGGTACAAAGGATTTGTCAAAGGGTAAATTCGAGTTCCATAGAGGTAGGATCAGGGTAGTTGATAATCCCTTTCTAGGTGAGAGGGAGTGTTGAAAATGTAGCCAAAGAAATATCAGTTTTATTTTCCTTCGTCAAACTAGAGAAAATTCGACTTTCCATTTCAATAGACAAATTGGACGAGTTAACTTGAGTGACATGGGTTGTGTCATCCTATTATCTTAGTTAATTTGAGTTGGAAGACTTGAGTTTAGTTAAGCATGAATGATTGCTAATTTGTAGCAATATAATTCAACTAAATTTAGTTATTTCTAGTTAAATTAGTTTTAGTTGTATAGGAACTAGTGGAAGGTCAAGTTGTACAATGTGACATCAGTCACACTTAGTGAACATCCAGTTAAAAAATAAATTAGCCCAAAATAATTTTTGCATGTATAGAATTTGAGCTACCTAGTTGACGTGAAGATTCCAAGGAAGTGTACTATCATTTGTATACTAATACAATGTGTATAGGTGGTGCATGCAGTCAAAGGATCAGTCTAAAGGAATTGCACAATCCAATTGAGGGAATTTCCTAATTAATAGGGGTATAATTTCTCAAGGAACAACGCAAGGAAATATGAGCTTGAATGGCTTGAAGGTTGGATAAGTGTTGGCCAGAGTCAGACAATTAGGTAGGGGTATAAACTATACACTTGTAGATTCTGCTCAGGCTTGAGCAAGCATTTGTATTCATATCTATTTTTTGATTAATGCAATACAGATAGGAATGAATTTTGAGCAGTTGGTTTCCCCTAGATAAATCTCTATGTACGTTTGTTATTTCTTGATACTTGTTTATGATATGTGTTCTAGATTTTGAATTGAATTTCGTAGTGAAGAAAGTAAATTTGAGTCTTGGTGCTGGCCAGAGTCAGTGAGTCGGGTAGGGGGATAGAAGACACTGCTGCAAGTTGTGCTCAGACGTGAGAACCGATATGTATTGAAATCAATTCTTTGATTAATGCAATACAAATAGGAAGGGATTTTGAGCAGTTTCTTCCCCTTGGATAAATATCTGTGTATTTGTGTTATTTCTTGATGCATATTTATGATATATGTTCTAGATTGTGAATTAAATTCCACAGAGTAGTAGAGTAGATTTGAGTCTTGTGATTTAGTAAATTTCTTGTGTAGTTTCATATCTACACATAATTTATACATTCACATTCACCCTTTATTTTTCCATCCATACATTGGAGCCCTTTTAAGACCATTGATTTCTCCAGTCATCTCTACCTTGTTTATATGAGGACATGAAAAAGTGAAAGTGTGGGGAACATATCAAGTCTAGGTTTGTCATCTCTTTCACCATTATAAACATTCTTGATCATTTTACCTCATCCCTTAACTCGTTCATAACCATTCTTATTGTGTTTCTTCATGAATATAATGTGACAAGCTTATGAATATTAAACTAGTTAATTCTCATTAATTTCCTTTATTTTTAACGAGTTAGAGAGTATTATGATTGGTTTTACTAATGATGGTTATG
The DNA here is from genome assembly GCA_034641835.2 of Pinus albicaulis. Lineage (NCBI taxonomy): Eukaryota > Viridiplantae > Streptophyta > Pinopsida > Pinales > Pinaceae > Pinus > Pinus albicaulis. The sequence goes on from CM076570.1 coordinate 651,832,457, forward strand.
CCTAGTTTATTTCTTGTAACTATTATGCAATTGTTGTCACTTTTGCAAAGTCAATGACTCATGTATTTTTTATTTATTTTTTAATTAGTGGCTAACTTTAAAAATTCTCTAAATTATCACATCTCTATTTTGTATACATCTTAAATATGGATCTTGAGTATCATTTTGATGAATTTTTAAATAGAATATTTATTTTTAATATTTATTAATATATCTATTCCTCTAATAAATATTTTGAATATAATGTTGTATGAAATTGTTTATTGTAGTTTTGAATATATATATATATATATATATATATATATATATATATATATAATTTTTTTGAATGTTTATAAATATATCTTTTCCTCTAATTAATATTTTGAATATATTGTTGTTTGCAATTGTTTGTTAGTAATTTTGAATATATGTAATTGTATATTAGTAATTTATAAGGGAGATGATATTGTGAATAATTAATTGGTAATTTTTAGGAGGATTGATTTTGCCCATCTATTTCATTTAATTTTATATATATCACAACTTTTGACAACTAATTAATTCTTAATAATGTCCCTCTACCTATTACTAAACATATTTTGAAGAGTAATTTTTATGACAAGATGGCTCATGAAATAATTTGTTTCTTTGAGAAAACCACACATGTTCATTAATGATCTGAAAATGGATTGTACTTGAAAAGGGTGCAAGGTATCCATTTTCGTTTATGTAAATGAGTGCAAATACTTCAAATTTTAAATTTGAAAATGTGAGAACTTCATATTTCTAATACAGAGATAGACTGTAGGGGCATTTACCCGATATGTCACCTTTCAAAGAAAGGATGAATCCAGAGGCTACTTAGCCCTCTTACAGACTCTACCTAAAGAAATAATAGAAGTAAACACTCAGACTTAATTAAAATGACCTTACTCAAACTTGACATTATGCAAAATTTTTTCTTGGAAGAGGTGTACGTCTTTTCTTCTGTTTATGTGTTTTAAGTTTATTTGTTTTTGCTGAAACTTATAATGTATATCAGCAACATAATTCATCCATAGAATAAAAAAACACAATAGCAATATAATATAGGAGTTCACCCCAACTCTTGGGCTACATCTCCTTTGAGCTTCATCAACATGACTAGACTCTTTGGGATTAAGGTAATAAAATTCTTTTACAAGCTCCAAACTTAACAAAAATGAATACAAGAATGATTCAAAGGGCTGAGAATACCATTTTAAATCCCTTTAATGGCTGTCGAATTCCTGCAAACAGCTTTAGGCTTCCATGGACACACATCCTTCTGTCGGTGCACTAAGCTTCTTTAAGCTTCTAAATGGCACAAAATCCCTCAGATTTCTATTTCTGCTCCTGAAACCACTACTTCTACATCCAATAATGATCAGAAATCAAATACCAACTGATAAATTGCTTACATTAAGCACAACATCCCCAAAAATGGCTCTCCTCCACGGTTTGCCCAGGGCTGCCCACGACTTCATATCAACTTCTTGAGATGTAGAAGTACTCAAAATGATCTGAAACCACTTCCATTGGTTCCAGAATGACTGAAATAGTCAATACAGAGTTTTTTTTCATCAAAAACGGCCTCCGGCTGCTTCGGTTTCGCCTACACACTCTGTTTGGATAATGGCCTCTAGAACTTAAATGAAGCTTTTCGGCTTTCTAAAGTTCTTAACAGGATCTGAAAACCATATAAACAGATTAAAAAGGCATGAAATAGTTAAGAATGCCTATTCATTTACCTTAAACAGAGAAACACAGTCCACAACACAGCCTTCTCCTTCCAGGCCCTAATGGCTCCTTCATCTTCTTCGATGCTTAAACCTCTGAAGATGACCTCTGTTAGACTTTAGACCTACTCCATTGAGTCCAGAATGTCGAAGAGACCCAAAATTAAAAAAAAATTCACTCCAAAAGGATCTCCCATGTGAAAGATATGCCATATTTACTCACTGCCAGTCTCCCCCTTAAAAAACTCAAGTTAAGTTTAGTTCACTGGAACTAAAAGTGGAATTCCGCCTTAATTGGTGGGATGCCGCTAAAATTGGCGGAAACATTAAATTTGACGGTTTCAACTTCCCCGCGTTCACATGCGAAATTTTGGGCTAACTGTTAATTGAATGAACGTAACATCCGCCGTTTTGGAAGGCCCTAAGTCACGGTTCTGGTGTGAAGGTCGTATGGCATGGTTGAATGGGGGGGGCTTAACCCAAAGCCCCTTCGAAACCCCGCTCCGCTCCGCCGCATGTATTGTAGCACGTGTATTCAAACCTTTATTACGTTACATACCAATTAACATATGACATTTCAACCTTTGAAATGTGAAACGTTTGCCATTTGGGTTTAACATAGTGTTTTTTTTTAATTTTATTTAATATATATGTGTGGTTTTAAATAATTTTTAATAAGGTTTAAAAATAATTTAAAATTAATTAAAATATATATTAATTAATATAATATAAAATTAATTTAAATCATATAAAATATTAAAAAATTATATAATTTAATAATTTAAATCTTAATAAAAATAAAAATTTTCCAACACATAATATTAAAAAATTTCCTGTCAAAATTGAAAGTTATTGGGCGATTTCAAAATGCAATAACTTTTGCATATGGTAACGGATTTCAGTGCCGTTCGTGGCGTTGGGATCGTATCGCCGAGGCCTATCCCGTTGCTCAGGTTCTAAATCAAATTGAGCACTTTCATTTTTGAGCTTTTTCCCAAGCTCAGATTTGAGCTCCTAATCAATTAATGGGATTGATAATTAGTATAGGGATTTATTATGTAAATTATTTTAATGTTAGGGTTACTTAAGAAGTTATTTTTGTAAAATGAATTAATCTATATTTTTATTTCATCACATCTCCATTATATATAATAGATCTTGAATAACATTTTTTTGAGAGACAATTTGTTTTGAATGTTTATAAACATATCTATTCCTCCAATAAATATTTTGAATATATTGTTGTATGCAATGTGTTTCAATGTGTTTTGTTTTGTATGAATTTTGATTAAAATGAAACTATAAACTAAAATTATGTAGTTTAGGGACGTTTTAATTTTAATTTATACATATGATTTAAAAAAAAAAAAAATCTAATCAAGATTCATTCATTCTTATAGAATTTCAACTTGTGAATTTTACTATATTATTTTTGGGAAATATTAATTTATTTCATGAATTGTTAGGTAGGTCATATCAAAATGTAAAATTTTCAAATTTATGTCAAAGATCAACATGATATTTGCTAAAATTGTAAAATATTTGAAATTGAAATTATTAGTAACTGCCTCTTTCATTCAATTTTTGCAAAGTGTGTGTGTGGTGCATGTGTGTGTGTGTCTCTCTCTCTCTCTCTCTCTCTCTCTATATATATATATATATATATATATATATTCAAATGTTCAATTGAAATGCATAATTGGAATCAATTAGGTCATGTATAACACACACACACACACACACACACATATTCAATTAAAATGCATAATTGAAATCAATTAGGTCATGTATAAAACTATAAAATTTTCAAATTTATGTCAAATATCTGTCATGACATTTACTAAAATTGTACAAAAACAAATTGAAATTATGAGTGTGAAATTACCTTAATTATTTAACTACCTCTTTCATTCAATCTTTGTAGAGTATATTCACTATATTTACGTTGGGATAGAAATTGAAAAGTTCACTATATTTATCTTGTAATTGTAATTATTTAAATTAAAATGCATAATTGGAATCAATGCCTTGAAAATCCCTTTGGACACCTAAATTGTGTATAGCTTAATCTTTTTTGAACTATTAATCTTACAAAATAGTAAGTCAAATTGGAATTTCATGGGGCATCTTTTTGGCAGTTTACTAACACATTACTTAATTTTTTTTAGCCCCCTTTTATCTCACACTACAAACATTTAGTTTCAATTTCTTTATGAGAAGAGCCCTTAAAGTAAGACCCAACTCCATATGAAAAAATTACAAAAATTCATTCCAAACCAAATTATTTTTAATTTTTGATGGGCTAATATGACTTTATTAGCTTTCAAAAAGGGTTGTATAACTATTCTAATTTTTGGAGATGTGTTAAAATTTACTTAAATATTTTTTTTTATTGTATTGTGGTTTTTTATTATTTAAAATATAATTTTTAAATGTATAAATCAATTTAACATCTTAAAAAAAAATCTAAGTAGTTTCATTGTGCAGAGATCACAATTTAAATTTATGCAAAAGACTAGGCTATGAAATATCTAGAACTAGAGCCTCATGCACATCTTTTATGCTCTACAAATGAGTCATATCAATCACCTGCAATGATAATGGACACTTTTTTTTGGCTTATCTGCTCCATTCTACCTTGAGAGGATTTTAACAATTCATAAGATTGTTCACCCATTAATTATATTTTGTATTTTTATACATTAAATTTTTTGTTTTTTATTATATCACACATTTTTTTTATTAGTTAAATATTTAAATTTAAATTTTTAATTTTAAAAAGGCACATCGTTCTCATACTGGGTTGTATAATTCCTCTATCGAAGCAATAAAAAATTGAAAATCAATTTGTTAAAAACATGGTATATATATATTTAATAACATTTTTTTTAAGAGACAATTTGTTTTGAATGTTTATAAATATATCTATTGCTCCAATAAATACTTTGAATATATTGTTGTATGCAATGTGTTTCAATGTGTTTTGTTTTGTATGAATTTTGATTAAAATGAAAATATAAACTAAACTTATGTAGTTCAGGGACATATTAATTTTAATTTATATATATGATACAAATATTTTTCTAAGTTTCATTCATTCTTATATAATTTCATCTTGTCAATTTGAATATATTATATTTCCAAAATATTAATTTATTTCCTTGATTGTTAGGTAGGTCATGTATAAAACTACAAAATTTTCAAATTTATGTCAAATATTGGCATGATATTTACTAGAATTGTAAATTAAAATTATGAGTGTGAAATTACCTTAACTATTTAACTACCTCTTTCATTCGAACTTTGTACAATATATTCACTATATTTACATTGGGATAGAAATTGAAACGATCACTATATTTATGTTTTAATTGTATTTATTTAAATTGAATGCATAATTGGAATCAATGCCTTGAAAATATCATTGGGCATCTAGATTGTGTGTAACTTAATATTTTAGGAATTATTAAGCTTACAAACTGTAAGTGAAATTGGAATTCCATGGGAAGATAATTTGGTAGTTTACTAACACATTGCTTAATTTATTTTTAGCCCCCTTTTATCTCACACTACTAACAATGAGTTTCAATTTCTTTATGAGAAGAGCCCTTAAAGTAAGACCTCACTCCATATGAAAACAATTATAAAATTCATTCCAAACCAAATTGTTTTTAAATTTTTATTCTTTAATATGAATTTATTAGCTTAGAAAAAGGGTTGTATAACTATTCGAATTTTTGGAGATGTGTTAAAATTTACTTAAATAATTTTTATTGTATCTTGATTTTTTTTTGTTATTTAAAATGCAATTTATAAAATAAATGAATTTAACATCTTAAAATAATCTAGGTAGTTTCATTATATAGTGATCACAATTCAAATTTAACATTACAATTTAATTTATGCTTGACCAGGCTATTAAATCTCCTGAGCTAGAGCCTCATGAACACCTTTTATGATCTATAAGTCATTTATATCTATCACGTGCAATATGACCACGAAAAACCCCATTTGACTTATCGGCCCCATTCTACCTCCCGAGGATATTAACAATTCAAAAGATTGTTCAATCATTAATTATATTTTGTATCCTTATATATATACTTATTTTGTTTAGTTTAATTTTTAAAAAGACACATGCTAACTCTTTGTTGACCATGACATACTTGCACATCATCCTCATACTCAGTTGCATAATTCCCCTCTAGGCTCAATAAAGAAAAGAAGTGACAATTGGTTTGTTAAAAACATGGGAGGGATTTTTTTCCACGATTGAAATAAGACGAGGCATGTGTATATGTGTGTGTTAATAATAGATTTAATTAAAACCATATTGAGAGACATTAATTAGGTTTATTAAGATACATATTCAATTATAAGCATTGTAAATATTAGAATCTATAGTATAGAGTTGTGGTAATATTATCTGAAGTAATCCCCGATGGGGGTGTCTTGTCACAGTGACAAATGGTGGAAGAGAATGCAGGAGGGTCCTGCCTGCTGCCACGTGCCAAGTAAGAGCATTCATAGCTCACACGAACCGAGTAATGGTTCATTGATAATCGTACTGTCATGGTGGGTTCAGGAGAATATCAAGGGAGAAGGGTATGCAGAGCGCATTAAATAATGTTTGGGCAATGGAGAGTTTGAGGTGGGATAGACCACCCTATGTTGTGGTGTATTCTCTCAAGCCATGGCTTGAGCCTCATGCACAGGGTGCGAGTTGGAAGAATAGGGATGTTGTGAGTTGGGTATGGTGTTGTGTGCGATCATGGGATATTGGTAACTGAGCTTTAGATGTGAAGTGCACTGTGGTAGAGGTATAATCTCACAAGTACATATGGTCAATTTTCTGACACTTTAGTTCCAACAGTTTTGACGTATTGTCGGAAAGTTCCCAAGTTTTTCTCAATTTTTTTAATCCCGCCAAAAAGCGTCAGAGCAAACATCGGAAGTGAGACAAACCTCTCTAAATGTCGGTCTTGTGACAAAAATGTTGATAACGTCAGAAAAACGATGGAGTGTCCAACCGTCGGTCTTGTGACGAATCTCTCCCAATTGTCGGTCTTGCGACGTCTTGCGATGAAAACCTCCAAAGCATCGGTCTTGTGACGAAATATCTGCAAGCGTTAGTCTTGTGACGAAAACCTTCGAAGCATCAGTCTTGCAACGAACCTCTCCAAATAGTCGGTCTTGCGACGAATGTTGGGCCGTGAATACGACCACTTCTTAACACTTATTTCATCCATTTTCACTCTTCTCATTTATTATAATTTATCATATAAATCCATTTTATAATGATTTATGCTTTTATGGATGAATATTATTTCCTCTCCTTTATTTTTAATAAATTGATGATTATTATGCATAATTTTATCAATGATGGTTTATTAATATCACTCACCATTTTAGCCTCCAAGATATTTTCCAGACTGCAGAATTGATTTCCAAATCATCATGAAATATTCCAACTCAGAAATTCCCTGGAATAAGAAGTGACAGTTTTGTGGTTAAGATTCTAAGCAAATGAAAAATAATATGGAAAATATGGAACATGGGTTCTTTCCAGAATGGGCCCAATTAACTTTATTAAAGAATGGTTTGCCCAAATTCAGCCTGTATTGAGAGAAACGCAGGGTTCTTTGAGCACGATTTCCTCAAATTTGTTGTTGCGGTCGTCCTCCAAATCTCAGCTGCAAAGCCAAATTCGCCTTGCTCTGGTTGAAAGATTATTGGAAATGTATTTTCTGGTTGATCAAGTTGTTGGGAACAATCCAATATTTTTATGGGAGATCATACTTGCTATTTAATTTCTCCTCCTTCTGATTATAAAAGGAGAAGCATGTATTGCTATTGGAGAGACTTTTCTTGTTGTAATTTGCAGAATTGTGTATCGACTCTTGTTAAGAGAGTACGAGCTGTTTGTAAACATTATTCATGCCTGATTAATAAAAGAGTTTGTTCTCGTTCCATTTCTCAAACGCTGGAGTAAAGCACAACAGCGTTTCACCGGTGGTTGAGGGCCCGGCCCTGGTGGAATCGTTTTGCTGTTTGTATTTCTAATTCTTATTTATTGTCGTGTGGAGTGCGTTTAATGTTTATTGCAATTACAGAACTGGTTTACTGTTGTTAGATCAAATACAGAGTCATTGCTATTTCATCTTTTACAAGAAGCACATCTGCCATTCGATTATCTTGTTATTATCATAAAGCTTTGCTGTTCTGTATCTGATTTAAGTTGTTGTTCCATTAGTTTATAATTTGTTATGATTGATTGATTGTGTGTTGAGTGGCCGTCGACAGGATTAAAGCATGGAAATCTAGTTGCTTGAATATGTTAGAATCGTAATTGATGTTCATTTCATGTTACTGTTCCATTTCTGTTCATTGTTTATGCATAGTCTTCGATTAGCAAACAAATGAGTTATAGTTACATGCTGCTGTTCCTTTCCAGATTTCGTTTCTTTTAATTTGCGTTCATTGAATTTGTTTTTGTTTCGATTGCTTCAAGATCTCCAATTGTAGAGGATAGAGGTTATTGCTCCAGGTCCCCAGATTGGTTATCTTGCATCGATTTCTAAGGGAAAGAGTTACTGCTACTGCATCCCTAATCGATGTTTTGCAAGATTGATGTAGTTTAATCTTTCCATTCATGTCACTGTAATTAGGTTTCTTTACAAGCATTTGTTACTTTTGTATTTTTTATTCTGTAGTACATCTTCATAGCATCGCTCTTGGATGAATTGCAACCTTAGACAAAGTACACTCTTGAAATAAAAAGTCGCTCCCAGATTGATAATTAATGTGAGATAAATAGGTGTTAAAAAGATACTTTTTTATGACTCGACATTTTGGCGCCGTTGCCGGGGAGAGTGTATGATATTTAGAAGGAGTGATGCACATTTGAAATTTTTTCTACTTGGGAAGAATTGGGTTTTAAAGATGGAAGGTAAGAACCTGCGCACCGAGCAAGGAACATACTTGCTCACTGCCCGCTTCACAGCAAAATTGGGTAAATTTTTTTCCTTTAGGTAGGAATGAAGGCTTGTTGTTTTAAATGACTAGAAAATCTAAACAAGACAAAATTCCTCCCAAATCTGAAAAACCTAAGGGAATAGTGACCCTTGGGAGAAGGACCTTTATTGATGAAATTCTTAAGAAAACTGAATCTCAGCCATCAGTAGGACCTAGGAAAGTTATTTCTAGACCACCTACTACTTCCCTTCAGGCCACAGAGTCACCATCTGTAGCCTTTGCTGAGGCACATATCCAAACAGAAGAGACTGAGCAAGATTCCCAATAAATTGAGAATTCTTTCCCAAATTTGTTTTTACAAGAAGGGAAGTTGGCCTCTCATACCCTACTATTTATCAACATGCATTTTCCAAATTTGGGTATGTATAGAGGCCTTATTTTGGAAATGGCTCCACTGGGAATACTCTTATACATAAGCATATTCGATTTTCAAAGAAGAGTAGATTAGTGGAGAAAATAAAATAAATAAGGGAATAAAATAAACACATTTATTATTATTATTTTATTTTTGTAAAAATAGTTGTTTTTGTTGCAACACGTTGTGCAAATCAACATTGATGATAAATATTCTAATTTATTTTTGTATGTAGATGAATTGTATTGAAAATAAAAATTCTAGAAACACTCATATTCATTTTTATCATCAATATGAAAAAAATTGTTCGAATATCATTTTTTTGGCTTGCGGGCTTAATGAAATTTCTGAAAACAAAGTTGGGACATTCATGTTTTGGAGGACCAAAAATGAATATTTTTAAAATATGTTTCTATTCTAAGTATCTCTTGATGTCTACTTTCTAACCCAATTTGAATCACTCTATTTGGATTTGAAACGGAAAAGTTAGAACCAAAACATTGACAGGGTGTCTAGTAGGAAGCTCAACAACAGAGTTGGGACAGTCAATTTTTGGAGGCCTAAATGACTATATTTTTAAAACATGTTTCTATGGTAGATTCCTCTATGAATCTAGCTTACAACGCAATTTGAATCACTCAATTTCGATATCGTATGAGGAATTTATGACCAAAATACTGACTGCCTATCATAAATCAGCAATCTTGAAACTTTGTTTTCTTGGTTGTTCCTTAATATATTTGACCCATCAATTCTTCTTGTTTTCAAAACTTGTTTCTATTGGAGATAAATATTTGAATATACCTTAATCTCCAATTTGAATCAGTTTAATCCGCCATTAAATGAATACTTTATGCTTGAAATACCAACTGTTGGTCTGAGCTGGAAAAACGACGATGACTCTATTATGCAGGTTTTTCTAAGAAAATTTAACATATCATTACATGGAATTTTTAAAAACTGTTTATATTGGAGATACAAATTTGAATTAACTCTCATTTGGCTTTGGAATCACTCGAATTGGACGAAAAACAAAGAAGTTACGATTGAAACACTGCAGGTTAGCATGATTAGCCACTGCTCTCCCGCAGGTAATAAATTAATTTTACTTTGTCTATGGATTTGTTCTATAGAGTAACTACTTGTTAGTTTTTTGCATAATTATTGGATTAGGGGAGCCGTGCACCTCTATTTCTCCATGATTTAATGTTTTATTGCAGGTAGACACTCGTTTTTTTGCAGATCTTAGGAGAATAAAAAAGGTCAATTAATGGACAAGCGATTCTTGAGAGAAATTTTAGTAAAACAAGGACATTTCATCCAGTTCATTACCTAACATATTCAGAACAAGAATAAATGAGGAATTGGTCTCCATTTGAATATTCATGTCACTGCTGCCAAACATTTTTCAAAAGATCATTTTTTTCCATTAATAGATTTGATATCCTCTTAGAAATAACATCATAGCTATTGTAACTTAATAAAAGTGTTGTTTTTTTCTGATTTTTTTTATGTTTTTGTGTTTCAGGTGTTAATATCTTGAAATTTCCGCTCCAGTGGCAATTGAACAATAAGGACCCCACCATGCAATTTTCAATTGCAGAAGGCATTTCTTCAGTAGCAACAATTCTGTAAAATTTTTTCTTGAAACCTGTATATAAACTTTCCTTTCTATTTGATTGGATTTGCTTGGCAACGGATTGCATATTAGCTTTGTTTTTTCCTCTATTTTTTTTCCTTTTTGTTTTTTCTTTTCTTTTAAAAAAGAACAACATTTTTGTTGCATTTTTTGTTGTTCCTTTCAAAAGGAACAGCACTGCATGTTTTTGCTGTTCCTTTCAAAAGGAACAACACCGCTTATTTTTGCTGTTCCTTTCAAAAGGAATAACACCGCTCGTTTTTGCTGTTCCTTTCTAAAGGAACAGCAGTTTTGCTGTTCCTTTCAAAAGGAACAACACCGACTGTTTTTGCTGTTCCTTTCAAAAGAAACATCACCGCTCGTTTTCGCTGTTCCTTTCAAAAGGAACAACACCGACTGTTCTTACTGTTCCTTTCAAAAGGAACAACATTTTCACCAACTGTTCTTGCTGTTCCTTTCCAAAGGAACAACATTTTCGCAAATTATTCTTGCTATTCCTTTTCAAAGGAACAACATTTTCGCAAATTTTTTTTACTGTTCCTTTCCAAAGGAACAACACTTTTTGAGTGCATTTTTTTTGTTTTTTAAACACATTTTTAGAAATTTTTAGAAATTTTCATGACTTTTCGAAAGGCAAACATACAATTTATGGAAGAAAATACAAATTAAAGCTTACTGTAATCAGCAAATCAAAAGAAATCGTCATTTTTAAGAAATTTGTTTAGTAATGATAAGGAAAAGGAAAAAGGGACATAATCAATAACATGATTTTGTTGTCTTATTACCACTAAATTCATATGATCGATTATATTTATCATGTTGGTTCTTTTCCATATTTTATAACTTTATTTGATTTTTACTTATGGAGTAGGAACAAGGGCATATTATTTTCTATTGAATTGTTTAGACTTCTTCCACCATCCCTACTCTTAAGGAGTGTTGAGCCATCCTTTATGAATAAATAGGAAAGTGTTATATGAAAAGAAAAATATTCACATATTTCATTAATAATTTTATAATTTGACAAATGGAGGATAGGGGGTCTCATCAAGAGCCAGCCTACCATGTTCATAAGGAAGCAAGTGAAGTGGCATTCCCATCATGGCCACCAAACCAGGGATATGGTCCAATGGACAATTAAAAAAAATTAAGAAGTCCTTGGAACAGGAGGTCTCATCACGAGCCGGCCTGCCCACTTTTCACTTCTTCCCAGTGAATGGCATTGTGATTTATCTGGTCACCAAGCCAGCACAATGGCCTCCGTTATGACAATTAACAAAAACTTCCTCAGCATAAATAAAGGAAAATGGTTCCAAGGGTGAAAGAGCAACTCTGTCAAGGTTATGGACACCTGTGGGCAACAGAGCTTTGCTGATGGTATTGGAGTCACATTTATACATATCAATAGTAATATTAAACCCTTTCTCCTATATCTCTATTTAAATATCAGATGAAAGTATGAATCCTTAACCTTTGATTTCGAACCTGTTATACATGAAAATCATTATAAATCGATCACATTAGTTCAAGTGGGTAATAAATGCATTTGGTTGTCCCTTCTCCTTATCCTTGAAACATTACAAAACGCTTCTATATCTGTTTACGATTTATCACATGCATGGATTTCAGTAAATTCTATAATTTCATTGATTGTATCATAAGTATGTATGCCTTTCCATGCTGTACAATTGCTGTACAGTATGCTGCGCTTTTACTTTGCTGATTTGTCACAATATTGATACTGCATTTTTACAAAATTTTTGTTTTGCTTGAACTGTTTGCATGCATATTATCTATTGCCATTTCAAACTGAAACTGTGGATTCAAGAAAATTGCATACAGAATTGTGATTTGTTTACAAGAAAACAACAAGCATGGGGGAAAATTCTATTGCAATTAACAGCAAAGGCTCGTGAACGTGCATAATTCTTCAGACATGATATGCTTGCATGGTTTCCACCTTTTGCATCACTTTCAGTAACTGCTCAGCCTACATTAAATTCAACAAAGGCCAGTCTCTACATGTCCTTCCACATTTTTATGGAGGTAACACTAGAGGTAAAATAGCATAATTCTCTGATTTATTATGAATTTAGGAGAATTTCATGAAAATCCATTGAGCATTATTTATCATCATTCATTCTACATCTTTACCACTTCCCATTTTTTTAGACACGTCTCATCTTTCAGTTTGGGGGAGTGTTGATTTCCTTCATTTCTTTCTTGTGACCATGTCGCTAATATTATTTATCATCTATGGATATTCTTATTCATTCTCAACACCTCCCTTCTTCCATGTTGTTTTACACCAAGCATCGATATTAACAGATTGTAGCAACCACCTCTCTTTGTTTTCTAGCATCGCATGAGGACATGCTAATTCTTCAGTTTGGGGGGGAATTGCTACACATGATGGACGTTTTCCACTTTCTTTCTCATTTAAGGCATACAATTTCATTTGTATATAGTACAGAAATTGATTTTCATATATCTTTAAAACTATGAACTGAATTCTTGTGATTTCTAGATAACAAAGAAGTATCATTAAAATACACAAACCCATATAATTTCACGCTAAATTAGTTCATAAAATTTCAAAAATTATGCACTATCACCTACAACCATTTTTTATCTCATGATCTGTGCATCCAAATGATCTGATTTTTGAGAAAATGGTTAATGAAGTTTGTTGTTACTTATGTCACATTTTTCTACAACTTCATACACATATAGTTGAATATCAACTCTAAAAATTGTTATGCCTTTATCAAGATTTCTAAAATTGAATATTCACTATTTGAGGAAAAATTCATTTGTTCCATCCATTTCATGAGATTGAGATGAACAATTTCCTTTGCTTGGTTAACACATGAGTTTTGTCTTTGGATTGCATGAGGACATGCAATATATTCAGTTTTGGATTGCATGATGGCATGCAATATATTCAGTTTGGGGGTATGTTGGGCCGTGAATACAACCACTTCTTAACACTTATTTCATCCATTTTCACTCTTCTCATTTATTATAATTTATCATATAAATCCATTTTATAATGATTTATGCTTTTATGGATGAATATTATTTCCTCTCCTTTATTTTTAATAAATTGATGATTATTATGCATAATTTTATCAATGATGGTTTATTAATATCACTCACCATTTTAGCCTCCAATATATTTGCCAGACTGCAGATTTGATTTCCAAATCATCATGAAATATTCCAACTCAGAAATTCGCTGGAATAAGAAGTGACAGTTTTTCAGTTAAGATTCTGTGCAAATGAAAAATAATCTGGAAAATTTGGAACATGGGTTTTGTCCAGAACGGGCCCAATTAACTTTATCAAATAACGGTTTGCCAAAATTTGGCCTGTATTGAGAGAAACGCAGGGTTCTTTGAGCACGATTTCCTCAGATTTTTTGTTGCGGCCGTCCTCCAAATCTTAGCTGCAAAGCCAAATTCGCCTTGCTCTTGTTGAAAGATTGTTGGAAATGTATTTTCTGGTTGATCAAGTTGTTGGGAACAATCCAATATTGTTATGGGAGATCATACTTGCTATTTAATTTCTCCTCCTTCTGATTATAAAAGGAGAAGCATGTATTGCTATTGGAGAGACTTTTCTTGTTGTAATTTGCAGAATTGTGTATCGACTCTTGTTAAGAGAGTACGAGCTGTTTGTAAACATTATTCATGCCTGATTAATAAAAGAGTTTGTTCTCGTTCCATTTCTCAAACGCTGGAGTAAAGCACAACAACGTTTTACCAGTGGTTGAGGGCCCAACCCTGGTGGAATCGTTCTGCTGTTTGTATTTCTAATTCTTATTTATTTTCGTGTGGAGTGCGTTTAATCTTTATTGCAATTACAAAACTGGTTTACGGTTGTTAGATCAAATACAGAGTCATTGCTATTTCATCTTTTATAAGAAGCACATCTGCCATTCGATTATCTTGTTATTATCATAAAGCTTTGCTGTTCTGTATCTGATTTAAGTTGTTGTTCCATTAGTTTATAATTTGTTATGATTGATTGATTGTGTGGTGAGTGGCTGTCGACAGGATTAAAGCATGGAAATCTAGTTTCTTGAATATGTTAGAATCGTAATTTCTGTTCATTTCATGTTACTGTTCCATTTCTGTTCATTGTTTATGCATAGTCTTTGATTAACAAAAAAATGAGTTATAGTTACATGCTGCTGTTCCTTTCCAGATTTCATTTCTTTTAAGTTACGTTCATTGAATTTGCTTTTGTTTCGATTGCTTCAAGATCTCCAACTGTAGAGGATAGAGGTTATTGCTCCAGGTCCCCAGATTGGTTATCTTGCATCGATTTTTAAGGGAAAGAGTTACTGCTACTGCATCCTTGATCGATGTTTTGCAAGATTGATGTAGTTTAATCTTTCCATTCATGTCACTATAATTAGGTTTCTTTACAAGCATTTGTTACTTTTGTGTTTTTTATTCTGTACTACATCTTCACAGCATCGCTCTTGGATGAATTGCAGCCTCAGACAAAGTACACTCTTGAAATAAAAAGTCGCTCCCGAATTGATAATTAATGTGAGATAAATAGGTGTTAAAAAGATACCTTTTTATGACTCAACAACGAAAACCTCCAAAGCATTGGTCGAGCGATGAAATATCTGCAAGCGTCGGTCTTGTGATGAAAACCTCCGAAGCGTTGGTCTTGCGACGAACACGAAAGCGTCGGTCTTGTGATGAAAACCTCCGAAGCGTTGGTCTTGCGACGAACACGAAGCCGTCGGTCTTGTGACGCCCTCCAAAGCGTCGTTCTGGCGATGAACATTTAGACAAAGTGGCATGCCACGTACCCCCCATGGCAGGCTGGTGGAATTAATTTGATAGTCAAATTTCATGAACTAAGGTTTATAGTGGGATTAAATTGGACATATATATAATACATATATATGTATATCCTATAGTTTTCAACATTAATCCGCGGATTCATTTAAATGGAGGATGTGGATATAAAAGTGTGATATTAAGTAGTTGTTATAAATGTATTGGGTTGACTTTTTTATAAAGTTAAATTCATATAATGTTTTTTTTTAAATATTTGGGTTAATTATTTTTTTACTTTCAATGTTTGATATAAAGGGAGATATTATAAATATGATTTTAATTTATGAAAAAATTAAGAGATATATTAAACATTATTTTTCTCACTACATATTTTTTTTTTGAGGTTTAGTGGTTTTTATATGAGAGTGTAAAGAAATAGAGATTCATATAAAATAATATTGAATTTTTCATTTAAATTAATTTTATTCATATTTATATCTTTAAAATTTTTATTTTTATTTTTATTTTTTATTTAAAAAAAAAGAAAAGAAAATTTAATATTAAATATTTAAAATATTCATGCTATTTATTTTTTTAATTAAATACATCATTTATATTATAGCATAATGAAATCAAATATTCATCATTTGATTAATATATTATAGAATGTTTAAGCATGCACCGAACTAGTTTTGACATCACAACTTATGTGATCGCAAATTCAAAAAACACCTAATAATAATATTATAAGTATATTTTCACTAATAATATTTATATTAATTTTATACATTTTCTAATCAAATTTTTATAGTGATTGAATAGTGTAAAGAAAGATAAATTTATAAGAAATAATAAAAATGAAGTTATGGTTTCAATCTAAATCAATTTCACTCATGCTTTTCCAATACATTTAAAGGATTTATTTTTTTTAACATTTTGGAAATAAAAGTGAGAAAGGATGATATTAACCCAAGGAAACACCCAGGGAAACACATCCGGGTCGGGTCAGGTTAGGTCATGTCGTGTGAGCGTGCCCAAGGAAATTCATTCGGGTTAGGTCATGTGAGGGAGGCCGTATCAAAAATGCTAATTTGTGACCGCCCGTGTGTCTTGTGCACGTTCGTGTGACCCATTTTTTGTTTTCTCCATTGTGCCTTCATTCAGGTGGGTCGGGTTAGGGTGGTTCATGTGAGGGCGCCTAAGAAAACGCGTTCGGTTCGGTCATGCTGTGTGAGGGCGCCCAAGGAAATGTGTTCGAGTTGGGTCGGATCGTGTGAGGGAGGTCATATAAAAAATGCTAAGTTGTGGCCACCCATGTGCCTTGTGCATGTTCGTGCGACCCGTTTTCCGTTAGCTCCCTTGTGCCTAATTCGTTTAGGCAGGTCGGGTCGTGTCGTGTGAGGGTGCCCAAGAAAAAGCGTTCGGGTCGAGTCGGTTTGGGTCGTGTGAGGGTGGCTGTATAAAAAATGCTAAGTTGTGACTGCCCGTGTGCCTTGTGGTGCACATTCGTGTGACCCGTTTTCCTTTTTCTCCCTTGCGTCTTCGTTCGGGCGAGTCGAGTAGGGTCGTGTGAGGGCGCCCAAGGAAACATGTTCAGGTCAAGTCTGGTCGTGTGAGGGCACCCAAGGGAACGCGTTCAACACAGGTTGAGTCACGGGGTCAGGTCGTGTGAGGGTGCCTAAGGAAACAAATTCGGGTCGGGTCGTGCTATGTGAGGGCGCCCAAGGAAACACATTCGGGTCGGGTTAGGTCGGGTCATGTGAAGGCGGCCATATCAAAAAATCTAAGTTGTGACTGCCCGTGTGCCTTATGCACGTTCGTGCGAACCATTTTCCATTAGCTCCCTTGTGCCTTGGTTCGGGCAGGTCGGGTCGTGCATGCTATGTGAGGGCACCCAAGGAAACACGTTCGGGTCGGGTCAGGTCATGTGAGGGTCGCCATATCAAAAATGCTATGTTGTGACTACAAGTGTGCCTTGTGCATGTTCGTGCGACCTGTTTGCCATTTGGCACTCCTATGTGCCTTTGTTCGGGCGGGTTGGGTCATGTCATGTGAGGGTGCCCAAGGAAACGTGTTCAGGCCATTGGGTCAGGTCAGGTCGTGTGAGGGAGGCCGTATAAAAAAATGCTAATTTGTGATCACCCGTGTCCCTTAATGTGCACGTTCATGCGACCCGTTTGCTGTTTTCTCCCTTGTGCCTTATTTCAAGCGGGTTGGTTTGTGCCATGTGAAACAAAGTGCCATCTCTCTTTCTCCAGTAGAAGCAGAGTATCGTGGTGCAGTTGAAGCCAATAAGGAAGCCATGTGGCTTCATAAGATCCTGTCTGAATTTGATCTTCATCAACAACATCCAACTACACTTTGGTGTGATAATCAGAGTGCCATTCAACTATGTAAAGATCCAATTTAGCATCAGTGTATGAAACACATTGAACTCCACATACACTTCATCAGAAAGTTCATTCATGATCGTGTTCTTGAAGTGCAGTATTATCCAACCAATGATCAAGTAGTCGATATCTTTACGAAGGCTCTCACAGAAATGAATTTTACCAAACTTCGATCCATGCTTGGAGTTCAAGAAAATTGTCATTAAGGGGGGATAGGCTCTAATGCCTCCTTCCTTATCCTATTGTGTCACTTTTGTAAATCCTTCAATCCTATCCCAATTTGTTCTTAAGGGGGGATGTTAGGATATTTTGACACATAGGGAATAGGCTCCTTTTGTGTCACCTTTGTAAATCCTTCAATCGTATCCCAAGTTGTTCTTAAGGGGGATGTTAGGATATTCTGACACATAGGAAATAGTTAAGAATAACTTAGTCTAGTGTAGAGTTAGGTAAAGTGTGTTTCTTTACCATGTACATTTGTAACTTATAATCTGACAATCACGATTTGTAGTGATCCGATGACTATCTCTCACCTCGGTATTAACGACACTTGATCCGTGGCTTAACACCCAATTGGTCCATGATCTCTATTTAAAGAGAATGGAGGGTCATTTTAGGGCTCCTGGCCAAACACGTTCAGGTTGTGTCGTTTCGTTTCAGGGCGTCTACTAATACATGTTCAGGTCGTTTCGTTTGAGGGTGCCTACCCAAATGCATTTGGGTTGGGTCAGGCCGTTTCGTTTGAGGGCGCCTGCCCAAATGTGTTCGGGTCGAGTCGGGTCATTTTGTTTGAGGGCACCCACCCAAACGCGTTCAGGTTGGGTCGCGTCGTTTCGTTTGAGGGCACTTGGCCAAATGCGTTTGGGTTGGGTCGGGTTGTTTCATTTGAGGGCACCTGTCCAAACGTGTTCGGGTCGGGTCAAGTCGTTTCGTTTGAGGGCGCCCGCCTAAACGCGTTCGGGTCGGGTCGAGTTGTTTCATTTGAGGGTGCCCACCTAAAAGTTTTTGGGTCGGGTCATTTCGTTTGAGGGAGGCCCAAGGAAACACATTCATATGGGGCAGGTCAAGTTGTGTGATGGCACCCAATTAGCTGGAAACGAGTTCGGGTTAGGTCAGGACAGTTCGTGCTATATTGTAAGGTCACCCAAGGAAACATGTTTGAGCAGGTCAAGTCGGGTCAGGTCGTGTCGTGTGAGGCCGCCTAGGGAAACGCATTCGGGCGTGTCGAGTTGGGTCTGGTCGGGTTGTGTTGTGTGAGGCCGCCCAAGGAAACACATTCGTAGAGGTTCGGTCGAGTTGGGTTTGGTCAAGTCGTGTCGTGTGAGGCCGCCCAAGGAAACATTTTCGTATAACAGGTCAGGTCAAGTCATGTACTGATGGCGCTCAAGGAAATGCGTTCGAGTGGGTCAGGTTGGGTTTGGTGATCGGGTCTTGTCGTGTGAGGCCGCTAAAGGAAACACATTCATATGGGTTAGGTCGAGTCATGTGATGGCACCCAATTAGCTGGAAACGAGTTCGAGTTAGGTTAGATTGGTTCATGTCGTATTGTAATTAAGGGTGCCCAAGGAAACACGTTTGGGCGGGTCGGGTTGGGTCAGGTCGGGTCAGGTCGTGCCGTGTGAGGCCGCCCATGGAAACGCATTCAGGTGGGTTGAGTTGGGTCTGGTTGGGTTGTGTCGTGTGAGGCCGCCCAAGGAAACGCATTCGGGCGGGTTGGGTCAGGTCGGGTTGGGTCGTATGAGGGTGGTCATATAAAAAATTCTAAGTTGTGACCACCCATGTTGCTTGTGCATGTTTGTGCAATCCCCTAAACCCAATTCCCAACCCCTAACCCATCTAAACCCTAAAACCTAACCCCATTAGCCCCTAACTTTTAACCCCTAAAATCCTTAACTGCTAAATCCCCTAACCCCCTAAACCCCTAACCCATTTAACCCCCTAAACCCTAAACCTATAACCCCTTAACCCCTAACCCATTTAACCCCCTAAACCTCTAAACCCCTAACCCCTAGCTAAAATCCTTAACTGCTAAATCCTCTAAGCCCCTAAATCTCTAAATGCCTAACCCATTTAACCCTTTAAACCCTAAACCTCTAACCCTTAACCCCTAACCCCTTAAACACTAATTCCCAACCCCAAACCCATTTAACCCCCTAAACCCATAAAACCATAACCCATTTAACCCCTTAAACCCTAGCCCCTAACCCCTAGCCCCTAATCCCCTAACCCCTAACCCCCAATCCCCTAAGCCCTCCAAATTCGAATTAGCTTTCAAGAAGTAATTGTTTTCTTACTTCTTTCTAATTCACTATATACTCAGATCATGAATGTGAGAAGGTTGTTTGCAGATTATATTATTATTGTATCAACAATGTAATTATTTCTGTGTAGTTATATCTTTCTAGTAAAAAATCTCATCTTCAAAAATAATTTCTTGTCATTTTCAAAATTGACTGCTTCATTGAGCACAACATGCAGCTTATCTAATACTTTATTGAAGCTAAGAGCTCCATCTTTGGGGCAAGCTACTTTTCGGGTGCTAACTCCACTATGTGTGGGGTTAATTAACCCTATGCCTACAATGTTTACTATCTGCATATCATATTGTGTGGGGGTAGATAACTCGTAGCCATATCACATAGGCCCCATTCACTTATGAAGGTTCCCCAAACTCTGCCCCCAATTTGGTTGTTCTCGCTCAGCTTGAAAATTTTGAATTTTCATTGATGATTGATCTTCTTCTCGCTCGAATGCAAAAGGAAGATGAATTTCATCTTTTTACTCCATAATTTCCACATTCGACATCTATTGTAGCTATTCATATATGCTCATCTGGAATCACCACAAGTTGTACTTTTTTTTTGCAATGGATTCTTGATGTTGATCTCGACGAGATTTCTCCTCCTCAAAAAACATATCCTAGCTGTAAGCATGGTTGTGCTATGTTGATGTTCAGACGAAAAATACAACTTGTAGCCCTTGATCTGCTAGGGGCCGGTTACCTTGATTTTAATGGTGGTGTATTCATACTCCTTCTGAATAACCAATAAAGGGTCAAGGAAATTGACCAATATGTTGTCAAGTTTTATCTTATCCATCTCTGCGGCATGCTGCTTTTCGGCTAACTCCACTGCTTTTGATCTTAATTTTTCCAATTTCTTCCTTCTCTCATATGATACCTGAGCCTTTGCCTTTCTCTTCCCTTCTAATTCCATAATAGTGTCATAGTGATGCCAGCTAACTTCTTTGGAAAGCCTTCCTAGCAAACAATACTTGTGACCTGGCTGAAGCCTCAACACTTTCAGAGCATCTGGAATGACCATTATCTTCTTCTGGTCATATGGTCGGGGAACCCCTTCAAAAGCCCTTAGCCTAGAAAGTGCTGTAGCACTACGCTTGGTTTTGTGTGGAATCATTCCTCTAATTATCTAGTAGTCAAATCCTTCTCTTACTTTATTGTCATTTGCCCATTCCTAACCAATGAGAGCACAAGAACACTTATTTCTATAAAAGCACCAATAACTTCTCTTAATTTATTGTCATTTGTCCATAACTAACCAATGAGAACACAAGAACACCTATTTATATAAAAGCACCTATAATACTTTTGTGGGTTTCACTAATATCCCTTTAGTTAGTGTGTGCACAGTAGCTTAGATCTTAAAGTGATTCCCATACAATGATAATCCACTAGGTGTATTTGTTCTTAAAAAAATATGCATGGATAGATGTCCCATTTATGACCAAGTTCCACCAAAATGGTTCCCCCTACCTACCTAGTAGCTACATTACATTTATTACATGACAAGACTACCTTACAACCCACCAAATTTCTATCATATCCTTGACGTCAACAACAATTTGTTGCTCAAGATATAGCTAAGTTGGAACAAACTTAGTTCTAGAGCTTAGGATATTTTTCCACCTCTAATGTTTATAAACCAATAGATATAAAATTTCTAAATCATGTGGGAGCCCTTTAAGTATCACCTTTCCTATATTTACTCCGTCTTAAAAATCATGGAAAATATCCATAGATGAGTTATCCTTACTAAACCAAAAA
Organism: Pinus albicaulis; assembly: GCA_034641835.2. Taxonomy (NCBI): domain Eukaryota; kingdom Viridiplantae; phylum Streptophyta; class Pinopsida; order Pinales; family Pinaceae; genus Pinus; species Pinus albicaulis. The sequence continues at coordinate 651,854,480 of CM076570.1, forward strand.
TTTCATTGAAAATAATCATTCATACCATAACATTACTACTTCCCTTTTAACCACATAAAAATTATTTTTAAGTTACCATAATTCGTCTTTAATATCACATAATTAGATTAAAAAATCAACCAAAATCCCTAGTTTATGAAATAAAAATTCAAAAATTTTATATAATTAATAATTTAAATAAATGTCTTAGATCTAATCTCATTAATAATTATTTATAATAAAAAATACCACTTATTTACCCAAACCCCTCATTAACCCCAAGAATAGTCTCACACATTTTATTCAATGGAATTTAAGTGGCCTTAAAAAACACACGTATTTCATTTCAAAATGTCAAAAATTTTCAAATATCAAAAGTTTTAATTTCCCTCTGGTTGATATTTTTAATTTCCCTCTTTCATTTCCCTCCGGTTGCATGGTTGTCCAGGGAAGGAGGGAGGATGCGACCATACTGTCACCAGTTTTGAGGAAGGATGCAGCCATACTATTGCAGGTTTGGAGGAAGGATGCGGCCATACTGTCGCAGGTTTGGAGGAAGGATGCGGTAAGTAAAGAAATTGATCCCGAGTGCCTGTTGTAGATCTGCTCTGATACATTTGGTTGAAGTCTGGTGATTTATTTCCTTCTACTCTGATACATTAGGTTATAAATAACAAATCCCATTTGTGCTTATGAGATCTCGCCTTTGTTTTTCTAGCGCAAGGGTGTATGACTAACAATAAGAAAAAAGTAAGGCACTGGAGGTTACAAAGTCCGAAGTTTGAGTCCACAGATTGTGAAGCCGTCTGCTCGCTCCACAAGTCAGAGGGAATTCCAACTGTAATCGGCTCCATCACAGGTCAATCTGCGAATTTCACACTTTATTTGCGGTTGCTTTTGTATTTTAGTTATATTTTTCAGCATGTCAATACGATAATTTACATATTCTTTCTTTGCCGTTGAAATCTATTGATTTTATCTCGAATCAAAGCAGATCGATTAAATTTTTGAAGACCCATGTTCTATTTGCTCTAGTTTTTAGGGTTTCACGAGTTAGACCGTTAACATATTGCTCTAGTCATATGCATTAGGGTTTAGGGATTAGCTTCAGTATGTGTTGTTTACTAGATTTAGCATATACCCTAAATCTTCCATCTTCCCAACCAACAAATCCACCATTGAATATATCCGCTGTCATTGTTTGTGTGATCTGTCTCCAACAACAAATGAATGGACTCTGTTCTTGACCTTGATCCAGTTGCATCCTGGGCTCTTTACTGCCATATTGTGTGTTTCCATTGCATGGTAACAACTCGGGTATATAGTGGTAAAGTTGAACCAACATAGAAGGATCATTTGAACATTCCCTGCACCACACTTAATACCCTGTAATTCACATAATAACAACAATTTATATCCACTATTATCCAAAGTCCTGATTGATATTGCAAGTTATGGCATCTTAAAGAAACAAACAACTTAATATACTCCACATGGATGGTGTTTTCTCTCAGAGATAACAGATAATATTTAATTAAATTTCCAAGTCTCTGAGTACTTTAATGTCTATAAATTTTAGAAACAATGGGCCAATTTAATATACCCTCATTGTCCATTACATAATATATATTTTCTTGGGACAGTTCAAGAAGGATATACTTTTCCTTTATGATCATAAGTAGACGATCAATACTCTAATGGTGTGAGAAGCTAGAAACTAATTGCACCATGCTTCCTGCTCTCATGGGGCTCTCAATCTACTTCTTTGTATTGGAGGGGAAGTAAAAATGGGTAGTGATGTCTCAAGATACAAAAGTTGCAGCAGCATAAAAGGTTCTAGTTATTATTTGGAGGGTGAGTTTTGGGCCCACTTTAATCAACATGAAATGTAGGTTCATCATACTTTTCACCAGGTTTATGCCAAGGGACTGCATTAGTTTTCTTGGCTTCCAAGCTATTCCATTCAGTTTTTGAGGATTCTTCATGAACTGTCACTATCGTTAAGCCTAAAACTTGCAGGTATCTTTTCTTTGATTGGAAAGAAAATTCTTCATGGCTTGCCTGTCGATGATGCCTACAACGATGATGGTGGTGATGATCAGGACCCTCCATTTTGTTCTCATTTCCACTTCCCTTGAGATTAAATATTTTATGGGCTCTAGAAAAATGTTTCTCGTCTTCCCCAACATTCTTCTTTGCAAAATTTTCTCCCAACATTCTTCTGTTTCCTGTAAAGCTTATAGAAAACTGTCGCTGCAATAAGTACATAAAAGTAATATAATTTAAGATAAACAGTACAAACATAGAGCGTCTTTTAGGGCATTGTTTAAATTTTAACTAAAATGTTTCATTTTCCATCACTTTTTTTAATTTAGAAAATAAAAATTCATCCATTTTCTTTGAAGTTTTCTATCTGGTATCATAATTGCAATCTTCAAATTTTCTTCTGATTGAGAGAATGCAAAACCCCTTTAAATAAAAATAGCTTAAGATTGAAAAAATTGCAGTAAGTGTTTGTTTGATATTCTTGCCAAGATACGTTTTATATTACACTTAGCCATGCACAAAGTGGTAGCCCAACTACTATTATATCAGTAATAGTGTAATGGGAGATAGACAAGACATACTTTAATGGCTGGATCACGTTGAGGTATGATTGTATCATCCCTGCCAGAGGAATAGACAAGAGAGCCCACTGATGAGCCTTGCTGGTGCAGTTGAAACATAATTACACTCTTTGCAAAATTCAAGTACAAAACGATATTAGAGAGAGAGAAATGAATGACTAAAATATGACTATGTATTCTAATGAGAAACAGATACAAAAAATATTGCAGACTTTCGGATTTTGTTGGTATTACAGTAGAAAGCTCAAAATGTCACAAGGTGATTAATTTACCTTCACCATTCAACTTTGAAGATTTGCATGGTATGAAAAATAATCCTAGGATCAGTATCGCCATGACCAATTTTTAGAGGAGCATACTTCTCACAAATCGCAAGGAACAACAAATGAATGGAATCTGTTCTTGACCTCGACCCAGCTGCATCTTGGGCTCTTTTTCAATTTAGTGTCTTTAATCATTGCTCTCACCTTCATCACTTCATCCCACCTTCCAGCCGTAGCATATATGTTTGACAACAATACATAGTTTGTAGCATTATCAGGCTCTAATTTACATAGAAAAGCAATGTTAAACTTGATGTTGCATTCAAGGTTCCAACTGTGGTAGATCCTTATGAAGTAGCTATTCTATCATTTCCTACTGCTATTACATATCACCTACTTTGGATATTTAGCCAAGGTCTTGCTACTCGATATGATGTAAGTGATAGTTTTTATATGCATAATTTGTTACTTCCTTTTTGCAAATTTCTTATAGTAGAGTCATTTGTAGTACAGGACTATTGCATGTACCCTAATTGTCTAACCTTGCCATTACAGACTGCTTTCATTGGAAGTTAATGACATGTTTCAGCTTAAAATTAGGCATGTCTCTTCTAACATTTTTAAGTGCATTATTCTTCGTGGTCAGAGGGAATGAATAGTAACAATAACAAGTGCAACATATATGTTAATCCTGATGTAATTTTTAATGAAAAATTTTCAGTGTTATCATCACTTGCCAAATTTACATTTTCTTGAGCTTAAGAGGCACCACTTTTCCCATTTTTCCTCATGAACTCTTGGCCTAAGTTTTTTTTATTATCTATTGTCTCCTTTTTATTAAACTCCTCAAAAAATTGAAGGTATTTACTTCCCTCATTTTGAAGCTTTTCTTTTAAGAGATTTCTCTCTTTTTAATAAATGTCTTTTTTACCAACCCCATTGACCAAATTTGGCCATTGTCATTTTCATTCTTGTTTTTCTTCTTATTCGTTTTACAAGAAGAGCAGTAATCTGATATGGAACGATATCTATTTAGTGTTTTTTTTATATATAGAATAGTATGTAATTCATTTCTTTTCATGCAAATTTCATGACAAAGACAATTGTATTTACCGACTAATTGGAGTGGTTGAGCATGAAGGCACCATGGACTTTGGTCATTATGTTGCATATGTAAGTTGTCATCAAGATGGTTCTGTCTTTCAATGGTTTTATGCCACTGATTCTTGTGTGAAGGAAGTGTCCTTGAGATAAGTTCTCGAAAGTGTGGCCTACATACTGTTGTATGAGAAGTGTGAATTGTGAAGAACTACAAGTCTCTTGATTATGTTTTATGTTCTTTATTGTTTTATTTACATATTTTTATTAATATGTGAAGGAAACACTATTATTTTAATGCATGATATGGAATATGGTCAATGGTCAATGCCTCTCGGAGCATAATAAATATGTAAGCTTATATATGTTACCACCTCCGAGCGCTAGAAATCCAGGTAGAGCATATAGACTAACATGTCCACAACCGTGCATGTTTCTTTGCAGTGCCACCATCAAATCCTCCTAATTCACCACCAAGATGTTTATGTTTACTGATTTTTTCCAATTTTTTGTCGGAAATAACCATTGGCACCATTTGCCTTGGCATGCACCCAATACTATTGGTTTTGAGGCCTTTGGCCTGGTTCTCTTTTAATCTTGGGATTATCAGATGTAATACAACTATGTTGTTGCATGATGTATATTTTTAATTGATAATATAAATATGATTTCGACCGGGAAAAAAGAAAAAGAAAAAAAAAACTATATTATATCATAAAATAAACTTTACATGGCGTTGGGCTGAGATGGCAAATGGTGCTTACCAATCCCAGCCTTAGAAGCTTTCAAAATAAAGTAGATTTGGGGCTGCCTCCTAGGAGGAAACCAACCCCTTAATAGCGTCAAGCAGTCACGATTTACAAAATTTTCCATATCACATATAAAAAAAAAATAGCTATAGTATGTACTGAAATGACATAAAAAGAGATGAACCGAGCAACCACGTAGTCATGGTGTTCCTTCATCATCCTCGATTGTAGGTTCCTCTTCCTCGATGAGGCATCCATATTCACACACAATGGCCTTCTCCCCAACAGTTGGCTAGCGTGGGGGCTTCGGGGGGGGGGGGGGTGTTGCGTGGATCATAGGAGCAACAAGGTAGTCTGCATCTGGGACTCTGGTCCAAACTCCATCTGAATCCATAATCTAAACGTTTGAATCCTCCTTCATTGGCTCGTGAACAGGGAGCGACTTGATTTTCCAAGGCGAGGGCAGCTCATAGTGTGCAATGGTAGACTTCCTGAGGCCTCTTCTACCCTGATTTTCCAGAGTTAAGACCATCTCTTCCTGGGTGTGATTAGGCCTTTGAGTATCCTCCCTTTTGTGGCTACCATAAGAGGAACCTTTAATGGATTCCAAATGGTGATCTTGACCGCGGTGGTCGCACCCTGAGAATGCACCTCTTTGGCTACCCCTAATGGGCTTTTGACGCTGTCGGGGAGCCATGGGGAAGCTAACGAGCAGAGGAAGTGAGACTGAGCTCATAGCAATGAGGTGCACAACTTGAGAGCACGTAGCGGAGATGCTTAGCAGAGGGTCGCGTAGCAAGGGGGCACGCAACGAGGGATCCTGCCTCAGAAAGCGCACAACAAAGGATCCTGCCTCAGAAAGCGCGCAACGAGGAGGTGAAAAATAGGGGGGGGATTTCTAGAGGGAGACACACAATTGCGGGGCATGCAAGAGGGGGTGTACAACCATGAGGAAATAAGAGGGAGGAGCACGCGTGTCAGGGGGAAAGCGCAGCAAGGGGAGTGCGCAGGGAAGCTAGAGCAGCAGCGAGAAGGAGAGGCAAATGACATAAGTGGTTCTAGAGATTGACTGGAGTAGCAGGGAGATGGCAGAATGAGGAGCTTCAATGCCTTTTTAATACATGATGCATGAGCGCAGATGCAGTGAGGGGATGTGGCATGCCACATATGTGATGAGGGACAATATGAGTGAGACTGCATGTGATTCAGTGTATGGAAAGAGATCAGGTGCAACAAATCACAGTTATAAATGAATGATGAATTGAGTTTCTGCATCAAGTTAAAGGTGTTGTTGTAGGGCGTCGTCAGCCTGAGCATGGGAAGATCTATCTTCGCACAATCGGGGAGTGTCACCTGCATCCGAGGATATCTATATATATATATATATATATATATATATATATATATATATAGATATATATATATATATATATATACATGCACATGCATGCATACATGCACATGCACGCACATGCACATACACATGCACATGCATGCACACATACACATACATACATACATACATACATACATACATACATACATACATACACACACATACACATACACATACATACATACATACATACATACATACATACATACATACATACATACATACATACATACATACATATATATATATATATATATATATATATATATATATATATATATCTATGTATGTATGTATATATATATACTATGTGAAGTAAAATAATTTATTTTACATCAAGGTTAGAGAGAAATAAAGTAATTAAAAGTGACAAAAATATATATATTATTTTTTAAATGAGGAAGATATATGACTCTTATGAATTTTAAGAATATTTCAATACAAGGTTAAAATAAAATATTTGAATATTCATGTAAGGTAATTTATTTTAATATCAAATTCACACACACACACACACACATATATTGTTTTTTATACTTGGAAAGAAAGCACAAAAACCCAGAGTAATTCCCCACATTTTGTGCATGATAAACTAGGTAAACCATCTCACCCTAAGTGAATCAAAGAGAGTCGAACCTATGATAACAACTAGAAACAATATCAAAGAACTTCCTGTGTGGCTATTGATAACTTGAGTAATAAAATATTTTCTATAGGTGCTTATCAATTAGGGTTATCTTCGGTGGTTAGGTGAAATGGTTATTATCTTCCCCAATTGCATTAAAATGTTTGCTACGCACATGATGAGGTATAATCCTTATTTTATAATCGATTTGTGCCTATAAATATAGTTTCATTCTCTTCAAGCTTTGTGAACTCTTAAGTGAGTATTCTTTTGCACTGACATAGTACCAAAAAGATCATTCTTCATGTTTTGCAAATTTAAAGATGTTTGCGCCTCAAATATTTCATCCCTCTCCATAATTTTTAGATACTTGGTTAATATGGAAATATATTATGTTGGACACCTAATATGTTAAGGTTATGGTGTGTTATGTAATCAGCCGCGAAAGTCCAAGAAACCTTGGAAAATGAATCCAACTATTTCAACATTGTACTTATATGTGCATTATTATTAATATGAATTGAATTAATTTTCCAATTGTGATTCCAACAGTGGTTTATCTACCCTGTTGAATAGTTGAGACACTAATTTGTGACCTTCTAGAGTATGCATGTCTGGGAATTTTGTAGACATTGCAATCTTTTCTTTGTGTGTAAGTTTGTATGTTTGATCTAAACCACTGTGAATGTATTGCTGCCTCTTTATACATATATTTTGAAGGAGAAATTTACATAGAGGTTACGCATGGATCACCATGATCATACCATCCTTGTGCAAGAAGAGATGACAACGATCATTGGTATGAGAAATATGTAATGTCCCTACCTGGAATATCTTAAGAATAGCCATGAAAAATTATGAGTTTATAAGGTTTTACTCATTGTGGGGTTTTCACAAATAGCTTGTTCACAAACTGTTGTAGGTGGCTTCTCTATATTGGTTCTCAAGTAAAATTTCACAGTAAATAAGTCACACCATAAAATTATGTAGTAAATAAGTCACACCACAATGGAGTATCCAAATACCTTTGAATTATTGATCTTATACACATAATATATATAAAATTTTGGTGAAATGTTTACAAAGTTTTCAGAGGTGGACACTCAAACGCATCTGTTGATCGAAAAGGTAGGGGAAACCAGCCTGTAGCACTTCCTTAGGGCTTCTGGCAGGGAAAATATTGCAGAAGAAATCTCAGTGGAATGGGAAGCTAGAACTGGGGTCCCTGTGTTTACAAAGGACGGAGGATTGGACACCTCCCTTCACAACTCTAAGAACCAGCTTATTCATATTTTTTTTGCTCAAGCGATTGCACAACCTCTGTCGGTTGGCGGGGAGCCAGCTCCTGTAGGCCTGTGTAATGTAAAGGAAGGGAAGTAGGTGGATTATCAAAGCTTTGAGGAAGCCCCACTGTCTTCCTACTCGACAACTCTGTCTGATAGTGCAGAAGAATCAGAACCTTCCCGTGGAATTAGCAAGAAGAACAAGGGCATGAGGCGGAAGGCCAAACTAGCAAATCTTAGGCTAGGGGTGGAAGTAATGGTGGAAGAAGCCATGGAAATGGCCAAAAAAACACTGGTTGGCAAGGTGAATGGTAAGAAATTGTCGGCTAAGTACATTAAGGAATGGGCAGGAAAAGCTTGGGAGATGGTCTCGGATCCCTCATATAGGATTTTGAATTTCGCCAATCGTTGGTTCATGGTGAAATTAAAGGCGGTTGAATATGCAACCTGGGTTCTCAAGAAGTAGTGGCATTTCGGTCGTACTCCAATAGTCTTTAAACATTGTTCACCTCTCTTTGATGCTCATAGGGAGAAAGTTGCGGACCTCCCTATCTGGGTCAGGCTCCCGGGTCTCCCTCATCAGCTGTGGACTCCAAACATCTTCAAGGATATCGGGAATGAGCTGGGAGATTTTCTAGAGGCAGACATGTCTCACCTACAGACCGGGGAATACAGAGTGGCAAGAATTCTGGTTTGGCTTACCCCAAGAGAGGGACTTTATGAAGCTATACAACTACTTTACATGAATTGGTCTTTTATACAGGCCCAGGATTATGAGTAGCTTCCATTCAGATGTCATAGGTGTCACTCCTATGGACATATGGAAAAATCATGCCCCCTCCCCATTCGCAGTAGGTTTAAGAAGAAGAAACCCCATGTCACCCGTAAGTCTGCTGTAGAGGTTCCCCATTCTGAGGAGAGCACGGAGGAGGAACTGGGAAGAGGGATCGAGTACCAAATCATTGATCTTTTACAAGACCAGGAGCAAATGACGGAACCAATTGAGATGGGGCATCCAGAGGCTTTGGCAAAGGCAGCGGATGTAAGGCAGGAAGTAGCGCAGAAGGAAGCTAACACACCGACACCAAAATAATTGGAGGGTACCCTCTCTTCATCCCCCTCCTCTTTTACTATTGTTGTTTCTGAAATTTTGGATATTGCAGTTGTGCCTGGTCCTTCCAGGAAGTTTTATCATTTGAGCACTCAAACTTTGGTCTCTCCTATTACTATGCCCATGGATAACACTATCAGTTCCCTTCCCTCTTCATCCCTGGGTCGATCCCCCCCCCCATCCTTTCCCTTGAATCCTAGGGAGCACAACCCTTATAATCTTCAGCCACGAGAGCGAAATGATTTCCTGCTGGAGGTATTAGGGGGCCTAGGAATTTTAGGGGACCCCCTTCTGTGGTTAAAATAGAGGGGTAGGAAGTCAAATTTTTCAAAAGCTCAAGTGCAAGCTAAACTGGAGATAGCCGATGGTAAACAACTTAAACTTACATGGGTTCTTAGAGCAGTGGAAGCCCTAGGGGAGGGTAATCCATTATCATCATGTCTCTTAACTAGTAAACCAAAAAAACTAGCGCTCAGGGCCTTGTTAGATTCCTACAACCCAGATGTCATCATGCTACAAGAGACCTTGGGGCGCGGAGATGAAGTAAAATCCTCCCTAGAAAAGATATGTCTAGGTTGGTCTTTTCTATGTCTTGATGCCAAAGGTAGATCAAGGGGGTTGGCAATAGGATACAGATCGGGAAAACTTAAACTGCTAAACGCATGGGGGTCGGACCAGATCCTCGCTTTCGAACTCTTTTCTCCAGATTTGAGCCATTTGTTCATTTTGCTGAATGTCTACGGGCCTTATTTGGATAGAGAAGTTTTCTGGTAGGACATTCAGACAAAATCCTTTCTCTCGGCACCCAGTCTCATTTTGGGAGGAGACCTTAATTTTTTGGTGGGCCTTTTAGAATCCCGGGGGTTAAGCGCTCGTCTTGACCCCTTGTTTGATTTCTTCTCCTTGTGGATCAGTGAAAAAAATCTGTTGGACCTAGAACCCATTAAAATTAAACCTACCTGGAGAAATAGGCATACTGGGGAGGACAGGGTGGCCAAGCGATTGAATCGCTTCTTGATTAAGGATAATTTTGTGGATTCAATCCCATTGCTTAGACAATGGATTAGGGAAGGAGGGGACTCAGACCATCACCCGATCCTTCTTGAGCTCAGAGGGCGCTCTGCTAAGCCAGGAGCCCCTTTCAAATTCAACCTAGATGGCTTCAGGAGGAAGTGTTCACCACTCTCTTTTAATCCACATGGGTTCCACATTCTCCGGAAGATACTCTCAATGTTACGACCTCGTTCCTAAACAATCTTGACAAGATGAAGAAGGCCACCAGGGTGTGGGCTAAGAAGAAAAGGAGGATGAAGAGGCTAGGTTAATATGGATTGGGAAGGAACTAGAGAAAATGGAGGACCCGATAGTCGATGGCTATGAGACACTAGAAAAGCGAGAGAAGATCAAGGACCTGGAAATATAATGAAGGAAGATTTTGTTAGTAAGTGAGGAAGAGTGGAGACTCAAGAGTAGAGAAATATGGTTCACAACGGGGGATGAAAACACTAAATTCTTCCATGATCATGCAAAGGGCAGGAAAAATTCCAATACCATTTGGGAAATGAAAGATGAAAATCATAGAAGCATTTCGTCCTTTGAAGGATTGGCCGCCCTGGGGATGAAACATTTCAAGGAGTTGTATAAAGCCCCAGGAGAGATCACCATAGATGAAGTAGTTAAGGTGGCACAACTCTTTCCTGGTTATATGGAAGAAGAGAAGATACTAATGCTCAACTCCGGGGTTAAGAAATAAGAAGTTGAGGCAATCCTCAAGGCTATGCAAAGAGATAAAAGTCCAGGGCTTGATGGTTAGACAATTGAGTTCTTTCAACACTTTTTTGAATTGTTGGGAGATGACCTGACAACAGTGGTGGAAGCATCCAGGGTAAGTGGCATTATCTCGGAATCTATGAATTCTACTTTCATTGCTCTCATTCCTAAGTTGGACTCCCCAGCATCTTTGGACAACTTCCGGCCCATAGTGTTATGCAATTGTTTGTAAAAAATTATTGCTAAAGTCATTGTTGAAAGGATTAAACCCATCCTGTCGGATCTTATATCAAAAGAACAATTTAGTTTTTTGGAAGGAAGACAGATTCATGAAGCCATAGGGGTGGCCCAGGAGGATCTGCACTTTATGAAGAAACAGGGAAGGAAAGGTTTGATAATCAAAATTTACCTCTCCAAGGAATATGATAAAATTAGGTGGATGTATATTAAACTCCTCCTCACTCATCTGGGGTTCCAATACAACTTCATCTGTTGGGTAATGGGATGTATCACCAATGTCAGTTTCATTGTGTTGATAAATGGAGCAACCTCCCCTTTCTTAAAAAATGAAAGAGGATTGCGCCAAGGTTATCCCCTCTCCCCCCTGTTGTTCCTGCTAGAAGCCGAAGGTCTCAGTCAAGTTATTCTGGAAGCTAAAAGAAGGGGAGATATAAGGGGTGTAGAGGTTGCTAATAATTTCTGGATCACCCATCTTCTATTTGTAGACAACATCCTACTCTTCAGCAATGAAACTCACAGGGATTTTGTCCATCTAAAAGAAGCCCTTAGTCTCTTTCTTAAAGCTACAGGTATGAGTATAAATCATCATAAATTTGCTATCATGGTGACGGGTTTGTCAGAGCAAGAAACTAGGATCACCTTAGACTCACTACCTTTCTCGATCAGACATCTCTCTAAACATTTCAAGTATCTTGGTTTCATACTAAAGACGGATTCATATAGAATAGTAGACTAGTTGTGGATGGTTGCCAGGTTGGAAAAACAGATCAAGAATTGGAGTTTTAGGTGGCTGTCCAGGGCTGGGAGACTTACCCTGATCAAATCTATTTTGATGGCAATCCTGGTTTTTTGGGCTCTCCTTTCTTGGATGTCGAGGGGAATCCTGGAACATATTAGGAAAATATTCCATAAATTTCCGTGGGCAGGGAACAAAGAGGAGCACTACATATCTTGGGTTTCCTGGGAAAAAATTGCTCGTCCTAAAGAATGGGAAGGATGGGGTATCAAGGAACTCCCATCATTCATTAAATATCTTGCTGCAAAGATGGGATGGGCACTTATAACGAAGGAATCCCTTTGGTGCACAGTTATGAAAAGAAAATACATTGAACCAGGGGATATAATTGAATGGGTAAGAAACCCAAACAAGTCAACAAAGGGGGGATCGGTGGTTTGGCAAGCAACCCTTGGGGCCATGGACCTGATTAAAGACGGACTGATATGGAAAGTAGGGAATGGTGAATAGATCAGAGTTGGGTTGGACCCCTGGGTGGGTTGCAATAGAGACTTCCTCCTACTAGAGGGATGTAGAGCACAGCTTGTGGATAAAGGTATAGTGTTTCTCAGTCAGGTAAACAAGCTTGAAGCCACATTCATTTGGGAACAGGGCTGGAAGGATAAGATTGACTTACAGATTGACCCTATCTGGGCAGAAAGCTGGAAAGATTACTTATCAGAGCTTCGTAGGACAAACGTCTAGATCGGGGAAGACCCCGATACTATTGGATGGGGCTATGACCAAAATGGGGTATACTCCCCGAAGGCAGGTTATACATGGCTAATGGTTAAAAAATCTGGATTGAAGTTGACTGGTGGCAAAAACCAATATGGAAACTAAGTTGTCCAGCAAAAGGGAAGAATTTTTGCTGGTGCATGTTGGAAAACAATATCCTCTCATGAGACAACCTTCAGAAAAGGGGGAATAAAGAAGGCCCGGGGAGATGCCCACTCTGTAAACAAAATGCTGAATCGGTGGAGCACCTGTTTATTCACTGCTCTTTCACCGCACAGGTTTGGGAAGATGTGCGTAAGATGACATGTTGTTCCATCCATTAGGAAGGGCCCTTGATCAAGGAGGCCTGGAAATGTTGGTGGAATGGGAGCCAGATGAACAAACTTAAGGCACTACCTTTAATCATAGCATGGGGAGTTTGGCTGGCCAGAAATCAAAAAATCTTCAGGAATAGAGATATTCCTTTCCAATTAGTAGCTCAGAATGGAGTTGCTATATTTTCCCTTCTTCCAGATAAAGTGACCTCCTCCAAAGAGAGAATAATAATCTTGAAATCAATAAGGGGAGACATTACCTGGGCTTATTATGACAGTGCATCAAACCCAAAAAATCAGAGTGGGGTTGGGATTGTGATCCATGTATCACAAACAAGAAGACTTGAAGCATCAATCAGATTAGGACAGGGAGCAAATAACTTCATTGAGATTAAAGCTCTTCACCTTCTCTTGTGTTAGCTTATTCACTTACATATTACTGAGGCTCAGATTTTTGGGGACTCACTCAACATCATAAAATGGTTTAACAGGGAATTTGTTTGCTCAAATTATATTTTACATCCAATCCTTGATGAATGTTGGTTACTTAAGCATTATTTCACTCACATTGATCTATGTCATATTTACAGGGAAAGGAATGTTGCTGCAGAATTCCTTTCTAAGGAGGGTGTACAACAAGCTCTGGGTAGTTGGAGGAAATGAGAAATAGGGCTAGACAACTCTGTGGATTCGATTCAACCACCTTTTTCATAGTTGATCTCAGAGCTTTTTATCTTTTTGGTATTAGTCATATTTTAGAATTAGAAGACTTTATGACATAAAAAACATATGATTTGGATTGATGCTACTGTTATACATTTTTTGTCTGTTGATGTCTGTTCTTTCTTGGGTTTTTTTCCTCCTAAGAGGAGGCCCGGGAACATGGCAGTGAACCTATTTAAACTCTGTCATAATGTAAATGGGTTGTTATTTCCTCATATGAGGAGATCCATGATTATCTCTAGCATTCTTTTTTATTTTTTGGTATTATGGACCGACATCAGGTTGGTTGTTTTTCCCTACTGAAGAGAAGGTTGTGATCCTGGCAGGATGGGATGCCACATCTAGGATAGGTTGACTAGTTTGGCCGGAAAGAGAGTAGAGGCTATACCTTACTTAAGAAATTCTTTTTGTATGTGCACAGATAACTTTTTATAAATATAAGAAGATTGATTTTTTCTCTGCAAAAAAAAAAAAACAATAAATTCATGAAAAAATAATCCCTTAATTAACTAGAAATCAACATACACAAAGAATGAAAATGATGGAATAACCTAGAACTTATTTAAGCATTAAAGTTTTAACATATCAACCATATTTTTTTAGCAAACTTCACCAATAAAAACTGAGAATTTTAGACCCAAAAATTATTGAAGCAATGATTTGACACTTAGTACTCTGCTCAGGGATATTCTAGCAACACGTTCAAGGCACAAGAGCAGAGAAATACACCCTTGGAAGGCACCAAACTTAGCCAAATAAATTCCATGAAATACACCAACAATAAGGAATGTGTATTATGTTCTTCTTGGCAGTGACTATGTACAACAACGTGGATGTATGTTCAGCACATTAGAAATGGCCCCAAACTTGTCCCACAATGAAGAAAAACTTGACCTCTAACATTGACTTAACCAGAAACCACAAAGATGACTTGAACCTCCTTAAATATGCACTGAACTCGGCCTAAGGAAAATGTATTGGATCTGTAACTAATATATGTTTCTTTTTCTTCAATTTTGTTCATTGGAACTCAATTACAAATTTGAAAATAATTATTCCCTCTCTTCTGTTGGGAAAAGTACTGAGTGGGGGGGGGGGGGTGGGAATCAATATTTAAAACTCACATAGACTCTTCTTTTCTTTACGGATTTATATACGTGACTTTAGTTAATCAAACTAGCATATTCACACACCTTTCTTTAAGGAAACTTGTGTATTCTCAGTAAACTTATTATTCAGATAAATCTTTAGAAACTTTACTTAGCCCAGTGCATCATTTATTCATCAGACATTTAGTAAGCAATAAACATGTGCAGTAAGAATAGAATAAATCATCACACATAAGCAACACACATGAACACCAGTATTTAAGGTGGAAACCCAAGTTGGAAGATAACCACCGCTATTGTCGTCCCTATCTTCAAAATTTATTATATAGAAAATTTCTTATAATCTTGTATCGGTGCAGACTCATACCAACACATAGGCACCCACCTGCAGAAGGCTGCAACTTTCTCTCATTTTCCAGCTGCTACTGGAAGGGAGCTCCAACCCCCTGATCTTGTTTACCAACCACTACTAGAAGGGAGCTACAACCCACTGATCTGATCACCAAATCCTACTGGCAAGGAGATATGACTTCCTTACTGAATTCTCCAACCATCAACACCACCGCGGACCACGTTTCATCAATTTTCACACTAGATCCAACAAATTTTAACACAACACAACTTGTAAATCAACTGAAGCAAGCATCAACCCAATTCGAACATGACAATGAGATCACTGTAACCAAAACACAAAGCTAAACCAAAACTTCTGCATCTCCATACAGAATCAACTGCAACCCTCATCATTCATAAGATAAATGTATACACTATTTTACTTAAGGTAACTCGCATGTATAAGTGATTTTATGTGGAGAAACTAGCGTATAGATCTTAGTATATTAATATTAGAGTTATGACCTGACTCAGAATAGATCAGAGATATTCATACATGTTTTTTCAGTTTTATAGAGCCCTCGTATAGTCAACAACATTAATCATTTTAAATCAACCAATCACTGTCTTTATACACAATCAACTAGCAGCATAATTAGTACTAAAACAACCTAGATATTTATGAAGACATCATTGACAGACAACAGAAACACAACAAAACTGATCAGACATTTCCTTCAACATTTTTTGCTAAAACCCTGGCTTGCATACGCACCTTCCATAAGACAAATCCACAATTTTATGCGCTTCTTCCAAAACCAACTTGCGTATAGATTGCACTGAATATATACACACCTTTGCAAAGCTGAACCCATATGTACACGTGCAATCCAGGTGTTGAACCCATGTATAGATCTGTAAGTAATTCAGGACTACCTAACACTTCGGAACTACACAATTACTCAGATCATACCCTTCAATTCAAGAAACATGCACCAAACCACAGATCTAAAAAACTCATAAAAAGATTGTGAAAATACATAGTCATTTCAAGTCTAGAGATCCTGATCCATCATTGTATTCATGAGTGCATCATAATATCATAGCTATCTATTGATTATATCCCAATCCATGCAAATATACTTCATATTGAATTATTCATTCAATTCACATACTCATGCCCACTTAGCGCTATGATCTTCACCTCCTTATATAGTTTGAGCCTTAGCCAATACCATGAGCCAAAACCACACAAGTGTCAATGGTATTCTTGGATGGGATCAAATAATTGGTACTGCACACAATGTTTTGGGATAATACTATGGAAAAGACCCCTAGTATTACAAAATTAGTGCACTAGCACATACGCGACCTTTCTTCTTCGTAACCGCATGTATACACGACTTTTCCTTTACTAACTCGCGTATAGTTCTTCAATTATGTACTTTTTCCATCTTCTGATTATGATGTGAAAAGCCACTGTCCCATCATTCCAACATTTTGATTCATTATTTTTTCACCTCTAAGCTTATCCAGAAACCATATACTTAATATTTTACAAGTGGGTTTCCATAACGGACAATTTGTGCAGTCATAATGCCAACATATTCTTGACATAAAAAAACTCTAAAATTTGTACCATGAATATAGTGTAAACTGTTCCCATAAACCACTCGTCCTCTAGACATTAAGTGTTGATATCATATGAAATTAAACCTCCTTATTGGAATGAATCAGCCCTATATGATAGCATAAATTGGCCTCTTCCTCATGCATAATAAATTCAACCTAATTCTAGGAAAAAGCAGTCAATTCGATCTTTGAAAATGACAAGTCTTTTGCACTGTATATTATGAGTGTGATAATCTAGTTGTCCCTTGGATACTTGAAGCAATATCTTAGCCCTCCTTGATATTAAAATCAACCCTCCTAATTGTTCATAAACCCTTCTTAAAGACAATCCTGAATGATGCAATATGACCCCTCTTCAAGCTTGTAATCTGGAATGGTCGACTCAAAAATATTTGTAACCATGAAATAAGCAGAAATGATAGACTAATCTTCCCAAAAGCTAACTAGGGTGGCACTTGAAGTCCACCTAAATTAGCTTAGAGTTTCGCTTGAAACTATTGAAACTAACTTGAGCTTCTTCTCAATGTAAAGTAAAAATGATAGGAATAGGATCCCCTCTAAAAGACTTCAATCCTCTATTTATAATTCTTATTTTAGCCTCCTCCTAAATTCTAGATTCTCCAAGTTTTCCCAATTATTTTATTTGTGGGGCCCATTTTCACTAGGAGATTTTTTCCAATATTTTGAATAAAATAATAATTTTGCTCATTTTTCAATAAAATATTTATTTTCCTTCATTCTCTAATAAAATAATAATTTCCCTTTTTGCATCCATTCTCCATTAAAATAATATTTTTCCTCCCTTCTCCAATTAAATATTATTATGCCTCCATCCCATTAAAAAAATGATTTCTCCCTTATCTCACAAAATTAATATTTTCCCCTTCTAAATATTATCCAAAAATTTACAAAACTCCTAAGTGATTTTTTTCATGCCCAAAAATTATGGACATTAGAGTCCTCCTCACAAAACATTGGTTGTCCTCAAGCAATATCACCATATGTAGCTTCTCCACATGTTGACCTAGATAACGCTAGGGTCCCAAATGTGCCTGAACTACTTCTCATTATGGCACCATCACCACATGGATGAATCCCTTGACACTAGGGTCCCAAACGATCCTGGCCCATTTCAAGCCTCCTTTGCTCCACTCGTTGTCCCATAAGATAAAGTTGTCAAAAGCACTTTGCATAGCAAGTAATGCACCCTTACAAGGGGAAATATTGAGCAGACCCTCGAGAAGCTTCCCTAATAAGTAATCGATCACACGCATTTCAAGAGTAGACTCCTAAAGATGTAGTCCAATCCTTGTGGAGATGAACCCTTGTTCACATGTGCTCCTCCTAATTTCCTCCCGTTGGACATCTTGCCATACTGGTGGAGTCCCGCATGTCATCAACATCTCAGTAAGGACCAATGGAATATCTAAGTGACCTTCCCCTGTAGAAACTTGCTCATCCCTAAGGGTAGATGAACTTCCAAATCTTGTGATGCCTGAATATTCTGCCGATCTCAAAAGGGTTCCACCATGATGTCCTGGAACTTATTTCAGCATTAAAGCTTCAACATATCAATCATATTTATGAGTAAACTCTAGCAGTAAAAACTCATAATTTTAGACCACAAGATGGTTGTAGCAATGATCTGGAACTTAGTACTCTACCTAGGGATATTCCAGCAACATGTTCAAGGCACAAGAGCAGAGAAGCAACATGTTCAAGGCACAAGAGCAGAGAAGCAACACCCTTGGAAGGCACCAAACTCAGCCTAATATCTTTCACAAATTACACCAGCAATAAGGAAGGCGTAGTACATTCCCCTTGGCAGTGACTACATATAGCAACATGGATGTATGTTAAACACATTATAAATGTCCAAAAAATCATCCCACAATGAATAAAATATTAGCCTCTGACATTGACTTAACCAAAAACCACAAAGGTTAATTCAACCTCCTTAAATGTGCACTAAACTAAGCCTAAGGCAAAGGTATTGGATTTGGAACTAATATATGTTTCTTTTTCTTCAATTCTGGTCATAGGAATTCAATTAGAAATTTGAAAATAATTATTCCCTCTCTTCTTGACATAAAACCCTCTAAAAATTTTACCATGGATATGGTCTAAAATGCTCCCATAAATCACTCATCCTCCATAAATTAATTTATGACATCATATGAAATTCACCCTCCCTACTGGAATGAATCAACCCTCTATGATAGCAGATGTTGAATTCTTCCTGATGCACAATAAATTCAGCCTACTTCTGGGAAAAAGTAGTCAATTCGATCTTTGAAAATGATAAGTCTTTGGCAATGTATATTATGAGTGTGATAATCTTGTTGTTGTTTGGATACTTCAAGCAATAGCTCAACCTTCCTTGATATTAAACTCAACCCTCCTAGTTGTTCATAAACCCTGCTTAACGACAATCCTGAATGATGCTATATGACCCCTCTTCAAGCTTCTAATCTAGAATGGTCGACTCATAAATATTTTTAACCTTGAAATAAGTACAAATGGGAAAACTTAAGTAATCTCACCAAAATTTAACTAGGGTTGCACTCAAAGTCCACCGAAATTATCTTAGAGTTTCGCTTGAAACTCTTGAAACTCGCTTGAGCTTAATCTCAATGTTAAGTAGAAATGATAGGAATAGGATCCATCCCCAATGAGTTCAATCCTCTATTTATAATTCTTCTTTGAACCTACTCCTAGCTTCTGGATTTCCTTTTTCCCAATTAATTTATTTGTGGAGCCCATTTTCCAGTAGGAGACTTTTGCCGCTATTTTGAATAAAATAGTAATTTTCCTCTTTTTCAATAAAATATTAATTTTTCATCATTCTCCAATAAAACAATAATTACTCTTTTTGCCGCCATTCTCCATTAAAATAATATTTTTCCTTCCTTCTCTAATTAAATATTATTTTTCCACCATCCCATTAAAATAAAAATTTCTCCTTTCTCTCACAAAATTAATATTTTCCCCTTTTTAATATTATCCAAAAAATTGCAAAACTCCTAAGTGATTTTTTTTCATGCCAAAAAATTGGGGACATTACAAAATTGTTGGTAAAGGCTAAGAAATTTTGACTGAACTGGAAGGAAACGATAAATAAATCTGATAAACCTAGTGATTTGGAACGAAGAATCATCACAATCGAACGATGATGATCACCCACCTAATTAGAAGTAGCACTGATTGGATCTTCACTAGTTATTTTCACATGTTTTCCTATTCCTTCTTCACGTATCTTTTTTGAATGGTAAGGATCTCAAACTCTTTTTGAATTTTAGTTTCTGCCACCAAATTTGGATCATATTCATTCTTACAAGTATTCATTGGAAAGATAGCTCTTTAGATTAAGTCAACAGAGATTCATTAAATTCACATAGCATTTATATCATTTTACGAGGGACAAAACCAATTATTTTGTTCTTTAAAGCTCCACATGAAATGATGGTGTTGGGAGTAGAACTTGTAAGGACATTATAATTTATTAAAATCTAAAGACTATAGAAAAGTGAAAAATCTGAAGTATGAAAAATTGACCATGCTTTGAAGGTAAGTTGATTTAGAGGGCGTATTAATTTTTTGTTGTTGTTGGAAACTTGAAGTTGAACCATCGAATAAATTGAGTAGATTGGTTTCTAACTATTCATTCAGTTGAAAGATGTATTCATAATTATATATTCAATATTTTATGGGTCTCCAGTAGATTAATATTTTTTGCAGTGGAGAAATTTGGCTCAAACCCCATTCCTCATGTTTTGAATGTTTTCTAGAAGAAAATATTGAGCACAATTTCCAATTCACCGTAGAATATATATAATTTCTCTTAACCTGTAGCAGAAGGAAAGCTGTGATCCTTTACACAAGCACCTCTTGAAAATTCTCCCTACAAAAATGATGGCTAGTCATGATAGTAGACTAGTATTCATTCATGCTACCTTGCAAAGTTCACCAATAAAGGCATTGGAGTAGTGCACATTTAGGCTGATTGAGCCGATAATTTTCTTTTTTTTTTGAATGATCCCATGCATGTTAGAGTGAAAAATGTACAAAAAATTGTGTCCATTTCCAATCTGCAGTTTGGCATCTATGAATTTTCTTAAACTAGTGAATGGTAGCCACATTGTTTGAGAAAACCCACTTCATAGCACAGGTAGAGGAGGTCACTAGAAAGGTATGCTGGCTACCTAGCTCTAATGACTGAGCTAGTAGAGACTAAGCCATCCTATTTCGAAAAGGAAGTAGAAAAACATGTATGGGTTGATGTAATGGAGGAGGAGTATGATTCCATTATAAATAAAAATGTTTTGGAAGTGGTCACAAGACTAACAGATAAATCGATTGTGTGACGTTCAATATGTCTCTTTAAGGTAAATAATGCGGAAGATGGAAGCATATAGATGTATAAGGCCATATTTGTGTCAAGGTATTCTTCAAGTTGAGGGAATTGACTATGAAGAAACTAGTTTTCCCATATTCCGATCAGTAATGCCTTTTCTGGTGGCCTGTCAATGCCACCTCCTCCTACCAGCTCCTACCAGAGTAGGCTAATCACCCTGTGAGCCCACACACAGTTAATATGCCAAGACAACTCATAAAATATGCATGCTACCCTGTCAAACCATCCTATCACTCGCATTGTCTGAGGTTATAATGGAGATCTGAAAATGTGTATGTGCCCGAACATTAGATCCATCACGAAACTACTACCATCACCTATTTTCTCTATGATATGATGGGAAATTCCACCTAGATCCCAACAAAATTCTGGCCTTCGAGCCCCTCTAGTAATCCATGGCCTTTGCTGTAATGTGGCCATGGATGTACCTAACCACCTAGCCTGATCTATCAGGTACCAACTCAGTACCTCTCTCCATCTAATCCCAAAGGAGGAATCGAATGTACAATCTCATGTGGAAGGAAACAACCCTCCAGGTCAATGCATTGTCATACTCATCTCATGTCGCTTAGTACTACTAACTTGGCCATACCCTCTAGTATGTATAGACTACTTGGCCTCTATTAATCCAATGTGCAGGGGTGTGCTAATAACGTTGTAGGTCATGTCAGCGTGCCTATGAAGAAAACTGTGTTGAAATCCAAACATGTGCTCTCTATGTTGCCTCTCATCAATGGCCCACCTTGTTATCACTCTAGTAAATTCTTAATTTGTGGGATTTTGGTTTTTAGTCAAATAATACTAGAGGTAACCACGAACCTACTTCAAACTCTAGGATCTAGCCTTCCTAGGGTTCATAGAAGGCTCCCTCTTTAAAGTTTAACTTTTTTTTAATTTGTGAATATTAGGCTAGCCATGAAAGTGCAATTTTGGTTTGGTTTTGTTTGATTTGGTGGGAAAATTTCACTTGGAGGGACAGACAGAGGGAAATCTATTTGTCCATTGGGCTATGGAATCTAAGTCAAGATAACAGAATTGGGATCAAGGCTTAAAAGGTCAAATGTATTCAGGGCAAGATAGATAACCCTTGGAGATCTTGGAAAATTGGTTTTGGTCATTATGATCGAGACACAGAGATAAAAAGAACGCAGGATCCTTTGATGCAAAATGGAAGTAGTAGATAGAGGGTCAAATGAGAGGAGAAATAATCCTTTCCCTGCACGATAGGAAAACAAAGAAATGATAACTAGTTAAAAACGGGGTGCTATTAACATGTCCATAATCAATACTCCTAGTTATGCATTTAAATTTTAAATTAAAACACGGATGTATGCATGTAACAAAGAAATATAACAGTAAGAGAAAAGTTTAGAGAGTACTTCCTCCGGATAGCTTATCACAGAGATCTAGGAAGTATGATGCCCGAAAAGAAGTTGATCCGGTCACATACTCAAAATCGAAACATAAAGCCTTCAAGTCAACAAAATATCTATAACAATCTCCAACAATTTTATTCCACCCAAAATACTTCAAAAGGGTGAAGTATTTATACATAATGTTTACAAAATATACTAGATGACTTCTAGGAATTAACTTAGGAAAATAAAATATCTTACAACAATAATAGTGACATCTGCTTAACAAATTAGCAAACTGTCCTATTTTATTCAAAAGAAATAGAAATTGTTTTAGGATAAGAAGCAGTTGGCTGCTTATGTGTCCTCTTTGCTGGCTTTTACTTATTTTTTAGAGTCTAACTGGCCTTCACTGATACTCTTTCCCACTGATACTCTTTCTTACTAATACTCTTTGATTTCACATACTCTTTAACCTTCAGTCAAACTACTTTACTACTGTAAAATTTGTTTTGACAGTGAAATCAGCAAACAGATTTTTTTTCTTTTTCATTTTCTTGTCTTTCATTCTTCATAATAAATCAGTCAATGCTTGCCAATCCTCAATTTTAGGAATTTGGATATTTTTTAGTTTCCTAAAATTCTCATCAGCTTCAGTATTCCTAGCAAATGTGGGCTTGATGACAAATAAGTGCTTGATCTCATACTGCAAATAAAACAAATCTTCAAAAGCTTTCAGCAATAATTTTCCTGTAGGAATGCCTTGACCTGTTGGTTTATTCACCTGCTCCTTGGAATATTCTCTTATCTTCTTGTCATAATCATTTTGAGGCATTAACTTATCATTAATAACCATGATATCATGAAGTCATTTTTGTCTTAAATTGGTGAACTTAACCATGAATCTAGTTATAACAGTATTCATACCTTCACATTTCTCTTCAAGTTGCCTCATCAAATTTCTTTTGGTGGTGACTTTCCTAATTTCTAGGATAGTTGATGTTCCGTCATTGATTTTTAGTTCTTCTAGTTACCATCTATTCTTGTTGTTGAGGAAATTGATTAATCTTACAGCCTGTTCTGGTTTATCAGCTAAATCAGCTTGTGTCTTTTGGATCTCTACTTGGGCTGCCAATAATAACTCTCTCTGCTAAAAAATTACCTGAATTGAAGGCCATACATCATGGATGGCTTCAATTACATTATTCCATAGGTAATTTTTTATGTAATATATCTGATCTTTGAGAGCTAATTCTTTTTGTAGCTTCTTTACCTCTTCACTCAATCTGTGGGCATTTTGTTCATGTATTTTAGCATCTATCTGAGTTGATCTGTTTGTCTTCTCAATATTTTCAATTATCTTTGTCAATCTGTTAATTTCATTTGTCTTCAAGGACATCCCTTTCATTGCTTTCACTAGTTGACTGCTTTCATCTGTAGGTTGCAATGTTATTGTGGAGGTACTGAAGTTGTTAAAGAAGTCACTGGCATTGCACTGGCCAGTGGTTCTTTGGGTGCCAAATTTTCTCCTAATGTTGAAGGCACTGATGCAGTGATGACCAGGATGACTGTGGGAATCACTAGTTCTTTTACTATCCCCTTTTCTTGTACAATTTGGTCCATTTGTACTTCCATTTCCTTAATTTGAGCTGTCAGTTGAAGTATTAAACTCATCATTTCATCTTTTTCCTTTTGTTCCTGTAAGACTTCCTTTGCCTGAGGATGCTCACTTTAAGGAAGTTTGAGTTGTTTCCTCAAGGCAGCTATATCCTCATTTTTCTTTTTAACCAATGCTTCTACTGCTTTGATTTTTGTAGGATCATATCCTACCTGCAATACTAAATCTTCTAAGGCATTTATCCTTAGATATTTTGCATATAATGAAGCTTTATCCATCTCATTTGATCTTGCATATTAGAGATGATATTTTGAAGCTTATGAGCACTCATAGATTTTGTTGTGATTGTGGAATACAACATCTCTGAGGTTTTCCTATGAAACTCAATTTGATCTAATTCATGGATTTTGTCTGTAGCTACTTCCATATCAACTTTTTTTATAGTCAGCAACTGTATTTGGCACTGATACTGTGGGCCATAATACTGACATAATCAATTTTTTAGTTGAATAATAAAATGTTGATAGGAATATGTTTTGATTACCTCACTTTTGTTTCAAAAAATGAGAATATATTTCAGTTTTGATTTCCTCATTCCTCAACTTGATTTGTTTGTATTTCTCCTTAATATACAAATCCTTTTCCTCAGTTGAATGTGAGGAAGAAGCCTCCATACTTTGTTGCCTTTCCATCATCTGTGTATCTTCATTATTCAGTTGTTCTTCATTCTGATTTGGCTTACTGATAACTACAGTAGCTACATTGGTCTCTGGAAAATTAGTGTTGGTATTCAAGGGCTCCGTTTCTTCAACATCTATTGTTACTTTACCTTTAGTTGTTGTATCCAGTTTTGGCCTCTTGTTGTAAATGATCTTAAACTTTGTTTCTATTATAGTCTCTACAGTATAAGCTCCCTCTTCTCTGATTCTTTTGGTGGATGTCTCTGGCTATTTGGAAATTTTCAAAGTGTGACTAGTATTCCTTTGGTTAAGTGCCTCTGTTAAAGTGTTTTCAACCCACTCAATTTGATTAGCAAAATTCTCTATTTCTGGCTTTGATTCAAGGATAAAGGGTGTCAATTTACATTTTACCCTTAGTTTACTTAAAATCCCTTGTGGATCATAATTCCATGGGAAGCTTTATTCTAATTTATATTCCAGTAGTTTATTTGTTGCTTCCTTTTCTACATCTCTGTGATTACATATGAATGGCCAAATTTGATTTTTAAGTTTGAACTGGGTTTTCTTTTTGGTTGCCATGAAGTTAATAGAATCAGAATTTAGGATCTTCCTGATGTACTCCAAGGAAAAGATCCTCATTGATGGATTCTTGGGTAACTTGTAAGGCAACAAGTTAGAACCAAAAACTCTGATTTCAGTGAATTTATCATACAAATACCAGTCACCAACTTTTCTTTGTTATGATAACTGCAATATTTTCTTCATTTCTTCACCTCTTCTAGGTTGCTCTGTTTTAGTCAACATGGTGGTTACTAGATGTAAAAACAACTCTACAAACTCTGAATAACTAAAATCTGTGCCTTCTTTTTTGAGTATGGATGTCCAAAAGATAATAGATAGAGATTTTCGTTCTATATCCAACTTTTGAAGTGAAATTGGAATGCTCTCTGATTGGAAGAAAAGAAGCATATGGAAAAGATAGGAGGTATATCTAAAAACTCCTTCCATCTATAAATTAGTCAATTGATAGTGAATACTATCAGCAATGAAACTAGCATAGTCAAATATAAATGAAGGTGATTGACTTGGAGAAAAGGTGGAAAAAAATCCCAAGATAGACTCATTAGTGAAATACTCAAGTATGAAGGAAAGCATGGAGATTACATGCCTTAAACCTTCAGGGAATTTGGCAGTCGAATATTGAGGATTTAACTTGGAAATTTCAACATGCAGAGGCATGAAAGTATGAAAAATCATAAACCTTTTAGGGAAATCTAGGCCAATGTATAGTTTAGTGAGGGCTTCAATAGACAAAGGGACTGCTTGGGGGTCTGGTTGAAGCTGCAACATTTGGTTTATTGACTCTACAGTGATGATAAATAAGACATCTTTATTTTCATTCACAATAGCTCTTTGTTCAGAAATATAGTACTGGTGACATAAACTAATAATTTCTTGACAAGGGTGAGTCAGAGGGCCTACATATTTGGGTAGATTGGATTCCCAAAGATGAATTTATTCATGAGAATCTAAAGACTTCTGAAAACACTAGTTATGGATATCTAACAGATTGAATTCAACTATGGGATCAGCTATTTTGTAGTCAATATCAGCTAGGGGAATATGCTCAATATCAACAACTGGGGGTTGTAATGGTTTGACTACAATTGTAGTATTTGGAGTCATGGCAGGAGTAGGTTTAGGAGTTTTAGAACCTTCAGGCTTGCTTACACCCTATTTTTTAGGCATCTTGATTGGCTTCTGCAAGTTTAAACAGTTTGTAGAGGCAATTTTACTATAACAGAGGCTTGATTGGGCAAATTTAGCAAAATAGAGTTTCTTTTTGGATTTTGATGCACAATTAGGTTTATCAAAAGAAGTAGCAAGGCTTAAAAACTGGTATAAAACATAAAACAGGGGTTTTCTGAGTTTTTTGACTAAAAAATGGGTTAAAACTCTGTTAAAAATGTTTACTGTAGAGGATTTTTGGCCTTTTAGAGCTTGAAATTGATCATTAGACTCTGAAAAATTGATAAATTTCCTTGAAATATCACACAGTAGAAAAATAGAGTTTTCTGGGAAAATTTTGCCAGAGTTTGGCCTGTTTCTGGGACTTTTGGGCAATTTAATTACTCAATTTCTTGATTATGAAATGCTTTTCTTTCTTTTAAAAATGTTTTTTCAATTTGGTTGTAGGTCTAAATCTCATAAAAATACCTTTTTTAATGAAGTTATCGACTCTGAAAGGGTTTTTACAGTGTCTGGTTGAATTGATGGCTTCAACAGTTCATATGGAGTAAGGCGCAGCTCCTCTACTGTCTTCATGGGTGTACTTTGGTGAATTTAGGAGGTTTTGGCCATCAAAATGGCTACCAGGGGTTTTAACAGGTTTATACAGTCGAGAAAACAAACACAGAGGTTAAGCGCACAAGAGAAATGAATTAAGGTTTAACCCAAGGTTTTATCAAAACGTATGGAATTTGCATTGAATGCAGGTCTTGTCTGGCAGGAGGTGGTTTGGGATTGCAAAGGCTTTGAAAACCGGCGGTTATCGCCTGGCTAATGAGCGGTAAGCTATTTTAACCTTGAAGAATGTGATTGAATAAGGGAATGTCACGTAGAGGAGAGAGAAATGGGTGAAACCATGCATTTCACGTGGATTTGGTGTTTGAAGGGTCGGGCATGTTTTTAACGCGATATCGTCTTCCGACCATCAAATTTAAAAGGTTTAAAGCGAACGATCAAGATCATTACGAGAGTTGCTTTGAAAATAGAAAGGTGAGACCAGGCTTTTGTATGGGTGGAAGGGTTAATATGTGGCGGGGGGATTAAAATGTGTTTAAACCTTTATAATGTAATTGAGGGGTAAATGGTACAAAACATATATGAAATGTTTTAGTTATGATATAGGTGGGGATTGGTATTTATATTTAAAACCTTGGTGACATGTTTTTTAATAAAACATAAGCGGGTGGGTTAATATATATTATATAGTGTTTTAAACCTTTTTCAATGGTTTTAAGACTATAGGGGCAGGATATTTCAATAACGTTATTTTTAAGACCAAAGGGTTTCTAATTTGAGGTTTTTTATTTGCACACATGGGATAATAGACTTTGGTCAAAAATTTATAATAGTGGGCCTTTTTCGGGTATTTAGATATAAGGAATTAATAAGGATGGGAGGGTATTTCTTAGGGATTTAATAAAAATATGTTAAAGGTTAATATGAAAGGGTAGTGTAATAAAAACAAAATACATATTATCTCTAAGTATAGTATAAAATCAAGCATTGATCACCTTTATATTTCTTTCACTAATACTTAGGATAAATGTAATTTTGTGGGTTTTTATGAATGCTTATGAAGGGATGAAGTTGATTATTTTTAGGGCTACAATTTTACTAAGTAAGAATGTGTCTTTACTTAGGAAAAAGGGTTTTTAATGTATGAATGAAAGGTAAATGTTGATGAAAGAGGGTTTAAGGTAAGAACTCATTATTTTTAACTAACCAGTCATAGAGCCTTGGGTCCGGTCCCAACAAAAGTCAGAGAAATGCTCTGAGCCTGTTTGACTGATAGCTTAGAATAATGAATACTCATAGGGGAGGGGAAATTAGTGATTTTTCCTGATGATGAATTATTTACATGATTGCTCCACTACTTTCTACCTACCCAACTTCTATTTCTAACATTTTTTTCTTCATTTTGTAGGTGCATTTAGGCTTGCAACCTTAAAAAAATTTCTTTCAAAGAATAAAACTATCTAAATCTAACTTATTTCATCTGAGGGCTTAGATTAAACTGTTTAGCTCCTCATTATTTTCTACCTATCTACGGATTTGTCAAGTTTAAACTGTTTTACAAATGTTTATTCTCTATCTAAAACATGAAATTGAAAGCATGAAGAGTTAATATTAAGTTGTTTAACTGATCATGGATTATGGCATTTATTGACACTTTGCACATAATCATTATTCTTGCAATAAAAAGTAAAGTAGTGGCATTTGGACTTGCTCACTTTCAGGTTTTATTTACATCTCTTTTTCTTTTGGGGTCTATATTTTTCTAAGTCCTTTGATTTTTATTTTAGGACTTTTTAACCCTCTTTTTGATTTTTTATTTTTTCAAAATATGGGAAAACAATTTGCAGAAAGCAAGGTATGTACATATTTGCAAGACTATCAAAGTCAATTCAAAATTTTATGAACCCTATTATTATAGGACCCTAACAGTGGCTCCACATGGGGATGACATTTCTTGGTGAAATATCAAGAACTCTAAGACTAGTAGCCTTTGAAATTTGACTGTGATGACCCTGTAAATGTCTTCTGATATCTGAAACTTATTCATATTTATGATATTCACCTCTCAAAGCTTAGGGCCTTCTCTCTTGGCTTCAACTTTGCTAAGGAAACATCCAATCCAATCTAAAATTTGCAATGTATATGTACAATGATCAAAGTGAATAAAAACTAACTATTTGTTAGCTCAGGGAGTAGTAGTGCTTCGGCATTATGCCATTAACTAGTCCTTCTTGCAGATCTGTTCCATCCAATTCTTAAAAAAAAAAAGCATTATTACCTCTATATCCATAAATTACATAAGGTCCTTTCCATAGAAAATCAAATTTTCCATGTTTTCCTTTGTCTTCTCTTCTAGAATCCCATTTTAACACTTTATCTCCTATGTAAAAATCATCCTCTTTAGTCTTTTTATCATAGATTTTCTTGATCTTATCCTGAATTACTTGAGATTTGATATAAACGTCTTCCCTTGTTTGTTGCAAGTGAATAGTTTGATTTATCCTTCTTTGGATGTCATTTGTTTCAACCTGTAATTCTTGGATAATTTTCATCACTGGTACACCTAGGGAGGAAGGAAAAACAACATCCATTACATAAACTAGTTAGTAAGGTGAAGTACCAATGGAATTTTTTAGTAGTAAGTCTATCTGCCCATAAGGCATTGACTAACTCCTTATTCCAAGTCTTTTTATTGTCTTCAAGTAACTTTTTGATGATATTTACAAGGCTTTTGTTTGAGGATTCAGTTAGGCCATTACCTTGCGGGTATTATGCAGTAGAGTGGCCTAGGGTAATATGGTATTTGTGGCAAAATTCAATCATTTTCTTGGATTTGAATGCTGCTGCATTGTCAGTAATTATCTTTTGAGGGCATCCAAATCTTGAAAGAATGTTGTTTTCTAGGAAGGAAAGAATAACAGTATCTGTGGATTGTCTGGAGGGAATGGCTTCAATCCATTTGGTAAAATAATCAGTGGCTGTCAAAATCCATTTATGTTGGCCTGAAGAGGGAGGGTGAATTTCACCAATAATCTAAACCCCATTGTTGAAATGGAATTTCAGTTGAAATAGGCTTTAAAGGGAGGGGTAATAATTTATTTTTACCCTAAAAAATTTGGCACTTATGACATGAAGTAACATATTTTTTGACATCAGCAAACAAGGTAGGCCAGTAAAAACCAGCGCTCAAGATCTTGTCTGTAGTAGTTTTCCAATATAAATGTCCTCCACAGTCACTTGTATGAAATTCTTCAAGTATTTTGTCAGCTTCTCCCTTTAGTAAACAATTTAGTAAAATCCCACTATGATCTCTCCAAAAAAGTACATTATCTAAGATACAAAATCTTACTGCTTTAAGTTTTAAAAATCTAGCTTTGGTTCTTGACAATCCAGGAGGAGCTTGTAAGTTTTGGAGTGAAAATATAATATTGGTATACCAAGGTGAGTCTGAAAAGGCTTCACTGATCGATGGAGTCGCCATCTCTTCTTTATCATCTACTTGAGCAATAAAATTTATGTCTAGGGCATTGCAGTTAGATTCAACCATAAGTCTGGCTAATCCTTGACCTTTAATGAGCTTGGTGGGTTTTATCTCTATGTCAGATTCCAAGATAGTGGCAATCCAATTACCTCTTCTTCCATCAGGACCATCCTGTGTAAGAATGTCTTTAACTACAGAATTTGGGACATAGGCAATAATGTGTGAGTAGAGAATATAAAATCTGAAGTCTTTAACGGCCTTAACCAAGGCTAGGGCTTGTTTTTCCATAATGTTGTACTTCAAAGGGGCATCTCTAAGGGTCTTACTGAAAAAAGCTATGGGTTGTTCAAATCCTTGGTCATTTTTCTGCAGTAAAACTGCAGCAATGGTGTGTTCTGAAGCAAATGAAAAAATCATGAAATCTTTCCTAAAATCAGGACTTATTAGGACTGGAGTTTTGGTTAAGGCTTGTTTGATAGATTCAAATGATTATTTAGCCTCAATAGTCCATCTAAGAATTGAATATTTTTTTAGCGTGTTATTCAATTCTCTAATTATCTCAGCTAAATTAGATATGAATCTTCTTAAAAAATTTATCTTACCTAGAAAGGCTTGTAATTCTTTGATGTTTCTTGGTGGGTTGATGTTCAGAATTGCTTCTATCCTAGCAGGATCTATCCTAATTCCTTATTTTGAGATTATGTGTCCTAGTAACTTACCTTCTTCTAGTCCAACTAGAATTTTCTTATGATTTAAAGAGATGCCATATTTCCTACACTTAATAAAAACTTGTCTCAAATGATTCGAGTGTTCATTAACTATTTTGGAAAACACAGTAATGTCATCTAAGTAAATTACTAAGAACTCATGTATTTCCTTTGCAAAGGCTATGTCCATAGCCCTTTGAAAGGTTTCTCCTGCATTCATTAGACCAAAAGGAATTTTTACATACATAAAAGTGACCCAAGGAGTAGTAAATGTTGTTTTAGCTTGTTCTTCTTCTTGGACTAGGATCTGATTGTATCTTGAAAAACCATCTAACAGTGAAATCCTTGAAGAACCCACTACCCTTTGTAATATGTGGTCTGTTTTAGGTAAAGGGTAATTTTCCTTTAAGGATACTTTGTTAATATTTCTAAAGTCAACACACAATCTTATCTCTCCTGTTTTCTTTCTCGTTGGGACTAAGTTGGAAATCCAATCAGAATATCTGATTGGTGCAATGATCTGGGCATCATACATTCTTTTAACTTCTTTTTCAATCAAAGGTAATAGGACAGGGTTAATTCTTCTCAAATTTTGTTTGAATGGATTTTGATCTTCTTTTATTGGAATTTTGTGTTGGATTATGTTTGTATAATAAGATTTTAAATCTTCATAACTCCAAACAAACACATATTGATATTCCTTTAAAATCTCAATATATTTATCCTTCTCTTGTTGAGGTAAAATTTTGGACAGTTTGATTATTTTTTGTTTTAACTCTCTACCAATGTTACATTCTTCTATGTCAAATCTTACTGGCTCCATTTTTTTTTTCTAGCTACATCATTAGAGTCAAAAAGATCTTCTAATGGGGTTAAACCTTTAGGTAAAAAATTATCTTAAAGATTCAATACATCTGATTCATCTTCAATAATTTCTTCAATCTCTACTTTCTCTAAGATGCCTATGTCAGCTTAACTAAATATAGTAGGTTTATCAAACTTTATTCTATTTACATATAAGTTATTTAAATATATTTCACAATCCAAATCATGATTTATAGTAATCTGTATCTATAATACAATTCTGAAATTCTCCTTCATTATTCATAAACTTGTAAATTTGTTCATCCTGATAAAATTTTTGCCAATACTTAAGATTATCTAGAATTATTGGCCTATGCTTGACTTCAGCAGTATATCTGTGATTAGGTTGGAATGGTAAATTTCATGTACTAGCAAAAGTTGCAAGACAATGAGCTTGTATATTTTGTTTTCTAGGTATAACAACAAACTTATATTCCAATAAATCATCAGTTAAATCTATGACAATGTCTCTATATCTATTTAGTCTAGGATTGTAAACAAAATAAATTCCATTTACTTGTTTTATGATCAAATCTGAATCTCCCATGATTAAAATTCTTTTTCCTCCTGAGTTCCTAATGATTTGGAGTCCCAGGATGAGGACTTCATACTCGGCCATATTGTTTGTACATTTGAAATTTAGCTTGAAAGCATGACCTTCAGAATGATTGGTCTCCATATTTGTTATCCAGACTCCTACTCCTTCTCCTAACTTATTCACTGAACCATCAAAGTCTAAATGCCATTGAGATTCATGAAAAATGTTATCATTGTTTGGAACTCTCTTTTTATCTACTAGTTCAGTTTGGATTTAATTTGTTTCAGAGTTACATAGGATAAAATAATCAAGGTCAGTTGGTGTAGAGTAAATTGGGTAGTTTATATATCTTTCAGCACTACAGACCATGTACTTCATTAATGTTTTCCTATATAACTTTTTAGGCTAACCAAACACTGATATAGTAGCATAAGATATGTCCAATTGTAGAGATCCCTGCAACTTTTCTCCCCATGAGCGAGAAAGTAGCATTCCATATTTTGGTGGGATATAAGCTACTACAATGTCCATTAATATACTCTTACCAGGGTATTGAACTAGTGTTACACACCAATCCTTGATTAAACCTAGACATTTAACTTTACTTGAATCAAAAGAAAACAAATCTTTGTATGGCATTGTAATTTCTAGATTGAGAGTTTCTGTGATGGCTTTAGGCATTAAATTATGGGAAGCTCCTGAATCTATCATTGTGTTATGTAGAATTTGATCATGAATGGTGAGACTAATATAAAATGGAGGAACTGCACCATCTGCATGTTTTCCATTCACATCTGGGCCAAAATCAACTCTGAGTGATCATCATTTAGATTTATGGAGTCTTCTCCATCATTCATATTTAATGTTTCAATTATGGTTGATTTATACAAGTCATTTTTTACCAATTCAGTCAAAGGAATTGGTATTTTAAGCTTTTCAATTTCTGATTGTATGTTGAATGTAGGTTGAGTTTTACTGATTTGGATCAATTCTTCTTTAGTAACTGTAGTTTGTGTTGGCTTGTCTTGTTTTTCTATAGTTGTTTTTTCATTTTCAAGTGTTCTAACATTCTCTGTTTGTGTTTCTTGTGTTTTACTACTAACTTTATTTTCAGGGATTGTTTGTGAAGCAGTAGATGTTCTTGAAGTAACAGTTTTAGGATCTACTATTTTAGGATCAGTAGAAGGTTTTTTGGGATCTAAATTTGCTATTTTTAGAGAATTAGAAGCTTTGGGAGCAGTATATTTTTGTGAATATTTTGCAGCTTGAGAAAATTCATTAGTAATATCAAAAATTTAGGGCCTGATGCATTTTTAGGACTAGAAATGTTTTGGGAGGAATTTGAGTTTTGCTTATTTTCCCTTGGGAGAATTTGCATAACTTTTGTTTTAGGGGCTTCTACTATTTTCTGATTCTGATTTTGGGAAGATTTTTTAGCAGAAGACTCATTGTTTTTCTTGTTTCTAAGGTTATATTGACTATGTATTTCATTTATTACATAATCATAACCTTGTTTATAATCAAAGGATTCACTAGAATCTAATTTGAGTTGTTGAAGTTCAAATAATTCCTGAACTTCATGAGTAAGGAAAATATTATTATTGTCATATATTCCCATTAGATTAATTGTATCCTCATCATCATCATTATTATTCTGAGAACTTTTAGCACAGTTCTCTTGGAATGGGGGCCTAATTGTTTGATCTGGGGATGTTTCTTTTGCTTTTCCAAAATTTATGTTTTTTTTGAAATTGGGATTTCTGATCTGTTGTTGGTTATCCCACTGAGGTCTTCTCTCTATATTATCTAGTATATCGATTACTCTTTCTAAGGTTTTAGCTATAACATCCATTTTTGTGTCTGAATTAGCATTTTATTCTTTAATGGTCACTCTTCTTTCATTTATAAGTCTAGATTTTCTACCTAAAATGTTCACTTCTACACTAACTGCATCAGTTTGCATTTTTTCTAAGGTGTCTACATCTCTTTCCCTTAATTGGTAAGCCATATCTGTATAAAATCCATCAAGGAATTTGAGCAGAACTGAATAAGGAGTAGGTTTCAGATTTGTAGGGATAGAATTATAGACACTATTATATCTGGTGCAGTAATCTTGGACTGACTCATTTGGAGCTCTTTTTAAGGAATCAAATTCAAATAAAATTTGGAGGGGGTTTTTTTTATTTTCCCATTTATTTAAAAACAGAGTAAAAAAGAAAAGTAAATCAGTTACACTACCAGCAGCTAAATATTTAAACCACTTCTTTACTGCTCCTGTTAAAGTTTGTGCAAACAATCTCATTTGAACATCTGAGTCATAAATTTCATAAATTTCAAAGAAGTCTGTCATCTTAGTAATGTGTTGTTGAGAAGTATATTGAGTAGTGCTATCAAACATTGGTATTTTATTTTGATAGTCTTGTGGCATGTCATGAAGCTATTGTGGTGGGACAAGGGGAGCATATCTAGAAGCCATAGCTTGAAGCTTAGCTTGGATAGGAGGTAAGGTAGCACTGCTTGGAGCTGTACTAGAAATGATAGTGGATGAACTAAATATTGTATTTGAAGTGTTGGGAAATGAGGATGATGTATTTAAAAAATCAAAAGGTGAACTGATGGATATAGTGGATGAAGTGATTGGTGGAAATAATACTCTAGGTTGTAGAGGTAACCTAGGGATAAATGGATCTATAGATGAACTGGTGGTAGAATTTATGAATGATGTAATAACATAAAGAGATGAATCTCTAGCTGGAATTATTGTGGTGTGTAATTGAGAAACTGGAGGTCTATTTGCATAAGTCAACAAATGAGCTGATTCAATAGCTTCATTAATATCCTTTAGAATAGTAACATTAATTTCAACTTTAGTTTGATATTTAGCTTTTTTAGATTTAGAACTTACTACAACAGATTTATGTTTTGCATTAAAAAATGAAATAAAAGCAGGGTCTAAAACAACAGTTTTTAAATCACTTTCGGATTTACTTTTAAATAATGAATGCTCAAATTTCAGATCAAAATCAATATCTTGCAGACTCACTAATTCTCTTGGTAATGAATTGACTCTTATTAATGAGATTTCAGCCTCTAAGTTTTCTATTTGTTTTTTCTTTTTACCAATTCTGCCTGGGTCATCTACTATAACAATAGGTTTAGGATCCGGGTTAGACCTGGTATAATAGACTTTCCTAGAAGGCAGAAGTACAATTTTTCAATACCCACAACCTATAAAAGAAATCTTAAAGCAAAAAGATGAATTAAATGATTCCTTCAAGACTAATTTTATGACTGAGGACTGGTTATGTCTCCAGTATGGTCGCCAGTAATGTTATCACCAGGGAAAATTTTAAGAACCCCCCTAAATTTATATATATAATAAATAGGCGAATCCCCATGATACATAGGAAAAATGGAAGGCGATTTTATTAATAATATAATATGTATATATAATTTTTTGGCGAATCTCTCACGAGATTATATTATCTTGTAAAAACATGGCGAATCACCAGTGCAAATGGTGAATCGTTGTCTAGTGGAGTTCGGGTTGTTGGTTCCAATGAAGATATGGTAGTTGATCCAGGAGTAGAAGGAAGAGAACCACCGAGACCAAGCATGGCACATCGTGACTCATGAGGGAAGTAGTTCTCGTGCAGTTTGGAAAACGCATTCTTCTAGTTCTGCTAAGCATAGTGTTGTTGCTCATGCTACTACTAGCACTGATATTGAGGTTGGATAGGAGTTTCAACAAATTGGGATCTTTGCAGATCATTTTGTTTCAAAAATCCTCCAACACAAAGGCCCATGCCTCTGCCGATTTCTTCAATGAGCAGAACAAGTCGAACAAAAATTAAAACGCCAATAACTAATGAACAAAGTCAATACGACAATCCCAACACACCTCCAAACCGACAGTTGTGCCTCACTGTCTGCTATGCACATCCAAACCGACTCAGCTCATGGCAGAATTTGCTCGTGGGAATGGATCGGGGAATTCAAGGGGGCGGTATCATAAATTCATGAAGCTCAACTCATCCCTCCATAGTCCAATGCAACAATGGAGGTTGTCTCTCCTCCATGCATATAATCACCAACAGGCACCAGCAGTTACACAACTATTACACAATCTAGGCCTCTCACAACAGTGGCCTCTCACAAGTTTGACCGGCGACAGTGGTTGACTAAAAACTTTAAAAATAAAAGTTTGACCAGGCAAAGTAGTATTCAATTTTTTATCTTGTAATTAAAGAATTCAACATCCCAATATATAAAAATACCATCAAACGAACATTATGCACTCCACTCATAAAACAGTTCAAGATAAGAGAAAGTGTAACTTCTCATTCCATTCATAACACAACTCATGATAAGATAAAGTGCAACTTCCCATAATGGTAAAACAAAAGGAGGAACTTTAATAATGATAAAACAATTCCAAAGTGTGGGGTATCCCACTTTTTATTCACACACCAAACAACCCATCAACAACTTACTTGCACTTGTCCTTGCCAGAAATCAAGAAATTGATTTTACATCTTAAATTAATGAAAAAAACTGCATATGGTAGGGAGCCTTAGTCACCGACTAAAATTTTAATGTTGGTCGTTATGGAAATCGACTTATTGCCAACTATCCAAACCTTGAAGTGAAAATTACATTACAGTATATACAAAAATGGATATAGTTTGAACATGTAAAATCCAAGTTTTCTTGTGCCCCTCATTCATGGCTGTTGTTAAGCTGTAACATGGGAAACCCCCCCTTCCCTTACAGTTCGCTGCTTAGGGTTTCACAGTTTCCATATCCAACCATCAATCCAGTCATCTTCTTATTATTCAGACGCTGTTGGTAGACCGTTGGTTTTTCAAATCTGTTAGCAAATTATGAAAAAAATCAAATAAATAATGAATTCATGATTATCTTTGGAGAGTATCTATGTATGATTAATTTCATTGTGACATAATAGCTAAAGAAAAAATATCATTAGGTAAGCAACCCAATTTAAATCTTGAAGATACATAATCTTCAGTGATTTCAATAACTGAACAATAATTAATTGCTCTATACCTGTTAGGGAACGGTATGAGGTGTGGCAAACCGAGCACATTTGAAGTCAAATGTAATCTTCAGAATTTTATAATATAATACAACTCTCGCTTACTTACAAAAGAAAAAAGAAAAAACATATTATAATTTCACTATCAAATATCAAATATCAAAAGTATGAATTATTTCTTTCATACGCCCCCTTTATGGATTCTAAATATTTGAGTTGTTTACATCTTTAGTCTTTTACACACATTTTTTTTCCAAGAAAAAACTGTGTTTTCTATTTCAAGTGTGAAAGCAAAATATGCATGAAAAAGTCTGCGCTTTCATACAAAACTACTAGTCTAAATACATTGGAACTTAACCATTGGATTTACCCCAAATACACACCACATCCATCTTCTGCAATTGGTATACACTATACATGACAACAAGAGTTACAAGTCAACTAGAGCACCTCCCATTGTTCTTCTAAGTCAATAGAGGATTTTATATCTCACTGGGAAGCTTGCTTCCGCCTTGAACTCCTTGAACAAGAGCAAACCTTTTTGTTGTGCCATAACTTTTTTTGAGAGTCCATTGGCTGATTTGTTAAATTCTCTATACAGATGTTGCAACGGACCAAAGAGTGAACCTTGTCTCCCTAATTCTGTGAAGCAAAGGAGACAACACTAAATTAGTGATTTGTCACTTCTCATTAAACCAATGCAATTTTCAACTTTGAAACTCCTGGTAGTTGAAAAGATCTGATTTGACACTTCTCAATAAACCAATGCCATTTTCAACTTTGAAACTCCTGGTACCTACAAATATTTGATATCATTTTCTAAAGCAAACTAAGACTTCAAAAAAATCTACAAGGCAAATAGTTCTATCCTCTTATTTGAACCCTTGATCAGCGCCAAACTTTAAGGTAGAGTAACGGGTGAGATAAAAACAAAAAAACACCATATCCGCATCTTCTGGAATACCTTGCTCCATCAAAAACCCTTGCTTCATTATGATTTATCTTAAAATCCTTTGGCTTTTTATCTTTGCAACTTTCTTTATAGGAGATTCTAATTATATGCGTTGCCAGATTCTCTATCTTATTCCAACCGTCCACTTATTCTACCAGATCCTCAAAAGTCCACTTGTTCCAACCATCCATAACCCCCACATAATATAGCTAAGAAGAGCTCAAAATTGAGTGTGTGCAAACCATGTCTCAAGACCCTAAAGTAGGGACCCAGAATTAAATTGTCCTCGGCAATTTAAAGATTGGAGAACATCTTGCCATACAGAAATAACATATGAACACGTAATAAAGAGGTGATCCACAAATTTACCTTAACATTTGCAGAAAATACAACGATTTGGTCCCTGCCAATAGCACTTTTGTCCATTGTCGTAGGTCAGAATTCTGTTTGATAGAGATAATGAGGAGAAGGTTCTAATTTAAGAAATCTTCCAGATGCTTACTACCATCAATGTCTTTCTCGCAGCAAATCCATGTAGGATAAAGCCTCATAACCTAAATTTTATGTAAGGATACTTGTGGCCTTATTCCAAAAGCATACTATTTCATCCCCTGAAATCTGTAAAGAAATAAAATTGTGACATAGTAATGAGCTATAGGGAGTATATTCAACAAAAAAAGCTCCTTGTAAGTTCAGATATTATGCTACTAACCAATTTTTTTACCATCTTCCAGGAACACCTTGAACCCCAGCATTAACCAACACTGACGCTTGATTTGATTTGATATCGACGCTTCTGCTTAGATAATAGGTTTAATCATAGTGGCTAAAGGGGGAGAAAGTAAAGACTTGTCATTTACAAAAAAGTTGTGCAGATTGTTGCTTTAAATCACTAGATAAAAATCGGTTGAGATCTTCTTTACTGCCACATTATTTTGAATTCCAGATCGTGTTGATTTTTGCTGTGTATCATGGCCATCTCCACCTGCGCTTGAGTAAAAATAACTTGACAAGTTGCTTTCTCAAGGAAAGATTTCAGAGTTTCCTACCTTAATTCGGATAAAGCCATCAGTCTGAAATTCCCATTCCACAATATAATCATAGTTTGGAACAGATGCTGCCATGCGGGCTACTAAGGTAACCTTTGGTTTGACTTCTTGAATCTGTCACACAATAGATTTCACAAATTAGAAATACAAACAATATGCCAGTGCAAACAGAAGCAAGAAACTGACTCAACTGCATTTTCCAAAGCTGTCATCCTGGAAATACAGAGACAGCTCTGGAAAATGCAGTTGAGTCACTAAACCTGTGATCAAATCCATTGAAACATCCTCTCAACATTGACTTGGAATGGATAAAGGTTGTAACAGACCTGAGGTCTTAATTGTCTCAACTTTATTTTATTGGCAAACCAAACATTCCGCCACAATCCTTTGAATATTTGATTTAAGGTCATCCCAAAAAAAATCCTTCTTAACCCTATGGTATGTTTTTAAAAATCCTAAGTGCCCTCCTAAGGGAAAGGTGTGCAATTCCAAAAGAATATTTTGTTTGCGTTGGGAATTCTTAAAAAGATATAAGTGATCTTTGTACCATAATGAATCATTTTTCCAACTAGATGTATCAAATGTATTGGGATCTTGCTGCAACTTTTGCACGAGTGCCACACTTCTTCGTTATTCTTCCAATCATCCCTTGCTTCGGCTATCCAATCTCGTTGGATAATAGAAATGGCACAAAGCAATGCTTCCACATCCTCATCCTTTCTTGAGTGTGAATCTGCAACAACATTTTGCTTCCTTTTTTGTAGATGATATCAAATTCATAACCCAACATTTTTGTAACCAATTTTTGTTGCTCTTCTAAAGATAATATTTGTTCTAAACTTAAGACTATCATGATCCATTTTTACCTTGAATTGTATTTCCATTGGGTAAGGTCTCCATTGCTTAAGTGCATGTAGTATTGCCAACATTTCCTTCTGATAAATAGGTTTTTGTAAATACTTTCCTTTGATTGGACGACTTTCAAAATCAATGAGCCTTCATCCTTACATTAAAACAACACCAATTCCATTTCCTAAAGCATCGCATTCCACAATAAAGGTTAATATTTGTTCTAAAAGTATTTAAGGCTATCATGATCCATTTTTACTTTGAAGTGTCTTTCCATTAGGTAAGGTCTCCATTGCTTAAGTGCATGTAGTATTGCCAACATTTCCTTCTGATAAATAGGCTTTTGTAAATACTTTTTTTTATTGGACGACTTTCAAAAGCAATGGGCCTTCCTTCTTGCATTAA
Organism: Pinus albicaulis; assembly: GCA_034641835.2. Taxonomy (NCBI): domain Eukaryota; kingdom Viridiplantae; phylum Streptophyta; class Pinopsida; order Pinales; family Pinaceae; genus Pinus; species Pinus albicaulis. The sequence goes on from CM076570.1 coordinate 651,895,517, forward strand.
AACAACACCAATTCCATTTCCTGAGGCATCACATTCCACAATAAAGGTTTTTGTGAAATTTAGCGTAGCTAAGACTAGTTTAACAAAAAAATGGGCCTTATCTTATGCAAATATTTTAGAAAAAAATTAGTATGTATAAAACAACAACCTGCACATTGGAGTCATAAATTATTATGTTTTTTACAGTGATTGACTTCACCAATTAGCCTACTTTATCTGGGGTTGTGAGGTCATCCCCTTCTCATCCATAGCACACTCCCACAATGCTTCCTCTTATTAGCTCTAAAAAAATGTAATAGCAACAATTCCACCCAAGTTGAAGGCTAAAAAAATAGCTCAACCTAATTAAAATCCATGCAAAAGAAACTCTTTGAAATATGAAAAGATGAACAATACATATCTCTGAGATGCATTTTCTCCAACAACATAGCGCCAAAAATAAGATAAGTTATGGCCAAAACTAAATACTTTTCAAACAAGTCATTAATGATGGAAATAAACAAAATAGGAAAATTATTAGCATGAGTAGCATATTTTATATAGCTTCAAAACAGAGAAGAAACCGGAGATTGTAATAATGTGCGATGTAACAATTGGATCACAGTGGACTTTTCAAATAAACAAAAAAATTTAAAGTGTCTGTAGGTAGTAACTTGGTAGTAGGCCCTGTCAGCTAGTATACCATGTTAGCCATTGATCTTGTTGGTACTAGAATAAACACCATAGACATACATTCCCCTAATATATTACAGACAGGAAATAAGAAGCAAAAAGGAACATACATACAAACAATATAATAAATGCCGAAATCAAGAGGATAGAGAGAATGTTTCACAATAAATTCAAATAATGAAGTTTACAGTGGGTACAGATAATTAAATTTTCCATTGAGAGCCAACCCTATCTCAGCGGATCGTCCATATATTACAATGTGTCCACTCTATATTCCTTTTATGCATTTCCTATGCCTTTACGTTAGTTACAACAGGAATTATTCATGTTACTAATTTGCATACTCTGTCACAATGTATCTATATTCCTTTTATGCATTTCTTATGCCTCTACATTAGAGACAATAGGAATCCTTTGGTTACAAATTTTCATATAAATGCCAATAATGAGTATAACAGCTTCTTACAACAGCTCCTTTCCTACATCCTCTTTTCACTTGAAGGTGAGTGGTGAATGACTTGGTAGTTTATCTGTCATCTTCATTTGTGTGCGCACAACCAATGACATCACTTGAGGTGAAGGAAATAGTCCATTAAATCACTAAACCAAAAAAAGGGATTTACAATAGCTAGAAAACTTATTGAATTGTGTAATTTGGCATTTTGACTTAGAACCCACATCCACATATGATTGGTTTTGAGAAATCATCCAGTAAACTAGACAATTAGCTCATAATAGTATATAATAGTTTATACGCTGGATTTGTTGTAATTTCTGCATAGGTTTCTCGGGTAGACAAAAATATACATTTACAGAGAATACATTGCTAATAACTCATTCACACACTCTCTATGTTAAGTTCTCAGAAAACATAGTTAGTCTCAGTGGACAGTGATCATTGCAATGTTCAGTGGACAGGGATCATTGTCATAGTTCTTTTCTTTGTGTTTAGCTAAAACAGAGAGCAAGGAAGCCAAATCAAAGACATTTACTCACAGAAATATCAGTAAAGTCAAGTTTGAACTCACCCGGAAACTGATCAAGCATCAGCAATAACACCCAGAAGAGCAGCAGCAGCTTCTCCATTGTCCAAAACAGCATCCCCCTTATCTCTTTCAATGGGTTTTCATTACATCATTCAATTGCAATATCCATTAAAAAACACAGGCATACTATTGATTCCTTAATGTCTGGTAGGCCACAATACCCATTACAGCGCCATGCTACTATTCTAATCTCAATCCCTCTGTTCAAAACACCCACGTGAGGCCCTACAACCAAAATCCTCAGAGCATGTGGAAGTAAAAGCACAAACGGGTGACTAAAATGACAATGGATCTATGCCAAACAATGAGCTCTAAAGTACATATCACGGTATTCCCACCGGATGAGTGGTCCAGTATCAATTACAGTCCCCCTGTCTGCCAAATGTCTGAAATAACTATTTTTTATTGCCAAATCCAGGTAGGGTTCCACACAGAAATTAGGGTTTAAAAGTGTAAAATGGAATAACAATTGGTTTCTTAGGGTTCCTTGTTGGACATACCCTAAATGCAACCTTACTGGAACTTTTTAAGTTTTAACGAAGACAAATTTTAGGGTACATCTCCAAATTTGCCCAAGTTATGGCAGGGTACGTGGATGTGTTCCAGACTACAACATTCTACTGGGTATAGTGGATATGGGTACATATACATTTCTGGTACATGGGAATAGGTACAAAAGATCCAAGAGTTGGGTATGCATACCCATGGTACTTAGAAACATACACAAACATATATGTACATATAGAAGCACATATATACATAATATTAATGAGCCAACAATGCCACCACTAGAGCTCCACCCATGCCATTGCAGTGATTACTCTTCTCATCTGTGGCAGCAGTGAAGATTTTGACGAGAGTTGCAGTGATATTTCCATAGTGGTAAGGTCCTTGTGGATTGGGACGAGCTGCACCAGCTGTCCAGTTCCATCTGCACAACAATTGCTATTCAAATTTGAGAACAAGAGTACATATATGGATGTAACTCCCACCAATCCTGCACTTGATGGATATTTTAGAATTCACCCCTGGTTTGTCTGTGAATCTTCTAGGAAATTAAATTTTCATAGCCATCCGCACTTTCCATGATTGTTCCTTTATCTATATTTCTCAACAATGCTAAAAACATTAAGAAATGAGCATATTCATGAATCTATCTATCTGTAATATATATACAAATATCCCTCTCCCGACACATGATGCTAGACCCAAACTAAAGCAAGCACCAACCCTGACGTATCTTGCCTGGTTCAGAGACCAACAATCTCTGTTGGGGCTCCTCGAATTGGTCCAGAAACCTTCTTCTGGGAATTTCTATAGTGGAAAGTGGCAATGCAAGTGAGAACAAAGCTAGTAAAACGAGTAGATGCAACCATGTAATAGTCCTGAGGTTACTGATTTGCAATGATCAGAATAAAATAGGTCTGGCTGATATGGATGTCAAGAGAATCATAGACATTTTGAACAGTGTGACATCCTTCCACCTCCACAAGCTTCAATTTATGACCCTGGATCCTGAAGTTCAAAGAGGATGACAATCCCACATTTGAAATCCGGAGGTGGTAGTTTTCTTACAGATAAATAGATGGCTCATTTTAGATATATAAGTAAGCAAATTGAACGGGCAAGATATGCCATCAGATAATGTCAAAACAAAATGTATTTTGTGGATCATTGGGTACCTAGACGCATCCACAAAAAGTCTAGCAGTGTGCCTTGCTGTAGAGAATCGCAATCTACCTTCATCCATTGTGATTATTGCATCACTTGCTGGCCGATGACCATTAATAAGAACAACATAAGGTTTACCCAGCAATCTGCCCATGTCAAGTTTTCTCTTAAGGATTTGGCCAAAGCTAGAAAATTTTCAGAGATTGATGCAATGAGAGAACATTCTGGTGGACACTGTGAAGTTGAACGTAGTCAATCTCTTTAAATTCAAAAGATGAATTTGTTTCCGGGACAGATTAATAACTTACTGTGCGATTGGTCTTGTACCAGTCACGTATGAGCAGAGTGATATCACCAATAGGAGCAGGGAACGGAACAGGGATGAGGAGCCTATTGGCAACAGTTAGCCCTCCAAATACCCCAGCTGCTTTGTGTATACACATTGATGGAAAGTAGTACTAGCTGTCTATTTGGTCATTCACCTAGAAATTGTATATTTAAGTTCTGTTTTGGTGTTATAGGTCAGTTTGTTCCCAAAAATCCATCTTGCCACGAAATCCTGGATACCATGCCAGTACCAGAATGTGTTAAAGATCTCAACGCATTAGAAATCAAGAAAGAACCCATGAATCTTAATAAGCCAATACACAAGAGAGAACCCAAATGACTAATAAAGATAATAAGAAAGGCTGATCCAGGCTGTTAAATACATTCACGATAATGTTATCACTAGTGACACTGTCAATCTGGGGGCTCGGAAATTGCCTATTTATTAGAATATCCTGCAACGACAACAATGGGTATCATTAGTAATGTACTGAATCCTGATGTAATTCCTAGACAAGAATAGAACAGAAACAGGTCTCATGGTTAGGTTTCTCTTAACATATTGCAGGTAGTACCCACATATAATTTACATTTAACATTTCTGTAATAGAATTTATAACATGTAATATGCACTTCACATTTCCTTATTATATTGAATTGATACTATCTAGCATGCACTTCAACATTTCCATATTACATGGAATTGAGGCTGAGGCCTCAAAAGGTGTGTAAAGCCACCTCACCATTCATATGATTGTATATTGGAGCTAGAATATTGAATTTGTGTAGGCCACTTAACTCTCTGCAGAGATATCATGTCGGACAACATTATTTAAGCACAAGATCATAGAACAAAACTGTAAAAGAAATACAAAATGTTCTAATAGACCCATAAGGGTCTAGCGGCTAAGAGACAAAATTGAGAGATCAGCAGATGAAATTTATCAAAATCTCCAAATAAACCTTCAACTCAATTCAGAGGACATTTCCCATTTTCCATTCTTGCCCTTGGATGTTGAAAGTGTCAAATGCATGTCCCAAGTCGATTCCCCACCGCCCCCCCACGTTGGAAGAAGCAAGTAATCTAGACAATAGGTGCTCTCAAAATCCGATGTCCCAGATCCTTCGCTTCTCAACCACTGAGACATTGTACTATCCAAATAGCATAAACTAATAACTAAGCTCATAGAAGGTAATTGTGAAACCATTTTAACATAGCCCAACAGACACATAAGAGTTTAATGGATAAAAAAGATAATTGAGGGGCCTGTAGGTCAAATTAGCCAAAATGGGCAGCTGAACCTTCCATTGAGTTCTGATATTGACATCTTTCAAGTTCTATTCCAAGGTCATAGAAGGTAATTGTGAAAGCATTGTAACATGGCCCAACAGACCCATAAGAGTTTAATGGATAAAAAAGATAATTGAGGGGCATGTAGATCAAATTAGCCGAAATGGGCAGCTCTTCCTTCAATTGAGTTCCGACATGGACATCTTTCAAGCTCTATTCTAGCTCCATGATGTTAAAAACATTATTTTATGTCCCATGTTGATTCTACCTTGAGATCCTTATTTGCTTTTCTTCTACTTAGACATGATATTGTAGACTAATCACTTTTTACTTGTTTTGGAAATGAAGACTTATAAACGCCTGAACTATCCTAATGCAAAAATTTATAACCAGTTTGATATGGGTCGAATGTACGTCTAAACATTTTTTGCCAGTTCAAAATCATAATGACTGCACAGAAAAAATTCCAGCTCAAAATCATGATGAGCACACAGAAAACATTTCAGCTCAAAATTATAATGACCCCACAGAAAAAGAATTCAATTCAATTTCAAATGAAGCCTCAACCCAATACATCATGCATACAGTACAGTGAAAACAACATAACATGTCCTGCATAAAAGGAAGCTGTAAATCATTGTAACATTGCCCAACATTCCCATAAAGGTTTAATGTATAAAAGATAGAATTGAGGGGACAGTAAGATAAATAAGCCAAGCTGGGCAACTCAGCTAATATTGAAACGATAAGTGTATCACCCAGGGATTGCACCTAGTCTGGGTCACAGTAGCCCTTAGACAGATTAATTCTTTTGCTACAAGTTATTTACATACCTCTGATCTGAACCGTGTCAGTACCAGCATAGAGGCAGCCAATCAATCTTCCTCAGTATGTCTGCATGAAACCCAAGTTTTTTAGGCCTGTACAGCAAGATTTTTGGGTCTGTCCTGAGAGTATTTCTGGGCATAATTAGTGTATTTCCGGTCTGTTCTGGAAAGAGAAACTTGTTGTTGATGTGTACATTCTCTTCCATGTAAATCTGGTTAGTACTATGCGTTATTCAATGTATGGTCAAGGAAGGAGAAGCTGCTACAGTTGTGAACATTTCCTATGGTGCAAACTCAAGTCTCAGAGCATAAACAGTAGACTGTTCAGAGGCCATTTCCAGCGTTTAAGGAGCAGAAATAAGAGGTCAAAATTTCAGCTAGAGGGGGCAGACTGTGAGTTTAAAATATCAGTTCAAAAGCTCAGTTGAATGAGGACTTCTGAGGCAGCTTCTTTAAGGGAAGAGATAAATTAAATTACTTCTTGTAAATTTGTTGTAAGAAATTTCACAAAAAAATAAAATCCTCCTTGAAAACTGGTTCCAACCTTGACAAATTGATGATATTTTTCTTCAAATAGGATAAATTATAGTCTTTGATGAAATATTTATTGACTGGTAGATCATATGTACCATTTAGAGCCAAGGAGCAAAACCCAATTCAAATGATCGCATGACCATGTCAAGCAGGCAATCACCACTTCATAGGGAATCCCAACAGCAAGAAACTCTAAAGATGAAGGGAGGAGACTTGGAATTTGAGTTACACACCAATACCAAACAATTTCAAGAAACAAGCTTGGATATTTAATCTGGGCTCCACAAGTATCCCAATCAACCAGTCCCATGAAAGGAACATTGGTCAACATACCTTGTGCTACATGCAAGACACACAAAAAACCTTTACCCTTGTCTTCTGTCAATTAACTATGCTACAGCTAATGCACACAACCACCATTAGCAGACCATTAAATGCTTGGAAAAAACTAGTTAATAATTCCAAAGGGTCAAAGATTATGAAAATACAACGCATCGATTTGAATGTAGAAATTAAGTGAAAACTATACATCCAATGAAATCCACTGAATCAATTATGTAGCATCCCTTGCACCACCAAGAAGAAGTAAGAGGGTCCACAACCATCATACACAATCTCCAAGCAAAAATCAAGGTTTGTGCCATTAGAAAACTTGTGAATTACCCCTGCAAAACTTGTCATGCGATGAGAATCACAATTTATCACTCATGCCAATATGAAGGGTAAGAACCATCACAATTGGAGTCTCTTTCCATGAGAGACAGAGACAGAGAGATGAATGACCACTCTATCACAGATATAAGAAAAAACTTCACAAGGTAATGACAAAAATCGTTTGGCACACCCCAACAATTGTAAGGGAAGCACTCTGCTTGTAAGCTACGTGCAAATTAGGAGAATTAGTTGCATCTCTTAGATAACAATATATCTAATCTATTATAATTGTAAAGCAATAGAAAAGAAAAGAAAAAAAGTGAAGAGAAAGAGAAGCCAAGTATATGGCTAGTAGCTACATCAAATCAGGATGCACTTTTTGAAATGTATTCTGCAGCATCCCATTATGGTGGTAGTAACAATTATTCATCATCTCTATGATATTGACCCAAAACCGGGTTTAAAAATATTTGAAAAACCCACTAATTGTTTCCTTGTAAGATGAACCCTCGCATAACTCTTAATATGACACCTTTTGTGCATAAATTTATCATTGGCAAGGATATCTCCCCAAGAGCAGAGATATCTCTCCATTGAAAATTTTGAAACATTTCAAACTGTAACTGTTATCTCCTTGTTGAAAATTTAAATTATAAGTTATAACAGTAAGTCTCATCACCATGACAAATATTATATTTAGATTCACTTTAAAGCCCACAAATATCTAATCTTAGAAAACATATATGATAACTAAATAAACCGAACCCACTGTTTATAGATCCAGAGATGATTTCTAGCTTTGAAGAATGCTTCCCTCTAAAAATCCAACTAGAAAAACAATTGAACCAAAATAAGAGGTCACTATAGGAGCAGGAAGGCACTTTTATAGTTGCTAAATCAAGGCAGAAAAGATTTGACATCCATACATAAGAGTTGGTAAACATCTAATATTTATTCCAGATTTACCCAATTAAAGGCAAAACTGTGCATAACAGTCCTTAATCTTAATTTTTCCTGCTAAATAAAATTAAGGGAACATAGATATTTTGCTACGGGTTGAGATCAATTCAGAAAGAAAAAGAAATATAATGGCTTGCCTGGAGGAATGCATGGGTTGCCAGGTAATTTGCAGCCATCACATCAGCTTCTACTCCACCTGTTCGCGGTCCTGGGTAAGCCTGTACATAAAGACTCACTGTGAATTATACATCACAATTAGCAAAAAACAGGTGTATGACAATTCGTGCCCAACATTATAAGTATCATTCCATCATGATATTACCATATTTGATTTGGAAATTTCATTAGTAGTGTCAAATGATAAATCTCTCAAATTCCAATCAGTTTAAAGGTATCAAAAAATAAATATGGTGGGATTCATTCCATATTAATAATTACTCCGCTCTACTCTTCAAGGCACATAAATAGGTTCATTTTAAGTCAGAATTACGTTTTCCAGTTTCCTTTCCTTCTCAGGGATTTAATTTAAACACCTAGTACATAATTACAAATTATCCCTAGTATCTACATAGATTAGAAGCATCTTATGATTAACCAATAGTCAAATAACTAATGTTATGGGAGTTTCAACTAATGAAGCAATTGGTAGTTCAGGATTTCCTAAGAACTGTTTCGTTTACAAATAGGCCATGATCTATGAGCAGCTGAACTTTTTTATTTATGCCTATCTGTCAAACTTATTGAAGTTGTGCCAAAACATTCTACAGTTTTTGTCTGGACCTATGCCAATGTGAGATTTCTTTGTCATATGATGTTTTATTTTTAAAATTTCCGGAATATATGCTACTTCTTTTTTTCTCCAATCAAAACCTCATAGGGAAATGCAAAGGATGCTTACCCATGGATTTATGCTTTTTTTTTTCCAAGGAAAACTGCACAGGTAAATCCAAGAGATGCTTACCCACATTTTGTGTATGTTATCCCTAGTGTCTTTGATCTACGGTAATATGAACTGGGCACCTCTCTGCATGGAACTAGCCAAATGCCAAGTAACATTGGCAACAATGCTTGAGCTAACCCCTTGGGCTATTTATATCTATCAAGAAGACATTAAGGTACATGTACAGATTAAGGAGCACATTACGAAAAATATGAGCAGAAAAACAGGCACACCATTGTGTAGCTCATGGGCCCAATGCAAATAAAACACCTAAAACTAATAAGCCAGATTATCTCTAAATTTCCTTTTACAAAACATGCGAAGGAGAAACTTGGACTCAAAAACCATTACTAACAGACCAAATGAATCTCCCCCCTGCAAAATCACCGGGTGTCATGCAAGGAGACAGCATGACCTTGGCTGCTAAATGTGGAAGCTAAGGCCAAGCAATCAACTGCAGATATTCACAACACACAGGTGGCTAGCCACTGAGCCTGAAACCCTATTATCACCATGCCAAAAGGCCACAAAGACGTGTTGGGGAGCAAAACTATGTCCATGGCCATAGTTATGAAAATCATAGAAGTTTTAGCAGAGATATGTCCCACAAAGCAGATGTGCTTCTGATTGGGAAAAAATGATCTTCTGTCTGCTGGCACACTGGCATCCATGTGCATGCTCATGTTCAATGCTACATGGGAAAAATGGGCAGCATAACTTAGATATCAGAAAATCAGAAAGAACATGTACCAGTATACCTAGACCCAGACCCTTGCACATGAAAAGACTTCATAATATTACCGGATATTGTATGGCTTCAGCTCTGGTTCTAAAAAAAATCCACCCAAAACCCTCCATTGCCCTGTAAATCTGGGCGTATGCAACCCAAAACCAGCATCATCACAGTAAATCTCCATTGCCCTGTAAATCTAGGGCATATGCAACCCAAAACCAACATCATCCAGCATCATTAGCATAAATCGTAAATCTATACGCAACCCAGAACCAACATCATCAACATAAATTAAGGCGAATGCAGATCCAAAACCCTCCAACTTAGTAAATCAGGGCGAATACAACCCGATAAAATCATAGACCAGTGAATCGAAGGCGAATCCAACATTTCATGTTTATCCGCACTTATTTTTTTTTGGCTAAACCATAATAATTATTTATTTTTAAAATAATTTTGGGGCTATTTATACAAAACTATACAAAATAGGTTCTATATAAAAAATTCGCCTTTGGGCTAAAATTCGCCCCTAAAATTTTCCCTGGTTATCACTCTAGTAAATTCTTAAGTTGTGGGATTTTGGTTTTTAGTCAAATAATTATAGAGGTAACCACAAATCTACTTCAAACTCTAGGATATAGCCTTCCTAGGGTTCAAAGAGGGCTCTCTCTTTAAAGTTTATCTTTGTTGTAATTTGTGAATATTAGGCTAGCTATGAAAGTGCAATTTTGGTTTGGTTTTGTTGGATTTGGTGGGAAATTTTCACTTAGAGGGATAGATAGAGGGAAATCTACTTTTCCATTGGGCTATGGAGTCTAAGTCAAGCTATCAGAACTGGGATCAAGGCGTAAAAGGTTAAATGTCTTCAAGGCAGGATAGATAACCCTTGGAAATCTTGGAAAATTGGTTTTTGAGATGGTATGATTGGGATAAAGGGCACTTAAGGATCCTTTGATCTAGAAAAGGGAAGTATTAGATAGAGGTAAAACGGGAGAGGGAGAAATTAAGGGTTCCCTACACCGGAAATTAGAAGAAAACAAAGAAATGATAACTAGTCAAAAATAGGGTGCTATTAACATGTCTTGTAGTAATACTCCTAGTTATACATTCAGATTTTAGAATTAAAACACAGATGTATGCATGTAACAAAGAAAGATAACAATGACATGTTTATAGAGTACTTCACTCCAGATAACTTATCATAGGGATCCTGAAGTATGATGCCAAAAATTTGATCCAGTCTACTACTCAAAATCAAAACATAAAGCCTTCAAGTCAACATAATATCTATAGTAATCTCTAGCAATTTTATTCCACACAAAATACTTCAAAAGAGTGAAGTATTTATACATAATGTTTTACAAAATATCCTAGATGACTTCTAGGAATTAACTTAGGAAAATAAAATATCTTACAATAATAATAGTGACAACTGCTTAACAAATCAACAAGCTGTCCTATTTTGTTCAAAAGAAATAGAAACTGTTTTATGATAAGAAGCAGTTGGCTGCTTATGTGTCCTCCTTGCTGTCTCTTAGATATTTTTTGGAATTTAAGCTTCCTTCGCTGATAATATTTCTCACTGATACTCTTTCATTTCAGATACTCTTTAACCTTCATTCAAACTGCTTTACTGCTGTAAAATCTATTTTGACAATGAAATCAACAAAAATATTTTTTTCTTTTTCATTTGCTCATCTTTCATTCTTCATAATAAATTAGTTAATGATTTCCAATCCTCATTTAATGGATTTGAATATTTTTGAGTTTCCTAAAATTCTCATCAGCTTCAGTATACCTAGCAAAGGTTGATTAATGACAAATAGGTGTTTGATCTCATACTGCAAATAAAACAAATATTCAAAACTTTCCAGCAATACTTTTCCTGTGGGAATGCCTTGAACTGTTGGCTTGTTCACCTGCTCCTTGGCATATTCTCTTATCTTCTTTTCATAATCATTTTGAGGCATTAAATTATCATTAACAACCATGAAATCAGGAAGTCCTTTTTGTCTTAAATTGGTGAACTTAACCATGAATCTGGTTATAGCAGTATTCATACCTTCACATTTCTCTTCAAGTTGTCTCATAAAATTTCTTTTGGTGGTAACTTTCCTAATTTATAGTATAGTTGATGTCCTGTCATTGATTTTGTTAGCCACCAATAAAATTTGTCATATCAAATGGTGGCTAAAACATTGTTGGAGCCTTCAAGGAACAAATTTTATTGCAAAAAGTGTTATCTCTTGAAGACTCATGAAGGCATCTGGTCATTTGTCTTAATATTCACTGCTATTTCCATTTCCAACTCTGAAATTTTGCTGATTCCATAAGAGAAAATACTACTACAGACACCATTTTTCCCTTCCCTCCACCACAAAACTAACCTCCATTTTGCCTCCTCTTTTCCTCCTAAACTTCCTCTATTTTCGTTTTTTCCCTTTTCCCCTTTCATAAAATCCTTTTTACAGAGTTTAAAACTCTTTTTTGGACTCTGCCGAAACCCCCAAATCGATTGAAAACTTGAAAAAATTTCATGAAAAACACCTTTTTGTATTATAGACTTAAGCCTCTTTGGGCTAAGTCTTAAACCACTTCCCCTCCATATGCCTTGGTGCTGGAACCAAGCGCTAAACCATTTAAGTGCTTATCGCATCGCAAAAATCCAAGCGCACAAGTCTTTGTGCCATGACAAAGTTCCGATGCGATTAAGCCATGCGCTTATATCCCCTGATCATATTATTGTTTTATATAACCCGAGTGCCCGCATTCAAGCACTAAAACATTGTGAAAATCCATCTCCGATGCATATTTTTCTTTGTAAAGTCATAAAACCCACTTTTTCCTAAGTTTGGTCTAAATGCACCCATGAAGTGTTTTTTAATGTAAAATGGGTAGATTGAAAGAATCAAGCCAAAATTTCCGATGCGATTGAGTCCCTTTGTTAAAAAACCTACCCTTTGCTTTTACTCCATATAACTTCACCCAGGACCAAGAGTTAAAGTCCCAAGCGCCAATCGCATCGCAAAATTCAAATGGGTATATTGAAAAGCCCAAAGGCCTGACCTTCCGATTGCGATTGGCCCTTTATTATTTACACCATGGGCCTATTATCATTCCATATAAACTAAAGGCCCCGCAGTCGGGCGCCTAGCCTCTTCATACATATATCCCGCCCCATACCATAAAAACTTTGTATTATATTAAAATTTTGGTTTTTTCATGTTATGAAGGTTTTCTGCCGATGCAAGTTTTGCAACGATGTTGACTGTTGATCTAAAGCCGATCAACGATTAGTGCATAATCGCATCGCAAGTTTTCGTCGAGTGCATCAAATATTTCCCCACCTCCGATTGGTCAACCCCTGATGAGTTTTCCACCGTTGATCCGATCTACAGATCGACGGTCCATAATTAATCGCATCAGCACCTCCCAAGTTCTTTGCCCCACCAATGCCTTTGCCTCCGATTGCATCTGGACCGTCCACGTGTCCAGATCGGACGGTCCAGGATGCCTTTCCCGACTTTGGTTAAGATTTATGCAGCCCTGCTCATAATGTCTTTTTGACCAATCCCGACCGTTAATCTTTGTAGATCAATGGTCCTTCTTCATCCTTCCTCCGCCTGTATATTATTTCATGTTAACCCCAGATTTAATCTTGACCGTCCATCTGTTCAATCCAACGGCTTATATTAACCCCGCCGAGCCCGACTCCTGTGGGTCCTACTTCTCTCCAAAGCTAATCCCCGCTGTTCATCTCAGATCCTACGGCCCAGAATAAAACTGCTCTCCTTGCTTCCGCCCGTGCATCTACCTCGTATTGCGTTCACTTACCCACCGTTAGATCTGAGACTCTTGATCCGACGGCCCATATCACAAGTCGTGTAACTTTAAGCGCGAACAAATTTTTTCAGAAATCACGTGATATAGGTGGTTTTCTAAGGCCACGTGTCGAGTGGGGATGCATATCGCGTTCCAAAAGGCAAAAATTCCTACCCGCCCTTTTGCCGCGCGAAAACAGTTGTTTTGCAGCCCGAAACCGCTTTCCCTCTTTCCTTTATGATTCATCGTGCGTGCTCTCCGTCGTTGATCTTTGTAGATCAACGGCCCAGATTTGATCAAGTCTTACACTATCACCCTCCACCTTCACCAAAGGTTTTTAACATACAATCTCCGCCGTTGATCTCATGGGTTGATCTCGTCCGACGGCCCACGATCATCCTGAACCCCAAACTCTGTTTTTTCCCATATTTTCCTCCGAAATAAAGGTTTAACCACATTTCTTCATATTTCTTCTATTTTCCAAACAAGTGTGGCTCCTTCACACTGATAAATCAACACCAATCCCGACCGCCGATATCTGCGTGATCAACAGTTCTGACTTATTTTCTCCCTCTGCTTTCCCTTAACCTTCACAAACAGATCTACACTGTTGGATGATGCCATCCAATGGCGATGCTCCTCCCCATACCCTCCGAAGCAGTTTAAACCCAATAATGCAGGATTTCTTAATATTTTGTGTATTGTGCAGGTTTCAAATGTTTTTCCCATAATAATAAAGGAAAAGAAAAGCCGAGGGTGACGATCCTCTGGACATCTGTTCATCAAAGGGAAAGAACTACAAGGGTTCAAACTCCACGTCTCATCAATGCTTCATGGGCACTAATGCCATACGAGCCCTGTGTGGCCCTGCACATCAACAAGACACAGACCATTAAAAGAATCAAAAGAGTATTAGTGTTAAAGATTAAAACACAACAGAACAGAGGATTGAAGTCAATTTTGAGGGGATTATGGCTAAGATTGATTATCAAAAGCCTAATCCTCCAAATTAAAACAGTGATTAAAGAAAAATCAAAAGATCATCAGACAAGAAGGCCTCCACCACCACATTAGGGGCCAATTGATTCCTCTCAACTACCAATGCCACCTGTAGCCACAAGCATTCAAAATAGAGGCCAAAGTTATTGATCAGAAAGAAGATATTTTCCTCAGCACATCCGAAGAATTAATTCTGCTAAAGAAAATTAATGCAAAAAATATCAGCAGAGTTAATTATATCCTGAAATAGAGACTTAAGGTCAACAAAAGCTCCCACCGAGCTTAATTCTTAATGTAAATCATTTAATACATAGGAAACGTATGTAAACTTCTTCATCGATCCCCTCAAAGGCCAAGAAGCCTTAAGTCTGTATTAATTGAGCTTGGAGATCTTTTATCAGATCCCACCTCCTCATTCTTCTATAAATACTTCTGTAGAAGATGAGAAAATGTTGGTTGCAGAACTTTGAAATATACTTGAGCTTGAGACTTTTACTTGTAAATAGTGTTCACGGGCTCTTGAAGCTCTACTTGTGATAGAATAGTTAGGTTGAGTAGTGAAGATTATTGCTGACCTGAAACACTGGACTTAAAGCTGTAACTGGTTTGAAGCATCAATACAAGCTTATTTATGGGATCCTAGTCTATGTCAACGGTGATGTTTTTCTTATTGTAAATCGTTATTTTATTTCTGTTTTCACTTTTTTCATCTTCTCTTATAAAGAACAGCATGCATAGAGTTAGGATTTACTGTATATCAGTACCCTTCTTTGACTGATAAGCTTTATCTAAATATTTTCTTCCAAATTGTGTTATTTAGGAATGATTTAATTTAGTTTAAGCAGTAGGAATGTTGGCGTTCCCTCGTCCTCCTGTCTTAGCTAATTGTTATTCATGAAAGTTATTTTCATTTCATGTTAAGTAGAGATGAACTAAGGAAGATATGGTAAGCCCTGGTCCTAGTTTTATCCCAAAATACTGACTGAAAGTTTCCCTAGGAATGTGTTGAAAGCTAGCTAGTTTCGAAGTACTTACCAGATCTTAGACCATTCTTTTTTATCATTTGTGTTTCCCGTTGTGCTTTAAATGTTTTTCTATTGAAATTGTATCAAAGGCTGGCTAGTTTCAAAGTACTTACCAGATCCTGGATTGTTTTTATGTTTTTCTTAAGTGTTTGTCAAAGGCTGGCTAGTTTCAAAGTACTTACCAAATCCTGGGCTGCTCTTTGTTCTTCATTTGTTTAATTCCCCTTATTTGTATCATTTCATTCCATAAATCGACTTTAAAGAGATCCTTAGACATAGATGACTTGCCCCATAGACCACTCTTGAACCTGATTGTTTCAATTAAATCCCTATTATGACTCCATAGCCCAATGGACTAAAACCTGCAATTATCCATCTTTTTGGCCAAAGCTTGTTCTATTTGCTTGCAACTTATCACCTTTGAAACTCTTTTCACTTAGAACTTTCCCCTCAAGCCATAACCATGCTCAACCATCCAAAACAAAACAAAACCCTTGGGCTCTATAACTAGCCTAATATCATTACCCAAAACTTCAAAGACAAATCCATCTTTGCACTTATTGGAGAGATCCCTTTCTGGATTCAGGAGGGCTAGATCCTAGAATCCCAAAGTGGTTGAAATGATGTTTCTCCCTACTGTCAGACTTTGCCAATATTGCTGATTATAGGGAGCTAACAGATTTTTAGTTCTTCCAATTCCTGTCTATTCTTGTTGTTGAGGAAATTGATTAATCTTACAGCCTGTTCTGGTTTATCAGCTAAATCAGTTTGTGTCTTTTGGATTTCTGCTTGGGCTGCCAATAATAACTCTTTTTGCTCAAAAATTACCTAAATTGAAGGCCATACATCATGGATGGCTTCAATTACATTATTCCATAGGAAATTTTTTATGTATGATATCTGATCCTTGAGAGTTAATTCTTTTTGTAACTTCTTTACCTCTTCACTCAATCTGTTTGCATTTTTTTCATGTATTTTATCATCTATATGAGTTGATTTGTTTGTCTTCTCAAGATTTTCAATCATCTTTTTCAATCTATTAATTTCATTTGTCTTCAAGGATATCTCTTAAATTGATTTCACTAGTTTATTGCTTTCATCTGTAGGTTGCAATGCTGTGGTGGAGGATTCAGTGGCTAAAGTTGTTGAAGAAGTCACTGGCATTGTAGTGGCAAGTGGTTCTTTTGGTGCCAACTTTTCTCCTAAAGTTGAAGGCACTGCTGCAGTGATGACTGTAGGAATTATTGGTTCTTTTACTGTCTTCTTTTATTAGACAAGTTGGTCCATTTGTACTTCCATTTCCTTAATTTGAGCTGTCAGTTGAAGTATTAAACTCATCATTTCATCTTTTTCCTTTTGATCCTGTAATACTTCCTTTATTTGAGGATGCTCACTTTGAGGAAGTTTGAGTTGTTTCATCAAGGCAACTATATCCTCATTTTTCTTCTTTACTAATGCTTCTGCTGCTTTGATATTTGTAGGATCATATCCTACCTGCAATACTAAATCTTCTAAGGCTTTAATCCTTAGATCATTTGTATATATTGAAGCTTTATCCATCTTCATTTGATATTTCATATTAGATATGGTATTTTGAAGCTTATGAACACTCATAGCTTTTGTTGTGATTATGGAATACAACACCTCTGAGGTTTGCCTATGAAACTCAATTTGATCTAATTCATGGATTTTGTCTATAGCTACTTCCATATCAACTTTTTTTATAGTCAACAACTATCTTTGGCATTGATATTGTGGGTTGTAATACTGACATAATCAATTTTTTAGTTGAATAATCAAATGTTGATAGGAATCTGTTTTGATTACCTAGCTTTTGTTTCAAAAACTGAGAATCTATTTTAGTTTTGATTTCCTCATTCTTCAACTTGATTTGTTTGTATTTCTCCTTAATATCCAAATATTTTTCCTTAGCTGAATGTGAGGAAGAAGCCTCCATACTTTGCTGCCTTTCCATAATCTGTGTATCTTCATTATTCAGTTGTTCTTCATTATTTTTTGGCTTACTGATAGCTACAGTAGCTACATTGGTATCTAGCAAATTAGTGTTGGTATTCAAGGGCTTTGTTTCTTCAACATCTATTGTTACTTTACCTTTAGCTGTTGTATCCAGTTTTGGCCTCTTGTTGTAAATGATCTTAAAATTTGTTTCTGTTGTAGTCTCTGTAGTATAAGCTCCCTCTTCTCTGATTCTTTTGGTGGATGTCTCTAGCTGTTTGGCACTTTCCAAAGTGTGACTAGTATTCCGTTGGTTAACTATCTCTGTTAAAGTGTTTTGAACCCACTCAATTTGATTAGCAAACTTCTCCATTTTTGCCTTTGATTCATGGATAAAGGGTGTAAATTTACATTTTACCCTTAGTTTACTTAAGATGCCTTGTGGATCATAATTCCATGGGAAACTTTCTTCTAATTTATATTCCAGTAGTTGATTTGCTGCTTCCTTTTCTGCATCTCTGTGATTACATATGAATGGCTCAATTTGATTTTTAAGTTTTGTCAACATGGTGGTTATTAGATGTAAAAAAAATCTGCAAACTCTGAATAACTAAAATATGTGCCTTCTTTTCTGAGTATGGATGTCTAGAAGATAACAGATAGATGTTTTCCTTTCTATATCCAACTTTTGAAGTGAAATTGGAAAGTTATCTGATTGGAAGAAAAGAAACATGTGGAAAAAATAGGAGGTATATCTGAAAACTCTTTCCATCTATAAATTAGTCAATTGATAATGAATACTATTAGCAATGAAACCAACATAGTCAAATATAACTGAAGGTGATTGACCTGGAGAAAAGGTGGAGAAAAATCCCAAGATAGAATCATCAGTGTGCTCATCAGTGAAATACCCAAGTACGAAGGAAAACATGGAGATTACATGCCTTGAACCTTCAGGGAATTTGGCAGTTGAATATGGAGGATTTAACTTGGGAATTTCAACATGAAGAGGCATGAAAGTCTGAAAAATGATAAACCTTTTAGGGAAATCTAGGCCAATGTATAGTTTAGTGAGGGCTTCAATAGACAAAGGGACTGCTTGGGGGTCTGGTTGAAGCTGCAACATTTGGTTTATTGACTCTGCAGTGATGGTAAATAGGACCTCTTTATTTTCATTCACAATAGCTCTTTTTTCAGGAATATAGTATTGGTGACATAATTTGATAATTTCTTGACAAGGGTGAGTAAGAGGGACTACATATTTGGGTAGATTGGATTCCCAAAGATTAATTTCTTCATGATCATCTAAATACTTCTCAAAACACCAGTTATGGATATCTAACAGATTGAATTCAACTATGGGATTAGCTATTTTGTAGTCAATATTAGCTAGGGGAATATGCTCAATATCAACAACTAGGGGTTGTAATGGATTGACTAGAATTGCAGTATTTGGAGTCATGACAGGAGTAGGTTTAGGAGTTTTAGAACCTTCAGGCTTGCTTACACTCTGTTTTTTAGGCATCTTGATTGGCTTTTGCAAGATTAAACAGTTTGCAGAGGAAATTTTACCGAAGCAGAGGCTTGATTGGGAAAATTTAGCAAAACAGAGTTTCTTTTTGGATTTTATGCCCAATTAGGTTTATCAAAAGAAGTTATGAGGCTTAAAAACTGGTATAAAACAGAAAACAGGGGTTTTCTGAGTTTTTTGACTGAAAAATGGGCTAAAACTTTGTTAAAAATGCGTATAGAAGATTAGGGCACCTGCAAAGGATTTTTGGCCTTTTAGAGCTTGAAATTGATCATTATATTATGAAAAATTGATAAATTTCTTTGAAATACCGCGCAATAGACAAATAGGGTTTTTTGGGAAAATTTTGCCAGAGTTTGGCATGTTTCTGGGACTTTTGGGCAATTTAATTACTCAATTTATTTACTATGAAATGCTTTTATTTATTTTAAAAAGGCTTTTTCAATTTGGTTGCATGTTTAAATCTCAGAAAAATATCTGTTTTAATGAAGGTATCGACTCTGAAAGGGTTTTTACAGTGTCTGGTCGAATTAACAGCTTCAGCAGTTCATCTGGAGCAAGGCGCAACTCCTCTACTATCTTCACAGGTGTACTTTGGTGAATTTAGGAGGTTTTGGGCATAAAAATGGCTAGCAGGGGTTTTAACAGGTTTATACAATCGAGAAAAAAAACACAGACGTTAAGCGTGCAAGATAAATGAATTAAGGTTTAACCCAAGGTTTTATCAAAACGTATGAATTTGCATTGAATGTAGGTCTTGTCCGGTGTGAGGTGGTTTGGGATTGAAAAGACTTTGAAAACTGGTGGTTATTGCGTGGCTAATGAGGGGTAAGCTGTTTTAACCTTGACGAACGCGGTCGAATAAGGGAATGCCACGTAGAGGAGAGAGAAATGGGTGAAACCACCCATTTCACGTGGATTTGGTGTTTGAAGGGTCGGGCATGTTTTTAACACGATATTGTCTTCCAACCATCAGATAAAAAGGTTTAAAGTGAATGGTCAAGAGCATTACGAGAGTTGCTTTGAAAATAGAAAGGTGAGACCGGGATTTTGTATAGGCGGAAGGGTTAATATGTGGTGGGGGGATTAAAATGTATTTAAACCTTTATAATGTAACCGAGGGGTAAATGGTACAAAACATATATGAAACGTTTTAGTCATGGTATAGGCGGGGATTGATATTTATATTTAAAACCTTTGTGACATGTTTTTTAATAAAACATAAGCAGGTGGGTTAATATATATTATATAGTATTTTAAACCTTTTTCGATGGTTTTAAGAATATAGGGGTGGGATATTTCAATAACGTTAGTTCTAAGACCAAAGGGTTTATAATTTGGGGTTTTTTATTTATGCACATGGGATATTAGACTTTGGTCAAAACTTTATAATAGTGGGTTTTTTTGGGGTATTTAGATATAAGGAATTAATAAGTATGGGAGGGTATTTCTTAGGGATTTGATAAAAATATGTTAAAGGTTAATATGAAAGGGTAGTTTAATAAAAACAAAATACATATTATCTCTAAGTATAGTATAAAATCAAGCATTGATCATCTTTATATTTCTTTCACTAATATTTAGGATAAATGTAATTTTGTGGGTTTTTATGAATGCTTATGAAGGGATGAAGTTAATTATTTTTAGGGCTGCAATTTTACTAAGTAAGAATGTGTATTTACTTAGGAAAAAGGGGTTTTAATGTATGAATGAAGGGTAAATGTTGATGAAAGAGGGTTTAAGGTAAGAAATCAATATTTTAACTAACCAGTCATAGAGCCTTGGGTCCGATCCCCACAAAAGTCAGAGAAATGCTCTGAGCCTATTTGACTGATAGCTTAGAACACTGAATACTCATAGGGGAGGGGAAATTAGTCATTTTTCCTGATGATGTATTATTTACATGATTGCTCCATTGCTTTCTACCTACCCAACTTCTATTTCTAACATTTTTTCTTCATTTTGTAGGTGCATTTAGGCTTGCAACCTTAAAACATTTTCTTTCAAAGCATAAAACTATCTAAAACTAGCTTATTTCATCCAAGGGCTCAGATTAAACTATTGAGCTCCTCATTATTTTCTACCTATCTACTGATTTTTCAAGTTTAAAATGTTTGAAAAATGTTTATTCTCTATCTAAAACATGAAATTGAAAGCATGAAGAGTTAAGATTAAGTTGTTTAACTGATCATGAATTATGGCATTTATTGACACTCTGCACATAATCATTATTCTTGCAGTAAAAATTATAGTGGCATTTGGACTTGCTCACTTTCAGGTTTTATTTACATCTCTTTTTCTTTTGGGGTCTATATTTTTCTAAGTCCTTTGATTTTTCTTTTAGCACTTTTTTACCCTCTTTTTGATTTTTTATTATTTTTTATTTTTTCAAAATATGGGAAAACAACTTGCAGAAAGCAAGGTATGTACATATTTACAAGACTATCAAAGTCAATTCAAAATTTTATGAACCCTATTATTATAGGACCCTAACAAACCCAAAGGATGGTTTCTCATCCTCCTCCATCATGGGCTCAATATGAGCCTCCAAATTATCCTCCATATATAACCCAACATGCAAGATATGCTCACCAATCAATTTTAGGTGGTTTTCATCCTCGATGCCTCATCAATGGATCCCTCAACAATGGACAAACCCTCATCAGTGATGGACACCCCTGTGCCTCCTGATACCTCATCAATGGGTGTATGGTCAATTGTCTCCAGCAATGTGTCAACTGGGGCTACCAAAGGAAACTCCAAGAAGGGTGACTCATGTGTCACACTAGGTGTATGCACGTGCTCCTCCTGCGTGCCATTAGCCACATGCTCAACTGGATGGAGTGTATCTATATAAAATCCCTCCGCAATGGGTATTTCTTCTCTCTCTTTTTTTTTTGGTAAGTTGTGCTAATATATTAATTTCGAAAACATAAAAATACATATTTTACAGGAAGGGTTGGTAAGTTGCACTTAACAAATCCCTACCTTTTTTATACTATTTCTGGGCTGCCATGGGGGAGGGGGCTAGTCCAGAAAAAACTTGAAAATGAGCATTACATTGTGCACAGTAGCGCTGATACATCTAGGAGCTAGAGAGTAGAACATAAAAGTAAAGCCCTATTGGCACAGATGACAAAAAATAAAAATAAAATTGAAAATATGTGCACAATATTCATCCTCATAATCACTGCAATGGGGATTCTCCTCATTGATGGGGCAAGAAGGGGTCTGTGCAAAAATCGCTGCGACAACAGCGTACACTTCAGTAGCAGTTCGCTTGGGGAGATTTGCAGGAGCACAGAGGATGGGAGAGTCTGGGTCTGCTCCTTCCGAAACCTTCGTCCAGACGCTGTCAGAATCCATAATCCATATGTCTGTATCCTCATTAACCTGCGCAGGACTATTTGGGGGAGCCAAAATTCTATGCAGATAGGGAGCTCTGGGAGCGAAGGTGGACCTCCTTGCGCCACGAGTTCCCCTTTGCACAAGTTTCCTAGAGGATTCTGCTCATTTCTCGGGTGCGGAATGATGGCTGGTAGGGGTGCTAGACGAGGAGCCTTCAATCCATTCGAGGTGGTTATCCTCATTGTGGTGATAAAGACCAGGAAGAGCCCCTCTCTGGCTACCACAAATAGTGTGTTGGCACATCGTGGGAGACATTGCACATTTGGGAGGGGAGGCAGGGGTGACACAAGGCCGGGAGAAGTTGTAGAGGCTGGGGGATAAGTGCGCAGGATGCAGGGCAACAAGCAGAGGGGGATTGCGCAGCTCCACTCTGAGACTGAGACTTCTCCACTAATTGGAATTAGTGAACGTCCCTATTAGATGGAGGAGAGATAAGTGCAGCGGAGAGCAGATGAGGGAGGAAAGGAGCAGAGGTCGGGAGGATATATAGGATTGAGGATGAAGTTTGTCAGAGAGGCAATGCATAATCTTCGCATGGTACTTCGTGTGGAGCTCAAGCATATGAACAAGCGTAGAGGGGTAGGCATGGTTGCATTGCTGATTAAACACCATGGACATTAATGGAGGTGTGGGCGAGGTGATGATCAGGGTCAGGTGACACAAGGCTTGTCCGATCTGTGTTATCTCTGGTTCTACGAGGAGCGTGCTAGGGGTTAATGGTAATTGGATCCACTGTAGGTGGGGAATTGTGTTAGAGATTCCCGTAGTCCGTATGAGCTAGGAATTGATGTTCCCTCGTGTCAAGCATGTCACCTGCATCAGGGAAAGGCTGGTTTTTATGAATGAGGGTGAGACAGTTCTGTCTAAGTGCCTCATCTTCATTCTGATCAAGGGTGGAATGGTGCAGAACACAGTTTCTTTCCACCCCTTTGTTAGCAATTAGGTCCGCAACAACATTATATTTCCTGCGCACATGACCGAAAGTGATGGCTTGGTGATTGTGAAGAAGAAGTTACAACGTCTTGAGATTATGAGCAAGTCTCCAGTTGTTGGAAACTTTCAAAGATGCAGTGCCTTGAAGGATACGGGTGGCTGCCATAGTTATTATTTTCGAGTCCCCTTCCACTTCCAGAGGGAAGTAATGGAATTCTATGGAAATTTGAATACCCTGTATCATTCCTTCCAGCTCAGCAGATTTTTTGTTGTCCCATCCGATATTCCCATAGTAGATTATGAGAGGATCTCCCCTAATGTTCCTGATGAAACCTATGAAACCTGTTGTTCCTGGTTTACCTTTAGAATCCCCATCAAAATTGCATTTGAAGAAGCCCATGAGGGGAGGCGACCAAGTTTCTGGGGTAGGAGATCTGCCTACACTTCTAGGAGTGATTTCCATGGGAGTGTTGATACTCATTTTCCAGTTGTTCCAAATGTGGCATTCAGCTCCCAAGATGGGTAAATCCTCCTTACTCCATGCATTTAAAGCCAGATTTTCAGTGAGGTTGCTGTGAATCCTACCCCAAAGCTGATCAAGTGTAGAAGCTTTATCCTTGAATATGTGACTGTTTTTCTCCTTCCAGATATTCCATATGAGAATGCCCAGAGTGATTTGCCATAGTTTATTTAGTAGGTTACTGTTAAAGGGATTTTCTTGCCAATTGCTGATGGTTTGAATGATGTTGCCTCTAGCACGGTTGGACCAATGGTATAGGACAACAATTATGTCCCATAGAGAGTTGGCATGAGGACATTGGTCCAATAGGTGGTCGATGGTTTCTGAGTTGACCTGACAGAGAGGATATCTGGAGGGCCTTGAAAACCCACGTTTCAAGAGATTCTCCCATGTGGGGATGCGTATTTTACTGCGTAGCCACAGGAATGAGGCTATTTTGGGCCATAAATAAGCCTTCTAGATCTTTTTCCAGATGTTGTCAACTGGTCCTAGATCCTACTGATGGAGGATATTATAGGATTCCCTGGTTGAGTAAGTCCCGCTTGGCATGTGCCCCCAACAGAGGATGTTAGGCCCTATTTTGATCTTGATTTTTCTCTTTGTGCAGAGCTCCTCCCAGATATCAGTATGGATTTAGGGTACTTCTTCTCTTATCTCATCACTTTCTTCACATTTAATCTTTGTTTTTGTAGCATCGATACTATAATTTTGTTCAATAATCATGCTCCTCTCATTTTCTTCATTTGTCGGTCTGCAATTTCTATTTTTTTTTGTTTCCCTTGCTAATGCCCAATCTTTGAACTGCTCCAGTAGTATCTTGAGGTTCCTAGTATAATTTTTAAATTTCTCAAGGAATTTCTCCTGTTGATATATTTTTGGTCTAAGTTAAATCTAAATAATAATGTTGGACTAGTAGTTCAGCCTCTGGAATTTTATCCCAACAATAAAAACTTGGACATTACCATTATTTAGACCCACAACTCGCCAAAATCCATCTCTTTGATACTACTATAATGTCTCTACCCAGAATATATTAAGAATATCCACAAAAATTTATGAGTTTATAAGGTGTTACTAATTGTGGGGTTTTGACAAATAGTTTGTTCACAAAATCTTGTAGGTGGCTTATTTATATTTTTTCTCAAATAAACTTGCACAGTAAATAAGGCACACCATAATGGAGCATCCAAATACCTTTGAATGATTTATCTTATACCCAAAATATATATAAAATGTTGGTGCAATGCTTACATAACATAAATTCATGCAAAAATAGTCCCTTCATTAACTAGAAATCAACCGACATAGAGAATTACAAGGATGGAATAACCTAGAACTTATTTCAGCATTAAAGCTTCAGCGTATCAGTCATATTTATTTGTAAAATCCAGTAGTAAAAACCCATAATTTAAAATCCCTAAATGGCTATAGCAATGATCTGGAACTTTGTAATCTACCTAGGGATATTCCAACAAAAAGTTCAAGGCACAAGAGCAGATAAATACACCCTTGGAAGGCACCAAAATCAACCAAATATCTTTCACGAAATACACCAAAAATAAGGAAGGCGTAAAATGTTCCCATTGGCAGTGACTACATATAGCAATAGGGATGCATGTTCAGCACATTATAAATGGCCACAAACTCATCCCACAATGAATAAAAACTGTAATGTTCCAAAATTTTAGCTTCCAAGCTAAATGGAACAATAGAGTTAGCAGCAGCTATAGTCAGCAAATAAATGGGTAGAAAAACCCATAAGTCTCCTAAGGAGGATAAAAACACTCCAAGTGTGAAAGGAGACACTCTTTCTAGTTGAATAAAACACCTCCATGTGTGAACAAAGACAAAATGAAGCTTCTTTGACCAAGTCAACAACACAGTTTTAGTGGAGGTGGAATCCTAGGTTGGAAAACACAATTTTGGAGGGAAAGATAGCTTGGGTTAGAAGCAAAATAAGTGAGTGGGGCCAAGGGAAAGCAAAATCACTTATGATATAAGGAAGAGGATGGCAGCATTGTTGATTATGTTGTAGATTATTCTCATTCTTGGCTGCCAAGAATTGTTGCTTCTTGTTGCTTAGCAAGTTGCAGTGCTGTTTACCACTAGGTGTTCCCAGGAGGGAATCCCACCTCTTTCCTTTAAGTAGATAATTGGGAGAGTTTGTATTCATCATTCAACATCAGTTTTTTAGTCCAAGATTTTTCCATTTTCATCAGCACAACTTTGCCGAAGATTGTGCAGTGTCGCTGGGTGCAGCAGTGGAAGGGATTGGAATCCCGGCTTTTGAGCTAGTTTCTCATTGGAGGAAGGTTTCCTTCACTTGAGAGATCTGTTTCGCGAGCTCCAGAGCATATTTCAGATCTTTGGTATCATACCACACATTTATTTCACCCTCCCAGCACTTTTTTTTCCAGGGAGTGCATTTTTCGGGAGGCAGTGTTCATTGCATGATTTGGTGGCTCCATTATTGAGCTTTCTTGTGATTGGGAGGTCCGGGCGTTCATGGGAGG
Source organism: Pinus albicaulis (assembly GCA_034641835.2). Lineage (NCBI taxonomy): Eukaryota > Viridiplantae > Streptophyta > Pinopsida > Pinales > Pinaceae > Pinus > Pinus albicaulis. The sequence goes on from CM076570.1 coordinate 651,921,879, forward strand.
AATCCATTGAGAGATATAAATTAGATAAGAAATATTTCAGCCTTTTATACTCTTATGCTTCAGTGTTGCAGTTAATATTTAGTCATTTCCTGAATATCACATTTTATATATAGAGTATTTGACAAGAAACCCTTGCCGGGTTATCTTGTATTTTGTATAGGAGATTAGATCTTTGTACTTCAGCATTATTTATCAATATATGAGTATATCTATGTTTCTCCCATCATTTTATGTACAAAAACTCTCTTAGACTGCGCAGTTCCTTGAGCAGCTACTCCGACACTTTGCAGTCTTGGGGTTTTTCACCTTTTTCAGCTACACTAGTGTGGGAGATCGGTTTAACCCACCTAGTTTCATTTATTTCTGATATCCTCCCATTTTATATGCTATATGGATGTGTCTATGGGATATAAGTGATTATTTCACTGTTTTATTACATATGTTGCTGGAATAGCATTTTTCATGCATGTTTTATGAGCATTCCTGAAAATGGAACATTACAGTGGTATCAAAGCATGATCTTTGGCTCAGCCTGTGGCTTCAAGCCAAAGTAATGAATCCATGAAGGGGGAATATTTCAAACTCTATAGACAGAGTCTGCAGATGGCCAGGTAGCCTCTGGATCTCATCCTTTTTTCAAAGGTGAAATATCCATTAAATGCCCCTGTAGTCAATCTATGGAATATAATTTCGATATTCCTAAGAAGGGAAATTTTCCAGTGCTATTAGAAGAAGGAGAGATGGATAGAAGGTAGAAAGCTTCAGTTTTTGCAGAAAGAAAGGAAGACAAGCTCACAAAGCTTCTTCCAAAATCTATGAAGAGCTTTCAAGGAGAGCTGGAAAAGTTGAGATGGGAGATGGGATCTCCAAAGGAGATTGATTCTAGAGCTGAATCTAGAATTACACATGGTGAGTGCGAGCATGCAACTGCACTCCATGATGAAAATCACAGTCAAATGCCCAGAGCTATCCTGAGATGGATGGGAGGAGGAAGAATGCCTAAGAGAATGACTCTTAGTGATTTGTTGTGGGAGTATGAATCTCAAACTGAGAGGTTTAGAGATCATACTGATTTCCAAAAGTTTTGCAAGATCCAGATGGAGAAGAGCCAGCAGCAGGATGCATATAGATTTCTTCTATCTACTTTTTCTGGATCAGTTACATGTTTAGTTGGAGCTTGGGTGAAGGAGCTAAACTCCTATTTGCAGCTGCACCATATTGCCAGAGATGAAGCTATTAGAGTTGCAGCGCTGCATTTTAGAGGTAAGGCTCATGCATGGTGGATTTTTTAATCTTATTCCTTAAAGAATTCCAACACTTTCTCTTATGCAAGATTCATAAAAACATAGATGGAGAGGTTTGGTGAAAAACTTCTTGAGACACATGAGCAAGGAAAACTGGAGAAAACAAAACCCTTGCATGTGATGAAGGAAAATCCATTTCAAAAAACCATGATAGGAGCTGATGTCTTGCATTACATATTTCCGGAAGCAAAACTTCTAGTTCATATTCTTGAACAAGAGGGCATGGGGATCACTTTTTCACAAAGGGATCCATTGGTTGAGATGTTGCCCACACACATTGATGAAGAAGAGGGCAACAACACTGTCACATCTAGAGCACATCTAGTGCCTCATGCAGAGGAAGGAAGAGCACATGCTCCAACAGGAGGGATTCTTGTGCCTTTGCAAGAATTTCCCCAGGATCTCATACATAGAGGTCCAAGCACAATTAGTGAGCAACATTGCAGCTGGAAGAAGGGGAGAGAGAGGAAGAGCAGCATCAGTTCATGAGAAGCACACACCCTTCTCTATTTCAGAGAGCCAATGCAAGAAAGAGGCAGACTGATTTGTGCAATTAGGGCAGGGGCAAGGTTGCCCAATCACATATGCAGTCTACTCTTGACATTGATGTCTCACTTCATGGAGGCATTCCACCTAGGAGGCCACCTGATCTTCAGTTGATGAGAGATGTCTTGTATTTGGGTTCACCACTCTTGGATTTTGGAGAGGTGAAGAGTTTTGAGAAGAACTTTGGCATGGGGGATGTCAAGGTAACAGGCAGCAGCATGAGTGGAGCTTCAGATGCTAGATCACTAGCGCTATCACTGAGGAGGATTAATCCTTATTGGACGTCTCAGCTTTTAGTGGAGTAATCCAAGGATCTTGGTGCATGCATGATTCTTGATGGCCCAGATAGAGATGAAAGATACATGGTAGATGATGTGGTCATCTATTCCTATGGCAGGATCTTCTTGACTAGATCTTCTAGTCTCAAGGAGAGGCTGCTACATGCGGCACATGAGGACTTCTCTTCTATGCACTTTGATGCATATTTCCAGTTGATGGAGTTCACTTGGGAGGGCATCTAGCATGACATATATCATCATATGGGGAGATGCATAGCTCGGATGGTGATAGAGAGGATGTCACAGCTACCTTCCTACTCATTAGGAATGAGGGAGAATTTCTAGTTGAGCCATTTCCGCTCAAGACCTCAAGTACATAATGGAGGAGGTATCATTTCATGTTTTGTATTGTACTTCTTCCCTTTATTTGAGAAGCATGGTGTAACAAGAAGAAATATTTCATCTTGCATATTATATGATGATGTACTTACAACTACTTGTAGCATTGATCTTGGCTATCTTTTTGATGAGCTATGGGGGAAGCCATATGTCTCTTGGTGTGCACCAATAACACCATATTGTAATTTCATGTTTTCATCTTATAAAATGACTATGGTAGCAAACAAGTGGCTGGTAAAGCACTTTTTAATTCTTATTCTGATTCAGGCCAAGGGTGCACTGCACTGGTTCCATGAGAGGGACCAAGATTCACTCTCCGATTGTCATTTGGCAACTAGTTTTTATTGTACCATGCTTCCATGCATTACTAATGTGTTTTTGTTCAAAGGAAGCTTGTATGAAGGAGAGGTGAGGCAGCAACAAAGATTTTTGTTGCTATGGTTTCACTTGGGAGAGTATGGGAAAAATTCTTCCCATACTTTTCATAATATTTCCAAAGAGAAGAAAGGCACATTCATGGTGCAAGGAGGCTACCCTTCAGCATTGAAGGATCATGAGAGATTTCCATGTTGGAAGGAGATATTCTCACATAGCAGCATAATGGTGGATGGCTTTGTCATGTGGAATGTCAAAGGGAGAATTCATGGAGCCTTATTACAAAGGCCTACAACGTTGTCACATAGGAGCATGTTCTTATGGCTGATATATTCCAAAGGGAGGAGGTATCCCTTCTTCTTGTAGATTTTTATGAGTATATTCTCATGGGAGGACTTATTGGAGGATCTCACTTTCATTCCACTCACTATGTATGGTAGAGAATGCATTTCTATACTTGTTGATTACTCTATTGAGTATTTATAATTTCTCACCATGTTTACACAGTGCATTGCTCCCCAAAAGAGCAGGAGTATTTTTGGGTTTCATGGTCACTTTAGGGCCAATGTTTATGATGATAGTAGGCCATATATACATGACATTGGGCAGTTGTATTGTTGTTTTGTATATGTATAGCTGATATACATTTATGCTTACTTCCACATGTGGGGAGGACATATATATTCATCTTGTAACTTGTTGCAGGAATACTTGCCATATGACATTCTCAAGCAGCAGTTGGGAGGACTGCGCAGTATCCATCAGAGAGACCATATGTATCCTCCAAAATTGCACATAACCTTCAGCCATTTTCTGATTTGGATTCCATGTGGTGATGATGTGCCATTCATCTTGGATGGAATGGTCTGGGTTGGCATGACTCATGATCTTGGAGGAAGAGTCTTTGGAGGCTCAATCTTCTTCTTGCCATTGGAGGGAAATCATGTTTCAGTCCAATATCAGCATACCCTCTACACTTATCATGAGTGGAGAGGAGGACAGCATGGGATATTCCCTCTTTCCTATCATGTTCACTTATTCAACCCACCTTCATTTCAGGAGCACAAGGTGGAAGAGACTTTTCATGAGTTACCGTGTTGGAGGGTGACTCACTTCATTTGGATGATTGCATGGATGAGGGAGGCACTCATTCACCATGTTGATCATCACTCCTACTTTGTGTAGGCCATGAGGCATATAGCATGTTTCCATTCACACTTTCCGCCTTTGATTGATGCAGACACTTTGGTTATGCACACTTTGGGAGGAGCATTGGATGACAGTTTATTTGCAAATTCTCTTGATGCAGTGATGGAGGCTATTGATGGAGGCCACATGAGGAGGAGAGGAGATATTTTTCTCTCCTTGTGCATTTTCTTGAGGACAAGCAAATATTTTGGAGGGGAGGACTGTAATGTTCCAAAATTTTAGCTTTCAAGCTAAATGGAACATTAGAGTTAGCAGCAGCTATAGATGGCAAATAAATGGGTAGAAAAACCCATAAGTATCCTAAGGAGGATAAAAACACTCCAAGTGTGAAAGGAGACACTCTTTCTAGTTCAATAAAGCACCTCCATGTGTAAAAAAAGACAAAATGAAGCTGCTTTGACCAAGTCAACAACGCAATTTTAGTGGAGGAGGAATCCTAGGTTGGAAAACGCAATTTTGGAGTGAAAGATAGCTTGGGTTAGAAGCAACCTAAGTGAGTGGGGCCAAGGGCAAGAAAAATCACTTATGATATAAGGAAGAGGATGGTATCATTTTTTATTATGTTGTAGATTATTCTCATTCTTGGCTACCAAGAATTGTTGCTACTTGCTTCTTAGCAAGTTGCAGTGCTGTTTAGCACTGGGTGTTCCCAGGAGGGAATCCCACCTCTTTCCTTTGAGTAGCTCATTGGAAGAGTTTGTATTCATCATTCAACATCAGTTTTTCAGGCCAATATTCATCCATTTTCATCATCACAGCTTTGCCGGATATTGTGAAGTGTTGTTGGGTGCAGCAGTGGAAGGGATTGGAATCCCGGCTTCTGAGTTCGTTTCTCATTGGAGGAAGGTTTCCTTCACTTGAGAGATCTATTTGGAGAGCTCCAGAGACTATTTCAGATCTGTGGTATCATACCACACATTTCTCTCACCCTCCTAACGTTGTTTCTTCTAGGGAGTGCGTTTTTCGGGAGGCAGTGTTCATTGCATGATTTGGTGGCTCCATTGTTGAGCTTTCTTGTGATTGGGAGGTCCAAAATTTCATGGGAGGAAGCCCTTGAGGGATATACATCAGATCAGACATATTTAAGCCTTGTATAATCTTATGCTTAAGTGTTGCAGTGAATATTTAATCATTTCCTGAATATCACATTATATATATAGAGTATTTGACAAGAAACCCTTGCCAGGTTATCTTGTATTTTGTATAGGAGATTAGATCTTTTTACTTCAGAATTATTTATAAATATATGAGTATATATATGTTTCTCATATCATTTTATGTACAAAACCTCTCTTAGACTGCGCAGTTCCTTGAGCAGCCGCTCCGACATTTTGTAGTCTTGGGGTTTTTCACCTTTTTCAGCTACATTAGTGTGGGAGATCTGTTTTACCCACCTAGTTTCATTTATTTCTGATCTCCTCTCGTATTTATATGCTATATGGATGTTTCTATGGGATCTAAGTGATTATTTCACTTTTTTATTACATATGTTGTTGGAATAGCATTTTTCATGCATGTTTTATGGGCATTCCTGAAAATGGAACATTACAAAAACTCAACCTATAGCATTGACTTAACCAAAAACCACAAAGATGACATGAACCTCCTTAAATTTTCAATTAACTTAGCCTAAGGCAAAGGTCTTGGATCTGGAACTAATATATGTTTCTTTTTCTTCAATTCTGGTCATAGGAACTCAATTAGAAATTTGAAAATAATTCTTCCCTCTCTTCTTGACATAAAAACCTCTAAAATTTGTACCATGGATATGGTCTAAACTGCTCCCATAAATCACTCAGCCTATATAAATTAAGTGATGATATCATATGAAATTAAGGCTCCCTACTAGAATGAATAACCCCTCTATGATAACATAATTTGGATTCTTCCTGATGCACAATAAATTCGGCCTACTTATGGGCAAAAGAAATCAATTGAATATCTACAAATGAAAAGTCTTTCGTAATGTATATTATGAGTGTGATAATCTAGTTTTCCCTTGGAGACTTGAAGCAATAGCTCAACCTTCCTTGATATTAAACTCAGCCCTCCTAGTTGTTCATAAACCCTTCTTAAAGACAATCCCGAATGATGCAATATGAACCCTCTTCAAGCTTCTAATCTAGAATGGTTGACTCTAAAATATTTGTAACCCTGCAATAAGCACAAATGAGAGACCTGAAGTAATCTCCCCAAAATTCAATTAGGGTGGCACTCAAAGTCCACCGAAATTAGCTTAGAGTTTTGCTTGAAACTATTGAAACTCACTTGAGCTTATTCTCAATGTTAAGTAGAAATTATAGGAATATGATCCCTTTCAAATGAGTTCAATGCTCTATTTATAATTCTTCTTTGAGCCTCCTCCTAGCTTATAGATTATCCTTTTTCCCAATTATTTTATTTGTTGGGCCCATTTTCCACTAGGAGACTTTTGCTATTATTTTGATTAAAATAGTAATTTTCCTCCTTTTTCAATAAAATATTAATTTGTCGTCATTCTACAATAAAATATTAAATTCCCTTTTTGCCACCATTCTCCATTAAAATAATGTTTTTCCTTCCTTCTCCAATTAAATATTATTTTGTCGCCATCCCATTAAATAACAATTTCACCCTTCTCTGACAAAATTAATATTTTCCCCTTTTTAATATTGTCCAAAAAATTGCAAAAATCCTAAGTGATTTTTTTGCGTGCCAAAAAATTGGGGACACTACAAAATAATTGGTAAAGGCTGAGCAATTTTGACTGAACTGGAAGGAAACGATAAATAAATCTCAGAAACCTAGTGATTTGGCTCGAAGAATCATCACAATCGAACCAATGACGATCACCCACCTAATTAGAAGTAGCACTAATTGGATCTTCACTAGTTATTTTCACAAGTTTTCCTATTCCTTATTCACATACCTTTTTTGAATGCCAAGGATCTCAAACTCTTTTTGAATGTCAATTTCTTCCACCGAATTTGATGATCATATTCGTTCTCACAAGTATTACTTGGAAATATATCTCTTCAGATTGAGTCACAAGGGAGTCGTCGAATTCACATAGGCAGATGGAAGGTGCATGCATCGATGCCCAAGCCGATGGAAGGTGCATGCATCGATGCCATTAAGGTGTAAAAACACACTGGGCCATTTAGGTGTGTTTTTTTTTTTTTTTTTGCTCGTTTAGACTAATCCTAATCTTCCAACTTTTTCTCCTCCCATCCCACCCACGGGTTTTGAACCGGTGACCTTGCAGAACGGAGTGCCTTAAGAGTGCACCCCATCACCAACTGCTCTACACCACGTGGGCACTGTTTAGGTGTGAAAACGCACTGGGTTGTTAAATTATAAAAATGTACCGTCGTGTTAAAGGCAAACCGTAGCGGTGCATGTAACGCCTATTTGATCTTCTGGATGGTAGCCATCGATAAAGTGAAAATGGTATTCTAATTGGTATTGGTATTTTTGCGGTGCCCATAGGTCGTAGAAACACGCCAGTGCGCAGTAACTAACACACACTAGTGTGCATTTTCTATTTTTTAGAAACATCGACCCATGACAGTGCAATTATTGTGATTTTTAAAAATTCATTATTCATCAAAAGTCGACACATATCTTATAACAATATTCATATAAATTAATTTTTTATTAGTGCATTTGAATGTGATGTTTGGATTAATTTGTTATATCATATCATCAGATTTCACATCTCTTGATTATAATATTTTATCATCCATATATTTAATTAGTGGTGTAACATTTCACATTGACAATGGAGAACACAATAGAATAAATTAAAATGCATTTTATTTTATATATATATATATATATATATATATATATATATATATATATATATGTATGTATGTATGTATAAGACACTCTTTGTCGTACAAAATGGGATAGTTATTGGTATCCATTTTTTTTTTAATTGGGACACTTTTTCCATTACAATAAACAAAATTTCTGATTTTAGAGACAAATATTTCAAAAAATACAATGCCTTGCTTTGATATCCAAACATATTGATCATCATTCTTAACTAGAACTGTTGTCATGGTGCGCCTTTCACAAAGTACGCACTGAACATGGTTTGACGGGTTCTTATAAACGTACCACCAATACAGTAGAAACATCATACTGTGCTTGTTGTCAACAAGGAGACCGGTGTGTTATATGTTAACCAGTGCACCGATTAACACAAACATAAATTAATAAAAAAATGTTTTGATCAAACAGTGTTTTTTGTCAGTACGCGCCGGATGTGCTATTTTAAATAGTGTGAACCGATTAAAAATAATCGTGCAAGGGCCGACATGGATTGGGATCTTACTCTGAAAGTGGTCCCACAGTTTATATGTGATACAACTATATATATAGTAACACAAACCCTATAAATCTAAGATTAAAAGCCCTAATCATGAAGTCACATAAACAAGAAGAAGCAACGGCTTAACATACGAGTGGATTTTTTTGTTTTTGTTTTTTGTTTTCTTAAAATCACAGTAAAATTTTAAAATTTTACTATGCATGTATTAAACTATATATAAAAAAATTTATTATAGTAAAATTTAACAATTTTACTATACTACAAAGTTTTTGTACGAATCACCAGATGTTTCAAATTTTGATTCTCTGAATAGTGTTGTTGTTCGAAAGTATTTTTATGCTCCATAGTGCTCTCGTGCTCTCTTGCTCCAGGTTTGTCTCTCATGCAAATCCCTCCCTGAATTTTTTTGCAAAAATAATGAAATAATGAATAGATTTTACTATTTAAAGAACTTTTTTATGAAATTAGATTTCCAAAAATAATTTACCACCCATTTTTCAATTACCTCTTTTTTTTTCACTTAAAAAAATAAAGTCGCGATTTTTTTATTTACGGATATTCAATGCATTTGTTAACTATCAACATCGGTGCGTCCCTTAATGAAATTGCACTGACGCGCAGTAACTAAGATGCTTCGGTGCGGATAATAGTACATTAGCACCGATAACAATAAATCCATTTTTAAGGCACCAAAATTACTTTTAGGTATGTACACCAAAATTTATTGTTGATTTTTCTCAAATGTAGGGAGAAGATCTCATAATTATATAAAATTGACAATTCTTCAAAATCCGGCTCGTTCCATAATATTTCTCAAAGTTCATCGTGGAGTTCTCCCTATCCATCTCCAGACCTAATTACTTCATATTTTATTTATATTTTCATTATCTAATTGAATTTATTTATTTTATCCATGTCAATCAGCCGAATAAAATTAATGTATACAAATTTGCAAGTTCATGGAGATTGAGAATCAAATTCAGATGCACAAAATATTCAAACAACTTTAAAACGTTGGAAGCTCTTATCAGGAGCATCATACTGCAAGACGCAATTGGTAGATCAAAATTGACAGCCGCTTTTCCATGCCAATTGTAACATGCCATCTTCTAGCCAAAATCCTGGGACAATGATGGTAATAATAATTTTTTGGTATATTAATGTAATTATTTCAACATCAAACTAGTTGATCATGCATTTTCGACGTGCTTACTAATTGATATCATCGATTTTGTACTAATCATTTTCAAATATATATTTTTAAATGATTAGGATTCTAGTGATGATGAGCGACCTACATACCATATTTCGTTGCATCCCGTGACAATTTCAAATAGAGATAATCCCGAATTAAGAGAAAAAATTGAAGAGCAACGAAGAATGGTTGAATCAACCACCTATTCAATTCCCACTACGTCCAAATTCACCAATTAGGAATGACTACAGTAATAGTAGTTCTTCACAAGCTAGCAATGGAGGAAATCAAATAGAGGTTGGTATGGATGATTTCTTAAGGGATATGACTGCCATGGAGACAATGTTGTTAGATGCATTCAATAATGATGATCAACTAGGGGATGATGCTCTTATCGGGGATACCTTTTTCGAAAGCCTTAAATTTTCTTCCACCACCCCTATCTTTGGACCTAACGGTCAGTCATAGTCTACCCAGTTGGGGAAAACTATGTTACTATACAACTTGAAAGCAAAGTTGGCTTGTCGAATGCATGTTTCTCGAAAATTTTGAGGTATTTGACCATCAAGTCCCTTATATTTTGAGAAATATAATCACACAATGATTATTACAATTGGTCAATTTTATGAACGTTAATAATTATCAGCATCAATGTACATTTAATATTGTCCATGACCAACTATAGATTATTCAGATATAATTTTCTTCCGAGTGATAATGTCTTGCCTGATAACTGCGAAGAGGCAAAGAAATTGTTGAAAATGTTGGGTGTTGAGTACATATCATATCATGCATGTCCAAATGATTGTATTTTATATAGATGAGAGAATATGTAGACAAAGAGATATGTCTGAAATGTGGGCATGACAGGTATGATAAATAAAAAAAGAAGGGCAAATCATGTGGTCCTCCTTTTAAGATATTGAGGCACATGCCTATAATCCCAAGGATTCAAAGGCTCTTTCGTTTCAAAGAATTAGCTATGTTGCAGGGATGGCATGCCTCACACAGAAGTGAGTTGGGAGTTATGTGAATCTGAACAGATTCAATAGCCATAAAACATCTGGAGGATACATGGTCCGAAAATTTCAAGGATGAAGTACGAAGCCTACGACTTAGCATAGCCATGGATTGCATCAACCCATATTCCCTCCAGATCACCAAATATTTTGTTTGGACTATATTAGTGATAAATAACAATATCCCCCCATGGTTGTTCATGAAGAATGAACATATTATGTTGGATCTCATAGTTCCTGGTAGAAGACAAGTGAAGAATATGGATGTCTACTTACAACCACTGGTAGATGAATTGAAGAAATTATGGGATGGGATAAATTTATACGATGTATCAAGACCCATTGCAACATAGAGGAGTTTTACATTATATGGCATATGTGCTTACACGACACATGATTATCTAGGTTTAGGAGTCTTCTCTGGTAAATTACATGTTTATTGATTTTTTTAGATACGTAACAATATTCTTTCACATATTAGTTATTTAATTTGTTGTAATTGTTCTGAAATTCATGATATTCTTTAACGTGCCATGCATATTGTATACAATAATTTCGCAGGTCTTGTAACAAAAGGGTATTATGAATGTAAATTTTGTGGACATTCTCTGAAAGCTAGATGGTCCAATGACCTATGAAAGCCAGTGTTTGACTACTCTACAGTATTCCTCCAAGAATAACACCCTTACAAAAGAGGAACATCTGATTTAAATGGTAAATGAGAGAGAACCTAAAGGCATGAAATAACGAAACCAACTGAATTACTTAGAGCATATGAGAGAGAGAAGGAGGAGTTCATAGAAATGTTCAATTCAAATGGGGAGCTTATGTTCGATGATCAAGAATTCTTCGACACCTATGTTGATAAATTTACCATTGGGATGAAAAGGAAATCTATCTTTTATAACCTCCCATATTGGGAGCATCTTAAGATTACCCACTTATTAGATCCCATGCATATATTTAAAAAATGTTTCATCTTATTTATGGGGGCACATATCATCGAAACAAAAAGACACATTGGATGTTAGGAAAGATCTTATTACTTCAAAAACTAAAAAGAAACATTTGTGAAGACGATTAGAAAGTACAGGATCAAAGGCAATTGGTTCCTCTAATTGGTATTTCAAAGAACGTGATGTACCATGGAATTTAAAGAAATATGATCATTCTTTGGCAAAGGAAGTTATAATGGGTGTGAGGGTGACATCTTCATATGGGTCTTCACTATGACGTTGCTTCAATGTGGATGACCATTTGTTTGGGTTGAAATTGCATGACCATTTGAATCTTCTAAGAGTACGTACAATATCAAAAGCATTATTTTATTATTTGTTATATTTATAAATTCTATCTCATGCAAGGATAATAAAACATAACTAATTTTGTATATTATTTCATGTGTTTATAACTTTACAGTGTCATAATCCTTTGTTCGTGCGTGGGTGTGTGAAACATGACTTCCCCCAATACTTAGGGTGTGCCATATCTAAATTATCTGCATTTGTACGTTGGATCACGTTAAAGGAGATCCATGTGGATATAATTCCACAGTGATATCAAGAGATAGTTGAGATTGTTTGGATGTTTGAGAAGGAATTTTCGACAAGTTTCATGGACTTTCAGGTTCATCTTCTAATCCACCTAGTAGATGAGGGTTAATTAGTTGGGGTGATTTCTTGTTGTTGGATGTTCTTCTTAGAGAGGTACATGAGAAAATTGAAAGGTTTTGTTAGAAAAAGGGAAAAACCCAAGGGGTTTATGGCATAGGGGTACATATCGTATGAGTCTTTCTATTATGCCAGTGAGTACATCAAGCACATCGACAACAGACCAGGTGCGGTGATTTGGGGCGATAAAAGGGATGAAGACAAAAGAGAAGGGGAGATTCTCTAAATGAATGGAAAAAGGCGTTTAATAAAGAGTAAGCGACTTATAATTTTTCAAATTTACACAAAGTAAATATTCATGTTGAACTTCGATATAATGTATATTTTGATCTCATATGTGCTATATGTCAGTTTTATTTTATTAATAAATGCAGAAATTAAAGAAATCAATACATTTTCTCTTTACAATTTTGAAGTGACACAACTGTGGGTCACATTGTATGAACAAAAGAGGATGAAATGGGATACTAACAGGAAATAATTCAGATGGTTGAATGGTATAAGTGTGCCTTATCTGGATTATTTAAAAGACAATATGCCAATTATATGCCCCAACAGTTGGGTTGTTGACCAAGTCAGAGAGAAATACAGTGTAACCGGTCGTTACCCGCTTGTTGAAGAGGATGCGCTAATTATAGGAATTGGTTGCAACAACTCAGTAATAATCTATTTATGTACATTTCAAACTTAATAATTATCCTTTGAAATGTAACATCTATATTTCATATTTTAAAATTTGGGTTATTATAAGACACATGACACTATGATTTTTTAACTTTTGTAAAGGTGCATGTGTTCCCATATATGTGGGAATATGGACACCATTTTCACACAGAAAATGCCAATGATGGACACATGACACAAGACTGTGGAGTGGAAGTCGAGTTCGATCAATATAGTCGAGCTAGCCGCCATGATCAAAACCTAGTACGAGGGACGTTAGGTTATGTCAAAAAGATACAAGAGATCATTGAAGTGGACTTCTCTTCTTTCCAATGTGTTATTTTTAGGTGCGAGTGGTGGGACACCTTTGATCATAATAATGTCAAGGAAGATCACATTAGTAGCCTGAGATGTATCAACTCTAGAAAGATGTGGGATGAAGCTAAGGAGCCTTATGTTTTCCCAAAACACAGCATGTAAGTGTTTTTTTACCCAGATGTGTTGGATATGGATTGATGGTTTGTATTGAGACATGACCCTAGATCAAAACATATTTTTGACAACAATAATGTTATCATGCCGAGTGAGCTAGAAGATAATGCGGGTGATCATGAGAACATAGAGTGATATGGTACATGTGTTAATCATCATTTATACTATTTAAGATGAGTTTTTATAAAGAAGAGGATGTAACCTTATAACTAAGACTCTTTTTTTCGAAATATTATAAATGTATTTTGAATTAATTGGTTTTCATTATGTTAATGTTAAAATCATTTCACTTGATAATTTGCAATTATGTTGATCTCGAAAACAATGCACTGTGTCATGTTTTTTTTCTATGTCAATTTCTAATATAATACAACTACTTGATTTCTTTAAATGTGTGTGAATGATATCTTCAAAATTTATATTAATGTATACTATTATTTTTGGTATGTAAGATCATAATAAAATAATGATAATTCTAAACATGAATTTATTTGTATTATTTTCTAAACTTTATTATGTTACAAAAAATCATATTATTCTAGATTTATTATTTTACAATTATTTATATTCATACAAATTTAGAAATTTACAATTTTAAAATTATGGCAATTTAACAATATTTAAGGTACACATTTTACTTACGGTAGTTATGGTTCAAAATTGACAATTAATTTACAATTTTACAACTTTACAAATTTACAAATTTTAATAAAATTGAATCATGACAATACATACAATTACAATTACAATTTTACAATTTCAGAATACAATTACAATTAGAATTAGTATTCTACAAATATTTTACATAAAATTACAATTAAAATTACTACGAAAATTATAATTACAATTTTACAACTTTACATACAATTAAAATTACAATTACAATCATTTCACAATACAATTACAATTTTACAGATATTTACATAGAATTACAATTACAATTAAAATTACAATTTGAAAATTTTACATACAGTTACAATTACAATTAAAATTTTACATACAATCATTTCACAATACGATTATAATTACAATTACAGTTTTACATACAATTAGAATTAGAATTAGAATTACAATTGTACAATTATACATACAATTACAATTAGAATTACAATTTTACAATTTTACATACAATTACAATTAAAATTACAATTACACTTACAATTTTGCAATTTTACATACAATTACAATTAAAATTACAATTACAATCAAGATGCATACAATTACAATTATAATTTTACAATTTAATAAAATTGAATCATGACAATACATACAATCACAATTACAATTTTACAATTTCACAATACAATTACATACAATTACAATTACAAATAAAAATAAAAATAAAATTACAATTACAATTTTACATACAATTAAAATTAAAATGACAATTACAATTACAATTACAATTTTACAAATTTACATACAACTACAATTAAAATTACAATTACAATCACGACATAATATTTAATAAATATCATGATTAATATTAAAAATAAACATCACTATTATGATAACCATCATACAAACATCATATTCTAAAATACACATTCAAATTCATTAACATCATCTAATCATCATGATCATGATCATCTAACAAAATACAAGCATTATATAACATCATCACAACACAAACATCAAATATACATCTCATGTCAAATAACTACTATCACATACACATCTATTTGCAAACACATTAAATGAACATATATAACATGACCTAACAATATACAGATCATGATGAACAACAACATGTAAATTACGTACATCAAGATGAACATAAAATACATGCACTATATATATATATATATATATATATATATATATATATATCTATATATCTATATATATATATATATATATATATATATATATATAGATATATAGATATATATATATATAATGTCAAAAATATACAACTGTAATATAAATTCATATAAATGTAAAATATCTAGTGGTAATGCATCAATACTAGTACTAGTCGAGGCCTACTCAATCGATGGTACAGCCTCATGCTCAGATGGATTACGTGCTTGCTCTGGAGGTGACTACTAATCAGATGGTGCAGTTTTCTCAGGAACTGCATACTAATGAGTCTTCAATGGTGCAACCTACTCATATGGACCTGCCTGCTCAAGAACAGGTGTCTGCTGAGTCGATGGCCATCTCTGCTCAGGACGAGGTGTTTGCTGAGATGGTGCAGACTGCTCAGAAGATGCATACTGATCATGACTCGATGCTGGCTTCTCATGATATCTGACACAAAGTGAAGGAGGAGGAGGTGGAGTACTTGAATGATGATAACTCCACTCGTGATCATGATCATCCGATGAGTTTCTCTATCGTGTATCTCCACGATGCCTATCCCTCCTAGACGCTAGTACTTTGGAAGCTCCAATAATATGATGCATAAGGGTCATCATGTCGTGGGGCATGTCTCTCCAGATCTTTGTGAGCCTACAATCAACCTAGATTATTTGATCGTAGCACAAAGGACTCCCACGTCAACCAGGAGCCGACACAGTCAGTCGCCCAACTCCATCCTAAATCAGGTGTCCGCCCTACGTCGCACTCCTGTGAGTATCTGGACACGAGGATCAGGTATGTCACCCTGATGATCTGCCGCCCACACCATCTTCTCGTCAAAATCTACACCTAGATCATCCAGTGGGGGTGGAATCATGTCCCCAACGAATGTGCCAATATCTACAAAATATATAGTACACAACAATAATTAGACAATTTCATTAAACAATTTAAAAAAACAAGTTAAAGAATGTGTTAGAATAAATTTTATTCTAATTAATTAATTAAAACAATAAAATGAAACTTTATTAATTTAAAGAAAACACTAATATTACCTCTCACATCTGGTGGCTCATCCTGTGTGAAGAGGATGTTGGTACACCCTCGCTAATCCAAACTAGCGTACGGACATAGCACCATCACGAACGAGTGATCATCAGCACTAGCTAGCAACTCCACTGCATTAGTAGATATCCTGGCCACAAAGTCAGACATGCCCCTATTGGGCATCATCTGGCTCCACATCTGCATCTATACATGCAACATTGGCCTACAAGGATGCCAAAAAAATGTAGGCCTCGTCTCTAGAAACCTCTCAAAAAATAAACAAAATAACTTTTAAGAAAAAGGGAAGTTCAACCTCCTATGTGCCTGAGAACGACATCTATATAATGTTGTACACAACTGCCGCAAAAATATCGTTGGCCATATCACAAGTCGTGGTGCCTAAAATAAGAATCGGCATAAAATAAAAGTGGGCAAATAATGCGCTGCTCGTCACTAGTATAGTGTGAAATGGTCATCAGTAGTAGTGAGAGGCACATCACCTCCTCTGGACCAAATGAAGCAATGTGTAACTGACCACCATACAACTGAACATCTGCAGGAGAAACTATATCATCCTTAATGTATATTTGGGAGTACGTCAACTCACTCCATGCTGCATAACCGATGGGAACATCTAGAAACTGGGGAAAATCCTACCCTCTCCTAGATAGGCTAGTAATAAAATAGATTTCCTCCTATGTGAGCTCGTACCACTAGCAGGGACTGACCCATAAATCCAATCGGTGGGTATCCCACCTATAGATCAATTGTCCCAATAATCCAATGTGCCCCTTCAGGGATGTAGATCTTGAGGAGGCCTACCTCCCTTAGGAGCAACTGGGCGGCTGCCGTAATAGGGCAAGGATACAAAATCCTCTCCCTATCTCGTACGTCCCACAGTTGAATCACGTTATAATGGTCCTCCATATGTTCTTGTTGTTCCCTTTAATCTCTCTGTTGATGTCGCTGAATGATTCACATATTAAATACATTTTATTTATTAAATGAGAAATATATATATGTATATTATTTAAAAAAACACACTTGTTGCTCCCAAAAAATAGTAATGCACAGTTATTGGTGCATACTTCTTTATTGTGCACTGCGCTCAATGCGCATGAAAAATGTTTGCACACCGCCCAACCAAGAAATATTTTTGTGCGGTGCATTGAACAAACTAACCACCTTGAGGCAGATAGTTTAGTCAATGCACTACCCAACATCAGTAAATGGTCAACGATACGGTCCTGTAAACGACTGCACCGTTGACTATGTATTGATGTCGGACGGGCAGTGTGTTGACCTAACTATCCACCCGAGGCGGTTAGTTTGGTCAACGCACCGTCCGCCCAAAAACATTACATAGTCAACGCGTGCGGTCGTTAACAGGACCACACCGCCATGTTAGTTTTTAAATTTTATTGGTCTGTGTTTTCTCGGTACCACACGAGAACTTGGTGTGGTTTCCGTTAACACCGTTCATGGTGTAGCGTGTAAATTTACAAGCAGCATCGAGAAAGGTGCGAGATGAACAACTCGAAAGCACCACACAAATTTTTTTTTTTTAAATGGACAATTTTAAGTCAATTTCAAATTTTAATATTATAAAGGGTTTATTTATTAAGAAACAAGTATATTACCTATACATTTTCATGTTGAGGAGGCATCTTTGCTGAGGAATTGAAAAAAACAAATTTGCCCACCGTTTTTTTAAATTTGAACTCCACAGAGTACGCAATGGACGGTAGCAATGTGGGCAATGGGAGCATCGATGGCAAGGTGCCTCACAGAAGACAAACTCACATCGGTGCTTGAGAGGTCCTTAGCACTGAACAAGTAAAAATCAGTTTTTTACGTTAGTTAATTTTTTTTTAAGTAACCCTTTTTCGGTGCACTCGATTTTGAGACATAGTAGGTGGTTTTATTAGTGGCACATTGCACATCGTTACGGTGCGCTAGATTATGGAGATGCACCGAGTTGGTTTGTATGTAAAGCACCAGTGTGCTAGAGTACTTAGATGCACCGGGCGGGTTTGTACAGAGAGCACGGTGTCTCGGTATGATTCTAACCAGATTTGGAATTGTTCTAGGAACTTCTTTGAGTTTTAGTTCCAAAGTTGGTGGTCAGCCTTAAACCACCATTAGAGAGATTACATTCAACTATTGACTAATATGCATTTTTTCATTTTGGCTCTATATATATATATATATATATATATCAAATTCATTAAAATTAATAAATATAATATTACTAAATATTTATTAAATTTAAGAAAATATCAATATTAAATATGATGTGCAAATGACAACATCTTAACTCTAGATCTACCAAGTACCTAGAGGGATCAGATCACTTTTCAGTTTAAAGGTTTTCATTTCAAAATATTTGATCCCTCTTGGCACTTGGTAGATCTAGAGTTATGATGGATGTAGACTTACATTATGTTGGGATAACAATAACTAAAAAAAATCATTCAAAAAAAATCATTCATTTATACTCAACTTGTGAGAAATCAATAATTTCCAATTTCAAATAAAAAATTTCATAACTTATATAACATATATAATAAAATATGACAAGATGAATATAATCATATCTAAATAGAAATATTGAGAATCAAATACCATAAAGTAATGAAAATATTATTGAAATACCAACTATATATATTACATAAAATATTAATCCATTTATCTATAAAAATGTAATACTACTAGTAATAATTTCTTATTTCTATATTTTAAAATTAAAAAATACATAAATGTTATGAATAGCTTACTTTTACGACTTCCAAAAATTATCTTTCCATTATTAGAGATCAAACTCTCCTTGTGTGTGTATGAAAATTTTCAACCTAGGAAGCTCTTGCTCTGGCGTTCAACCTTGCCTGCACGCAACAACACTCCTAGCAAAGGCTCGTAGCCATGGCCACAGGAGGGGTTTATGAACCCCTTCCTCCATTTCCTAAAGTCTCGGAATTCATAAACTTAACAACAATTCACAGCAAACGCCCCCTCCCCGACTCACAGCAGAAGTTCGTTAAAAAAATAGACAACATCCCAACTGTCGAGCTCCCAGTCGAGGACACGTGCAGGTCTACCCTGAATATCGCTGAAAGAGGACTCATAGGGAATTTCACTGGCCTCTGGTCATCTCCCAAAGCTGTGGAAGATTGGGTGCAGAGAAACTAGACACCCCTGGTCTCGAAAGGCATCAAAAGCCACTTCGTTGGAAAAGGATTTTTCGTTTTTTTGTTTGAGAATGTGGAAGAGAAGAGCCTCATATTCAAAAATGGGCCATACTTCATTGGGACTCAAGGGATATATTTAAAAAAATGGATGCCTGATTTCAATCCTACCCAAGATGTGCCTTCAGTTGTCCCAGTGTGGGTGCACCTTCCCCATCTCCCTCTACACTGCTGGACACAAAAGTCTCTTCAAACCATCAGCAACTCCCATGGAAGATAAGTTGAACAAGAAGTAATAAAATACCAATACTCCCGTGCACACATCTGCGTTGAGTTCGACTTGGAATTAGGGTTACCAAAAGCCATAAAACTATCAGTAGAAAACTGGACCCATATCTAGGAGTTGGATTACAAACAAATCTCGTTCAAATGCAAGCATTTTCATGGCTACAACCATTTTTCTAGGCATTGCAAAAAGAAGGCTGAAGAATAAAGTGAGAACTCTAAGGAGGAGAAATGGACCATAGTACAGAAAGAAGCCCAGTCAAAATCCAGAGGAAAAGAGGCAAACAAAGGGAGAAATTCCCTAATAGAAAGGCAGGCTCTCGGGGTTGGGTGATCCACCCTGTCATCACCACCAGCCAGTCCTACTAAAGAGGATAATACCACAACATACCCACCATAAACAATCATGAATAACAAGGAACAACCCATTCCCCCCACCACATAAAAAGACAAAGAAGAAGAAATCCTCCCTGGAGCGACCCTTGACATATCCTCCTCTCCCTCATATGCAGATATGATCAGAAAGAATTCATGGGACTCCCCTTGCTCCTAGGAGGATGATACATTTGAGAGGCCCTTGAAAAGAGCCGGAAGAAAATCCCATATGGAAGCAAGGGAGGAAGAGGAAGAAAGGCAAAAAACACAAGGAAGCCAACCCACAATCGAGATGTCCATTAGGAGGAATGCCAAAACAAGGCCTCCCAAGGGAGGAGCTCCAAATCCCTTTATCAGTAAATAATGAATTTAGTCTCTTTTAATTGTAGAGGCTTGGGTAACCCATAAAAAGCTAAAGCCATCAAATATCTACTGAAAATGGAACCCTCATAAATCCTTCTACTCCAAGAGACTAAAATTGAAGGGGACTCCCTTCTTGACATCAACAAGAAGAAATGGCAGAAGAACGCAGGAAAGGCAGTAAGCTCAAGGGGCTCCTCAGGTGGAATTTCAACCCTATGGATGGAGGACCAATTTTAGCTAGAAAAATCCTTTGAGACCCAGCACTGGATATTTACCGAGCTAAGGCATTGCACAAGTAATTTAACCTTTTCTCTCTTTAATCTTTACGTTCTTGTGATTTATGCTGAGATGAGAGAATGTTGGCAATCTCTTTCTACATTTTTAGATCTCCATTCCCCCAAGAACATCATCATAGATGGATATTTAAACATGGTGTTGGATTTAAAAGAAAATAAAGGAGGTAGCATTAGCTGAGACCGAATGCTCCCTTTGGTCGAAGACCTTGTTCATCAATGGGACCTCATGGATTTCAAACCTAGGAGAGGTCTCTACACATGTTCCAATAACAAAGTTGGGGAGGATCGTATTTCTTCCAAACTAGATAGATTCCTTGTCTAGAGTCCATTGCTATTGGAAAAGAGAGTCATATCCTCCAAAATACTCCCCAAGATGACCTCGGACCATAAGCCCATTCTTCTACAGTTGAAAGAGGAAGAAAAATTGGGATCGATTCCTTTTAGGTTCAGTCCTCTCTGGAGTGATAGAGAAGGTTTAGAAGACATTCTTTGCATGGCATGGTCCACTTCAGTCACTAGTTCCCCAAGTTATGTATGGGAGAAGAAGTTAAAGGCCACAAAACAAGCTTTGAAAGAATGGATAAAAAAGCCAACTAACACCCCAAACAACCAGAGAAAGGAAGCAGTCCAGCTGTTGGAGGACCTGCAAATGGAATTGGACATAAAATATATCACCTCTGCGGAGCTTGTAATGGAACAAATAGCCCAAGCCCACTCCTACCACTCCTTCCGCATTGAAGAGGAATACTGGAGAATTAAGTCTCATAGCCTATGGTTAAAATTAGGAGATAAAAACACTTCCTACTTCCACTGTCAATTCAGAGCTCGCCTCTCTCGCAATCATATTTCAGAAATTAAAACCATTGATGGGTCAGTCTGCAAAGACTTTGAAAAATTCAAAGTTGTTGTTGTCTCCCACTTCCAAAACCTTTACACCAAAGGGTGTG
Organism: Pinus albicaulis; assembly: GCA_034641835.2. Taxonomy (NCBI): domain Eukaryota; kingdom Viridiplantae; phylum Streptophyta; class Pinopsida; order Pinales; family Pinaceae; genus Pinus; species Pinus albicaulis. Next base: position 651,943,648 of record CM076570.1, read on the forward strand.
ATGGCAGAAAAAAGAGCATTTTGGACTTCCTCTCCCATATCCCCTCTATGTTTAATAGAGAGGACAATGTAGCTCTCATAAAGCCCTTCACTAATGAAGAAATATGCAACGTTGTATGGTCTATGGAACCAGACAAGGCTCCCGGTCCCGACAGGTTCCCAATCCACTTCTATAGGATATTCTGGGACATCAGCAAAGTGGACTTGTTGAGAATGATTAAGGGGTTCCTGGAAAAAGCCAAGGTGGGGGCAAGCACTACCTCCAACTTCCTAGATCTTATTCTAAAAGAAGTGAATCTAGGCTCTTTTGGCAGATTTATACCTATCTCAATCTGCAACGCCTCATACAAAATCATAGCCAAACTCCTCGCTATAATATTCCTAAATTAGCATACAACTAATTAGAATATTAAAATTTTGATTTGTTTTTTATTTGGAGGAATAAGAGGGTATGGAGACCCATAAATCTCCTTAGTAGGAATAAAGACACTCCTAGTGTGAATGGAGGTCATCTAAAAAGCTAGATTGAAGACCCTTAGGTGTGAAAAGGGGTTGGAGCATGAAGGCTGGGTCAACTTTGACCAAATCAATAGCGCTGTCATGGAGTAGTGGCATTCAATGAAAGACAACACAATTTTAGATGGAGACTCTTTGCATGGAAGAAGTGCCATTATTAGATGGGTATTAGGGTTTGGAAGCTCACAAATTATATAAGGAAGAGGATGGAAGCCATATTTCATTATGTTGATGTTTATATTTCTGAATATTTGGTCTGTTTAGACATATAGCTTTCTTTGTTTGTTTAGATAAGATTGCAAGTGATGTTTAGCACTGGGTGTTCCTGATCGGGAATCCCACCTCTTTCCTTGAGAGGCCTCTTGGAAGAGTCTTGTACTACATTCCACTATTAGGAATTTGGCCAAGACTTCAATCTTAATGTACAATTCATTTCCTGTTGAACATTTGTGTTTGTGTTGCAGGGCATAAGTTGTGGAGGTTTGATTTGGGAGATTTTTGAGCTAGATCTCATTGGAGGTGGGTTTATTTCTCTTAGGAAGCTAGTAAAGAAGTCCATGGAGCATCATTGATACATTTGGCATCAGGCCATAGTGTTTTTATCCCCTACAACACAGTTCCAGTCCATGACTGTGTAATTTTAGTGAGCTGTTGTAGTGGGCAACTCAAAAAAAGGCCAAAAATCCAAACTTAAAATCTGGCCAAACCATTTCTAGGTTTTTTTGGGTTATCTGAGTAGAATTCGTGGTTAAAATAATGGATCATTCTGAGAAATATAACAGCCTTCTGCACATGGTGCTTCTCCTCATTAGCAGTAGTTTCCAGTAGTAGTAGTAGCAACAACACAACATTTCCAGTGCTTGGTTTATTCAGTGTACTTCATCCATCTTGTGGCTTGAGTGCATTCCTTTTGGAGCACTGTGTAATTTCATTTTCTGTTATATATAATGATATGGCTCCGTTGATTTCTTCTCATAAATTATGATGTCAAAATATAATTTCCATTTGCAATATATTTCCGACATTTTCCAGATTTTAGTGCTATGTTCCTGTTTTGATTTATTTGGAATGCTGCATATGTTCTATATTCCTATCTTTTCTATTTTGGAATATTACAATGGTATCAGAGCATAATCTTGGCTCAGCTTGTGGATCTCAGCCATTATGCTATCAGGAGAATAAGAAGAAGGAGAAATAGATCAGAATAATGGAAATACTGAGTTTTATCTCATCTCTTTTCAGATCTAAAAGGGACCTCACCAAGGAGGTCAAGCAAAGAAAAGTGGAGAAAAGAAATGAAACCACACTAAGGTTTCAAGATGAGGAAGGTCCATGTACTTCCTATCAACAAAAAAGAGATCTGGTATTGCATAGAGCTCCAAAGAAACATATTGTGCCCTTTTCTCTTGAAGAAGAAGACAAAAGGCATGGAGATGGAGGACACTTAGATCATGAGATTCTAAGTGAGTATATTGTATAATGTAAGTCTCAACCTAGAGCTTTCAAGGAGAATCTAACTCCCCCACAGTTCATTCAGCTCAAAGAAGAAATGAGACCTTGCAACAATAGAAGAATAAAGGGCAATAGATTTCTATTGTCTACCTTTGATGGGTCATCCTCATGCACAGCAAGGGATTGGGAAAATAGGTTGAATGCATTTTTCTTGTAACATTCATTAGTAGAGGAAGAAGTTGTTGAGATTGCAGCACTTCACCTTAAGGGTGAAGCAAACATTTGGTGGTTCAGCCATTTGAGTCATGCAAGCGTGATTGCATATGCAAATTTTACTCAAATTTTGATCAAGAAGTTTGACAAGAAGAAATCAGAGGAGAAGAAACTTCCACAACCACTTGCTGCAGGAGCACTTGCATTAGGAGAAAGAACACTTGCACCGTTGCAAAGTGGTGTTGATCTCTTGACCTTTAGAGTCCCATGCACTATTTTGGAGATGCATGAGGAGGAGGAGACTTATACTAGTGCTAATGCAGCCATAGAAGAGCAACCATCATCATCAGTAGTTGGGGAAGCCATCACACCGGAGGAAGGAACCCTTGTAGCAGTACAAGATGTTCCCAAGCTTTACCAAGGTATGCACATATTTCCATTTCCTATTATTTTAGCACATCATATGGAGGATTATGGAAATATGCTATCAGGGCAAGTGCATGACCTAGGGACAAAGCACATTGCTGATTTGGAGCAACAGACTATCACTATGCTGAGGAACCTTGATTTGTTCAAGGAGGAGATATATGGTCATCCTAGTATATCATTCTTGAGTTGCACAAAACTCTTGGGGTTGGAGTGTATAATTTTGGAGGATGGGATGAACATTGTCTTGAGCAAAGCAATGCAGAACTATGTGTTCAACATTGAGCATAATCTTAAGACAACATATGCACCATCATGGAGATCAACAACGCTGTCATTGAGCAACAGTGATGAGTTGGGGGCCCAAACTTTATTGGAGCATTCCAATGACCATTGTACATGTGTAGCGGGGGATAGACAGATGGCTGATGAGAGACATCTTATCTTCCATTGTTATGATGGATTCTTCATGATGAGCACTTAATTTCTCAATGAGAATATTTTTCCTTCAGTATATTTGGATCCTTATGGGATCAACTTGGTCATTGAGGAGTGGTCTTCATTTGGAGATCTCCAGGAGATTTCATTTCAACATCCCATGAAATGAAAATATAGAAATCTGCTTTGGGAGGATGGTATTCTCCATTGGAGGGATACCAATTTTGAGCATGATGATAGACACTCACCATTGGTTGGATGGGTGATGTTAATGAGCAAGAGGATGGAAAGCCACTTGCAGATCTATGACACAGGGCAGTAGGAGGCAAGGCTGTGTTGGCTACTCTTGAAAGAGTTTGGTCATCATGTACCACATTCTATTTCAAAGAGTATGTTGGTGGTTGAGATTTGGCATGGCACTTGCATCATATGGCAGCAGGGAGTTTGGGTGCATTATGTTGATATGGCATTCTTCATGTCAATCATCATGTTTTCACCTCATGATTTGTATGATGGAGGTGTGAGGAGGCAGCAAGAGCTATTGTTGCTTTGGCTACTCTTGGGAGAGTATGGGCTGAATTTATCCCATAATTTGCAGGATGTTTTAGGAGAAAGGGATGGCACAATCAAAGTGAAAAGAGGTTACCCTTCAGCATTGAAGGATCAGGGGATACTTCCACATAGGAAGGAGTCTCCCACACATAGAAACATGATGGTGGATGACTTTTGAATATGGCATGTCAAAGAACGGAGTCATGGAGTGACAAGAGCCTTATCGCCGAGGCCAACATCGATGTCACTTGGGAGTATGTATCTATTGATGGAGTGTTCCAAGGGGAGTATGCATCCCTTCACTTTGCAGACCTTTATGAGGAGATTCTCATGGGAGGGCTCATCCATGGGCCTCACTTTCAACCTACTCACAATGCATGGTAACAAATGTAGTTCTGTACTTATTATCATTTCAAAAAGTATTTTCATTCTCTCACCATCTATGTATAGTGCATTGCTCCACAAGAGGGAAAGATTATATTTGGGTTTCATGGTCATTCTAGGACCAACATTTATGATGGAGATAGCCATTATTTGCATGAATTTGGGAAAATGTGGTGTTATTATTGTTATGCTTAGCTGATATATAATTCCATTTGCTACTTTCTAGTAGATGAGAAAACATACACAACTAGAAATTTGTTGAAAGACAACTTGCCACATGATGTTCTGAAACAACAATTAGCAAAACTGTGTTGTATCAACTGGAAAAAACATTGTTACCATCCAAAATTACACATAACACTCAGTATATTTCTGATTTGGATGCCCTATGGTGATGATGTGCTATTCACTTTGTATGGAAATGTTTTGGCAAGCAAGGTTCATGAGACTAGAGAAGGGATATTTGGAGATCAAGTTGTCCTTTTGTCCCTTGAGGGAAACACTATTGCAGCCCAATATCAGCAGCAACTGTACACTTTTCATAAGTGGAGGGAGAGACAGCATGGGGTAGGCCATTTTTTCTATCGTGTTCAGTTATGTATCCCACCTACATTACAGGAGCTGAATGTGGAAGAACTTTTTCACGAGTTACCATTTTGGAGGGTGACTCACTTTGTGTGGATGATAGCTTGGGGTTTGGAGCTTAACATGGGGAGGAAGGTTCCCAATCACTTTCTAATTCCATGCCTCAAGAAAGCCTCTAGACCACATATATTTGCCTCCATGGATATCACACTTGTTCATGATGAGAGCCATTTGGAGTTTTCACCAAAGGCATACTTATACACTTGGGAGGAGCAACTTGGGGACATATTGATGAGAGAGCATTTTTTTCATTGTAGGAACTTATCATATGAGGATGCTACAGGAGCAGGAGAGTAGGCTCTTCAATTATATCCTTACATTTTCTTGGGGACAAGCAACATTTGGGAGGGGAGGATTGTAATATTCCTAAATTAACATACAACTAATTGGAATATTAAAATTTTAATTTTCTTTTTATTTGGAGGAATAAGAGGGTATGGAGACCCATAAATCTCCTTAGTATGAATAAAGACACTCCTAGTGTGAATGGAGGTCATCTAAAACGCTAGATTGAAGACCCTTAGGTGTGAAAAGGGGCTGGAGCATGAATACTGGGTCAACTTTGACCAAATAAATAGCGTTGTCATGGAGTAGTGGCATTCAATGAAAGACAACACAGTTTTAGATGGAGACTCTTTGCATGGAAGTAGTGCCATTATTGGATGGGTATTAGGGTTTTTTAGCTCACAAATTATATAAGGAAGAGTATGCCAACCATATTTCATTATGTTGATGTTTATATTTCCGAATATTTGGTCTGTTTAGACATATAGCTTTCTTTGGTTGTTTAGCTATGATTGCAAGTGTTGTTTAGCATTGGGTGTTCCTGATCGGGAATCCCACCTCTTTCCTTGAGAGGCCTCTTGGAAGAGGTTTGTACTACATTCCACTATCAAGCATTTGGCCAAGACTTCAGTCTTAATGTACAACGAATTTCCTATTGAGGATTTGTGTTTGTGTTTTAGGGCAGAAGTTGTGGAGGTTTGATTTGGGAAATTTCTGAGCTAGATCTCATTGGAGGGAGGTTTATTTCTCTTGGGAGGCTAGTAAAGAAGGCCCTGGAGCATCATTGATACATTTGGCATTAGGCCATAGTGTTTTTATCCCCTACAACACAGTTCCAGTCCATGACTGCGTAATTTTAGTGATCTATTGCAGTGGGCAACTCAAAAAAAGGCCGAAAATCCAAACTTAAAATCTGGCCAAACCATTTCTAGGATTTTTGAGTAGAATCCATGGTTAAAAGCGCGGATAATTCTGATCAATCTAACAATATTCCACACATGGTTAGTCTCCTTAGTAGTAGTAGTTTCTAGCAGCAGTAACAGTAGCAGCACAACATTTCCAATGATTGGTTTCTTTAGTGTATTTCAGCCATCTTGTGGCTTGAGTGCATTCCTTTTGGAGCACTGTGTAATTTCATTTGCTGTTATATATAATGATATGGCTCCGTTGTTTTCTGCTCATAGATTATGATGTTAAAATATAATTTCCAGTTGCAACATATTTTCGGCATTTTCCAGATTTTAGTGTTATGTTCCTGTTTTGATTTATTTGGAATGTTGCATATGTTCTATATTCCTATCTTTTCCATTTTGGAATATTATACTCGCCAAAAGAATTAAACCGCTCCTCCGAAATCTCATCTCCACTTCTTGAGGAGGGTTTGTCAAAGGTAGACACATCTTGGAAAATGTCATCTAGGTGCAAGAAGCTATGCATTCAAGCAACCAAAGAAAGGAGAAAGGAATTTTAATCAAACTGGACATGGAAAATGCATTCGACAAGGTCAACCTGTCTTACCTCTACAGGGTCCTCCTCTCCTTTGGGTTCTCCCCTGAGTTTGTCAACCTGATAAAAGCATGTACAAACAAAGGATGGATTACTCGCTTATCAATGGATGACCAACCAATTACTTTCAAGCCATGAGGGGACTAATGCAAGGTTGCCCTCTCTCCCCTTTCCTATATATCCTAATGGTAGACTCACTGAGCAGGATGTTGAAAATAGATTTATATACGGGGTCTGCTCCTATTCTAAGAATCAAGAATGGACTAGAGCCCATAAAACACACATTTTTTGCTGACGATTCATTTTTGCTGGGAGGAGTCACCTCCAGGATCAATAACTCATTCAAATCCACCCTTCAAATATTTTTCAGTGCCTTTGGTGCTCTAATAAATGACAATAAGAGTGTTGTGTATGGTTGGATCGCAAAGGAGCATGAAATCCAGAGAAACACACAAATTATGGGCTTTGTAGGCTATGCTCGCTAGGACAAAATAAAATACCTAGGGCTGCCTCTAACGCTCTAAATCAACAAGAGATCCCTGTGGGCAGATGTAATCAGCAAAATCAAAGCTAAAATTGAATTTTACGAAGGCCATTGGCTCACAAATGGTGGAAAGATAATCCTCATAAAATATGTGCTCTCTGCCTTGCCCATATACCAATCCTCCTTTCTACTAGTGCCCAAGTCCATCTCCAACTAGATCTCCAAACTTATCCGCGATTTCCTATGGCAAGGTGGCAGGGGTAATCAGAGGAAATTTCACCTGGTTAATTGGGACAATGCAAAACGACCAATGCGAGAAGGCGGCCTATAGATCAGAGATCCTACCTATGCCAACATGTCACTCGGTTATAAGATCTCGTGGAAGCTGCCCGTAGAGCCAAATCACTAGGTAAGTCGAATCCTCAGAATTAAATACGTAAAAGATGCATCACTCAGAAAATTATAGGCAGACAAAAACAAGAAGAGTTCGTTGATATGGAACCTATGCAAGAGAGGAATTGAATTCTTCCAAACAAATTTATATTGCATCCCTGTAAATGGCAAGAAAATCAAGCTATGGAAAGACAGCATAATGGGTCATCCACCCCTCTCCAGCTTTGAAGCACTTAATGAGATCCAGGATTGGCTGTTAGAACATAGTATTCACATAATAGAAGACATTTCTGAGTGGGATGAGATTGATAATTGGAAATCTTGGGCCTCCCCTAGAACTTAGGATAATCTGCAACAATAACAAAATACACTCATAAAAAAGTTAAGAGATTCTACTCAAGTCCACAAGCTCGCTCCTGATTCATGGGGTTGGGGTACCTCTGGAACTTACACAGCTGCACAAGGCTTCCTTCTTCTTCAAACACAATGTGAGATGACTCATTTGGAAAGATTGTGGAGATTGGTTTGGGATCCTATGGGCCTCCCCTAAATTAATTTTTTCTTTTGGATCCTTATGCATAAGAAGATCTTGACAGGGGAAAATATGTTAAAAAGAAGCATAGCAGGCCCTCATAGGTTTTCTCTTTGGAAGAATGCTCTTGAAACCTCAGATCATCTTTTTGTAGACTCTTCCTTTGCCAAAGAAGTGTGGAAATTAACCCTTCATGGTCTCAATGTAATTTCTCCCTCTCAAATATTAGTGGTAGACTTATTTTGACATGGAAGGAGTGATACCCTCAGCTCATCTCCAGTAAGGATCTTTGGTTTCGTGTTTGGCACACCATCCCCAACTTTGTTTGTTGGAAAATCTGGCTACCCAGAAATGAACAGATTTTCAATAACACATCTTGTCCTTCCCAATCGGTTGCTTCCAAAGCCAAAGCCATTCTCTTTGAATCCTTGAGAAACCAATCCCATAAATATGAGAGCCCTCTCCCCCCAGAAGAAAATAAATGGATGGGGAATTTTGTTTTTCGAGACAGATATCAAAACGCAGCTAGACCCCAAGCCAACCCAGGATGGCATTTAAGGGACTCAGATGAAATATTTCAAGTTTGATGGAGGAAGCAGGGTAAAGCAATGATATTATTTGATGGAGCCTCCAAAGGAAACCCCGGGACAACAAGAGCTGGAGGTGTGCTCTACTCTCAGGTTGGTACAAGAAAAGACAGTTTCAGCTGGGGCCTCGGGCAATGAACAAACAACCAAGAATAAATTCTCATATTGTTAAAAGCTTGCCAAATTGCATGAGAGAAAGGCATCAAAGACTTCCAAGCCTTTGGAGATTCTAAAATATTGATAAAAAAAGTTACATTTGAAAGATCAATTCAAAGATGCAGTCCTAAACAGGGTCCTCTGAAGACTGAAGTTCATCTTGCTTGACTTCTCCTCTTTCCAATTCTTCCACATCCTCAGAAGCTCAAACAAAAAATCTGACCACAATGCAAACAAAGGTTTCCTTCTCTCGCAAGGTGATCTTAGCATAAATTATGGAAATCCTTCACAAAAATGCATACCTTTAGAGGATGAATATCATGTTGGGAAAAATACTAAGAGGGGTGGGGGGGGGGGTGAATCATTATTTAGAGCATACTGAAAATACTTAAAAATTTTCTTTACAGACTTCGATACGCAACTTTGATGAACCCAACTTTCATATACACTTGCATATACTAAAAGAAACTAGCGTATACTGATATAATTTTACAGATTAGAAAAAAATTTCAGGAAAAATATTTAATTCATTTTACCAGTCATGCATCTATTAGATAATAATTAAATATGTGAAATATCAACAATATAAACCGTCACACAAGTGAAACACACATGAACACTAATATTTAAAATGGAAACCCAATTCGAGAGAAAACCACTGCTGCTATCATCTATGTCTTCAATATTTATTATATGGAAAATTGTTTACAATATTGTACTGATGCAAACTCATATCAGTACGCAGGAATCTACCTACAGAAGGCTACAACCTTCTCTCGTTTTCTAGTTACTACTGGAAGGGAGCTACAACCCCCTAATCTCGTTTACCAGCCACTACTGGAAGGGAGCTTCAACCCCTTGATCAGAACACCAGCTTCTACTGGCAGGAATCTTCTACTTCCATACTAAAGGCTTCAACCCTCAAAACCACTGCAGACCACGTTTCATCAATTTTCATACTGGTTCAAACAACGTCAACACAACTCTTCACAAACATCAACAACCATAAATTTTACCGAATACTTCAATCAGAACAGTGAGACCACTATAACCAGAACTTCAGAAATAACCCAGACTTCATAATTAATATGCAATATCAAACTTAACCTTGAACATTCATCATCTTAAAATGCATATGCTACTTTTCTTCATTGAACCCGCGTGTATACGCACTTTCCTTCACACCAACCTGCGTATAGATCTGTGAATATTGTTTTTCAGAGTATGATCTATCTCAGATTTAGATCTGAGTCAATCAATCAGATATCTTTTCAGAATTGCAGGACCCTTGATCAGTCAGTCATCATACCACATATTTTCTCACTCGTTGATTAGATTTTTTCATAATCATCTTAGCAACATATACAACAATTAAGCAACCCAGATCTACATGAAGACTTCATTGACAAACAACAGACAAATAGCAGGAATAACAAAAAAAACCTCTACAATAAGCTTCAGACAACCCTAACTGCCATACACACCTTTTCTGAAGCAAACCCATGTATATATGTGCTTTTAATGAGACAAACTAGCGTATATATCTGTAAATATAAACTTTGCAAAATGGACCATATCCATAGAACTTACCTATATTTCTTCACTTGAATTCAACAAACTTGTGCATGGTCATAGATCTAATCATCTCTTTAATGGATCATACAAGAGCATAGTCATTTCAGGTCTAGAGATCCTAAACCATCATTGTATCCATGGGTGCATCATAGATTCAGATCTATCAATTAATACAGATTTCATCCCATGCAGATATACCTTAAAGAAAATTATTCAGTAACAACCCTTCCTCATGCACACATTTGCACTATGATATTCTTCTCCTTATATATATTTATCCTTTACCAATACCATGAGTCAAAACCACACAACTGCTGATGGTATTTTTATATAGAATCAAATAGACAATACAACGCCCAATACTGTGGGATAATACCATGGTAATGCCCCTTGTTATCATAATTTTAGATCACAAAAGGCATATGCAACTTGGATCATTCGTATCCACGTGTATACACACCTTCTCTTCATAAAAAATGTGTATATACTAATTCTAAATGTATAAAAGGGTTTCCTTCATAAAAGTAGCGTATACATTACCTCCATACGCAGGTTGCCTTCATCAAACCTCTGTATACGTTGAGAAATATTTCTTATTTAATTTCTGTTGCACTTACATGAATTCCTTTCTCTGTCACATCTGAACTGGCCTGTATAAACATCATATTTACATCTTTAACAGATAGGTTGCTTATCAAAATGCACTTCATCAAGTAGGTTGCCATCAAGGACAACATATTGCATCATATTGCCAACAATCTCCCCCTTTGGACTTGATGGCAACCATGAGGGTGTTTGATCACCACAACAGATAAATACGTTAATCATAACCATTATTCAAACACCAAAATACTCTCCCCCTTTGACATCAAGGGCAAAGAGTGGATCAATACTGAAAGAAGAGCTCTGCAGATCTGATGTGCACTGTTTTTACCATGCTCCCCTTGAGTTCATGGTGAATCTTCAAATATACTTTTCAATGAAGTACATGACTCTATAACTCAACCGAGTATGACCTTTCCTATCACCAAGGACTCATACTTACATCAATGATCCAACCAAGTGGAATTACATATTTGACTGAACTACCAACCAAGTGGGTTTACAAATTTTGACTCAACTACCCAACCAAGTGGGTTTACAATTTGACAAAGTCCTTACATGACTGAATATAACAATTTACATCATGAGTATCAACATTTCCTTTTGCATAAAATTAAAGAAATGGCTTTTCATAACTAGGAAAAAATGATCTCAAGAGAGAAATCATAAATCATAAACCAAATCAGAATGCCAACAATGCATCCTCTTCAACAAGGCAGGTGCTCCCCCTAAGCTTGTGCATCCTGAACACTTTCAACAACCAATTCATCAAAGCATCAATATCAAGGAGATAAATATCAGAGGATGATACAGAAATATGAAGACTGGATCAAAACAGAGATTACCCAACAAAACCACATCCGGTCTGAATGCTGACCCAGATAATTTCTGTCAGCAAAACCCATACGCGGTTTTATGTGCAGAAACTCGCATATATACGCGATTCTCCTTTATGAAACCCGCGTATTGAATTTAGTCTTCTGAAATTAAGAAGATTTGATCAGAGAGGTAGAGACAACTCCTAGATTTTGTCTGAGATATTCAAAAGCTTCCCTGGGAAGAGGTTTAGTATATATATCAGCAACTTGTTCTTTGGAGGGAACATACTCCAATTTTACCTTTTGTTCAAGAACTTGTCCACATAGGAAGTGATACTTGATAGGAATGTGGTTGGTCTTGGAATGCATAACATGATTCTTTGAGATAATAATGGCACTTGTATTATCACATAAAAGGGAGATGGGAGGTGAACATTTGATTTGAATTTCTTGTAAAGTCTGCATCATCCAAATTATTTGTGTGCAACATGATGCAGCAACCACATATTCTGCTTCTGCTGTAGATAAGGCAACAGCACTTTGTTTCTTGCTGAACCAAGATACTAATCGATGCGCCATATAGAATGCACCACCACTAGTGATTTTTCGATCATCAACATTTCCAGCCCAATCCACATCTGTGTAAGCATGAAGAGTGAGATCAACATTCTTTGGATACCATAGACCAAAACCTTGAGTCCCTTGTAAATATTTGAATATTATTTTTACAGCCTGAAGGTGAGACTCTTTTGGATTAGCTTGGAATCATCCAACAATCCCAACTGCATGCATAATGTCATGTCTTGTCCCAGTTAGATAAAGCAGACTTCTAATCATGGATCTGTATTCTGGTTGATTCACCATGGGAGAATCATCATGCACCCAGTTACCGTTGGTGTACTTACAGGTTTGCAGTCTTCTATCCCATACTTCTTCAGGATTTTCTTAAGATATTTTTCTTGTGATAAAAATATGTCATCTGTTGCTTGTTACACTCGTAAGCCAAGAAAAATTTTTAGTTCCCCAAGTAAAGAAATTTCAAATTCTTGCTGCATAGAAGAAGCAAATTTCTAACTCATGGAATCTTCATTACTCCCAAAAATGATGTCATCAACATATACAACTACAATCAATAGTTTATAATTTTCAGTTTTTGTATATAAGTTGCTATCAACAGATCCCTTTGAAAAACCTTGTTGATGAATATATTTGTCAAGACGATAGTACCATGCCCTTGGAGCTTGTTTGAGACCATATAAAGCCTTTTTAAGTTAACAAACAAGTTTTTCATCATTTCCCAAAATGAATCCTTCTGGTTGTTCTATATAAACTTCTTCTTCTAGATCACCATTGAGGAAAGCATATTTAACAACCATTTGATAAACTTTGAATTGGTTAAATCTTGAAAAGGCAAGAAACATTCTTATGGCTTCAAGTCTAGCTACAGGAGAAAATGTTTCTTCAAATTCTATACCTTCTTGTTGAGCATACCCTTTACAAACAAGTCTAGCCTTTTTTCTAATAACATCTCCATTTTCATTTAACTTGTTTTTGAATATCCATTTTGTTCCAATAACATTTTTATCATGAGGTCTTGGAGCTAATTCCCAAGTGTGATTCTTTTCAATCTGATCAAGTTCTTCATTCATGGCTTGAATCCAACATTCATCTTTGCTAGCTTGATTGAAATTTTGTGGTTCAATAGTGGATAGAAATGCTAGATAGCTAGGAGATCCTACAAGAGTTCTTCTTGTTTGGAAACCTGATCCCTTTTCTCCCAAAATTTCAAATTCCAGATAATTATTTTGAACATACCTGGATGGAGCTTTTTTGGATAGATCATCTTTTGTTTCTTCATAGGGTTCCCCTTCCATGTTATTTCTATTTGATGTAGGAGGATATACATCATCATCATCTTCATTTGTTGTTGGTATTTCCCTTTTAGGAGCTGAGAGAGATTCATCAATTACAACATCAATGCATTCAACAATCTTTTGAAGTCCCTTATTGTAACATTTATATGCTTTACTTCTAGAAGAATAGCCAAGAAATATTCCTTCATCTGCTCTAGGTTCAAACTTACCAAGTTTTTCATCATTGTTCTTGATAAAATATTTTCTTCCAAAAACTCTAAAATGCTTTACAGTTGGAAGATTACCATACCAGAGCTCATAAGGAGTTTTATCACTGTTCACAAGAACATGAACCTTGTTAAGAATATTTACTGCAGTATGTGTTTCTTCTCCCCAAAAGGTATCAAGTATTCCAGAATCATCAAGCATAGCATGGGCCATTTGTTGCACTATTCTATTCATTATTTCTGCCACGCCATTTTGTTGTGGGGTTCCAGCTATAGAAAATTGTCTTTTTATGCCATGTTGTTCATAGAAATCAAAGAATTCATCTGATATATATTCCCCTCCTCGGTCAGATCTAAGACATTTTATTTTTAGATCTAATTCATTTTCAAGCAGGGCTTTGAAGATCTGAAAATTTTCAAATGCTTCATCTTTGTGTTTTAGTAACCCAATCCAACACATTCTAGAGAAGTTATCAATAAATAGAATATAGTATTTTTCTCCACGGGGGACTTTTTCCTCATAGGTCCACATAAGTCAGTATGTATGAGTTCAAGCGGCTTATTTACTGATCCTTCTTTTGCATTGAATTGCACTCTAGTTTTCTTACCAAATTGGCAAGATTTGCATATGATGTTTTCAGGCAGAGTGATGCTAGGAAGATCACGAACAACTTTGAGTCTGCTAGATATTTTGATTTGAGAGAAGCTCAAGTGCCCCAATATTCTGTGCCATAACCAATTTTCTAAAGATTTACCCAAGAAACATTGTTCTTTGCAACCCTTCAATACATATAGATTGCTTGGTGTTCTAGTTCCTTTTATTACTGTTTTTCCTATGTCAAGTTCACGGACCACACATTCTGTTGAAATAAAGACAACTTCATTTCCTTGATCACGCATTTGACTTACACTCAACAGGTTATGTTTTAATCCATCCACATACATAACATTGTTAGATTTTACCTTTTCTTTTAGAAAAAATAGAACCTTGTCCTTTAATGACAGCAGGAGTATCATTTCCAAAGGTGACATTATTTTCACTTTCTAGAGCATTGTATGCAAGGAATTTATTTCTATCACTTGCATGTGTTTTGAGCATCCACTATCAATGTACCATTGATTTTCTTCCCCTTCTGCAAATAAGGCTACGCCACAGTTCTCAACCTGTAAGTCCTTCTTTCTCCATACCTTGGAATTTCAAGGTATATGCTCTTTTGGTTGAATTTTTCTCCTGCATTCAGATTCTCCATGAAAAAAGTTATTGCAATAAGCACATTCAATTTCATTTTGAAGAGTAGAAAAGTTGTTATAAGTATTATTCTTTATTCCAATCTCATTTCTTTTCTTTCTTACTTCTCTGGTCATGATGGTTTTGTATGCAACACATTGAACAACTTTATGACCAAAGTTATGACATGAGAAACATTTCCCATTTAAAGAAGAAATTTTTGCGATCATGAAACCTTCTATTTATGTTTACCTGCTGATTGGTATTTCTCTGATTGATATTTCTGATATTGTTCTTTGTATTGAAGTGTTCATGCTTTACCTATGAAGTTTCTTTGTTCTCTTGCTGAGTGATGGAATGTTGTAGGCTGGCTTTAGTTTCATTTAGATATCTTGGTGCTGAAGACTAAGAGGATTCTCTGATATATCCAAGAATTGTCTTTACAAAAGGAGAGCATTGAACCTTGATAATTTCATTTAAGGTTTCAATTCCTTTAGAAAATCTAAGATTTAAAGTTTTCTCTTTCTCAATTTCCTTTCTTAGACTTACCATTTCACATTCTAATTTCTCATTATGCTTCTCCTTTTATATAAGTTGACTCTTTAGAGTATCTATGGCAATTTTTTTTTCTTCCAAACATATTTTGAGCTAATTAATTTCTTCAAGAAAATCATTTTCTTCTAGAGCATCCATAAAGGTATCTTTACCCTCAATAAAGTCTTTTTCAAAAGCCATGAGTAGTCTAACATCTTGATCAGATTCTCCTTCGTCACTATTTGATAGCCCATCACTATCTTCATGAGTATAATAACTTTTCCTATTGATGAACCAATTTTTATTTCCTTTTGCCACTTCCTTTCCTTTTTCATTTTTTTCTTTATAAGGACACTTATTAGCATAATGACCAACCCTTCCACAAGAAAAAATTTTATAAGGAAGCTTACCTCTAAACCTTCCTGTGCCAAGTTGTAGCTTCTTTACAAAATTTCTCTCATCTTCTTCTGAAACATACCTTGATCCTTCTTGTTCTCTTGCTTATTTTCCTTTTGCAACAACTCTAAAGACAACTTCTTTGACTTCAAATGGACCTCCTTTTCTCATTTCACAAGCATTTAGAATGCCATGAATTTGAACAATAATAATATTTTGTAGATCCTACTTTTCTTCAATAGCAGACACTTTAGACTCGAATTTTGGAGTTAGAGATCTTAAAACCTTTTCTACCAAAGTAGTGTCAGTTATGGTTTCGCCCAGATTTCTCATATGATTTACAATATCATCTAGACATAAAAAGAAATTGGAAATGCTTTCCTCATTAAGCATCCTGATATTTTCATATTGAATTCTGAGAGTTTGGAGTTTAGCACTTTTTACCTTTGTATCACCTTCATAGCTTAGAATGATTTTGTCCCATATCTCCTTTGTTGTATTCAACTGCATGACTTTGACAAATTCTGATTCAGTCAGACTTCCCAATAATGCATTGACCGCCTTTGCATTGGTTTCATATTTCTTTATTTCTGCTATATCTTTTGGAACTGATGCTAGATATTGATAATATTCTTCAACTATAGCCCATACATCTTCTCCAAGATACTGAAGATAGGATCTTGTCCTTTCCTTCCAGAAGATTAAATTGTTTCCGTTGAAGAGAGGAGGCCTGATAGATGTTGTCCCTTCCTGATCACTCATCTTAGCTGATCTTCCTTCTAGCAATTAAGCTTCTTCAGAAGGACCTGCTCTGATACCAATTGTTGGGAAAATTAATGAGAGGGGGGGTGAATCAATATTTAGAGCATACTAAAAATATTTAAACTTTTTATTTATAGACTTCCATACGCGACTTTGATGAACCCAACTCGCGTAAACACACACATATACTAACAGAAACTAGCTTATACTAATATAATTTTATAGATTAGAAAAAAATTTCAGGAACAATATTTAATTCAGTTTACCAGTCATGCATCTATTAGATAATCAGTAAATATGTGCAGCATCAGCAGTATAAATCATCACACAAGTGAAACACACATGAACACCAATATTTAAGGTGGAAACCCAATTCGAGAGAAAACCACCACCGTTGTCATCTCTGTCTTCAATATTTATTATATAGAAAACTGTTTACAATATTGTACTGATGAAAACTCATATCAGTACGCAAGCATCTACCTGCAGAAGGCTACAACCTCCTCTCATTTTCCAGCTGCTATTGGAAGGGAGCTACAACCCCCTAATCTCGTTTACTAGCCACTACTGGAAGGGAGCTTCAACCCCTTGATCAGAACACCAGATTCTACTAGCAAGAAGCTTCTACTTCCATACTGAAGGCTTCAACCCTCAGAACCACTACAGACCACGTTTCATCAATTTTCATACTGGTTCAAACAACATCAACACAACTCTTCATAAACATCAACAACCATAAATTTTACTCAATAATTCAATCATAAAAATGAGACCACTGTAACCAGAACTTCAGAAATAACCCAGACTTCAAAATTAATATGCAATATCAAACTTAACCCTGAAAATTCATCATATTAAAATGCATACGCTACTTTGCTTCACTGAACCCGCATGTATACGAGCTTTCCTTCACACAAACCTGCGTATAGATCTGTGAATACTATTTTTCAGAATATGATCTATCTCAGATTTAGATCTGAGTCAATCAGTCAGATATCTTTCCAGAATTGTAGGACCCTTGATCATTCAGTCATCATAACACATATTTTCTCACTCATTGATCAGATTTATTCATAATCATATTAACATCATATAGAGCAATTAAGCAACCTAGATCTACATGAAGACTTCATTGACAGACAACAGAAAAATAGTAGGAATAACAGAAAAACCTCTACAATAAGGTTCATACAACCCTAACTGCCATACGTTCCTTTTCTGAAGCAAACCTATGTATATACACGCTTTTATCGAGACGAACTAGCGTATAGATCTGTAAATATAAACTTTGCAGAATGAACCAGATCCATAGAACTTACCCATAGTTCTTCATTTGACTTCAGTAAACTTGCGCCTGGTCATAAATCTAATCATATAATTAATGGATCATAGAAGAGAATATTCATTTCATGTCTAGAGATCCTGAACCATCATTGTATCCATGGGTGCATCATAGATTCAGATCTATCAATTAAAATAGAGTTCATCCCATGCAGATATACCTCAGAGAAAATTATTCAGTAACAACCCTTCCTCATGCACACATTTGCACTATGATCTTCTTCTCCTTATATAGATTTATCCTTTACCAAGACCATGAGTCAAAACCACACAACTGCTGATGGCATTTTTGGATGGAATCAAATAGACAATACAATGCTCAATACTGTGGGCTAATACCATGGTAATACCCCTTGGTATCATAATTTTAGAGTGCAAAAGGCATACGCGACTTGGATCGTTCATATTCGTGTGTATACACACCTTCTCTTCATAAAAACTGTGTATATACTAATTCTGAATGTATACGCGGGTTGCCTTCTTAAAAGTAGTGTATACATTGCCTCCATACACGGCTTGCCTTCATCAAACCTGTGTATACAATGAGAAATATTTCCTGTTTCATTTCTCTTGCACTTACAAGAATTCCTTTCTTTGTCACATCTAAACTGACCTGTAGAAACATCATCTTTACATTTTTAACACATAGGTTGCTTATCAAAAGGCACTTCATCAAGTAGCTTTCCATCAAGGAAAAAATATTGCATCATATTGCCAACATATCATGTAACGGGAAGCTGGATAGTTCTCTTGTATCATTGGTTGATTTTTCCTCAGCCCAACCAAATTTCTAATAAATAAAAAATATAACCGTTTGAGTTAAAAAAAAAAAATCTCCTTGTGTTGAAACCCTAGACACCTTAACCTCATATAAAATATACCAAATCTTAAATTCCTTAATAAAGTATAGTAACAAAGACTAATAACACAATTAAAAAACAAATGGAAGAATTCAAATATGTTGAAAGTAAAAGTAATGAGAAATCAAAATTCTAACACAATTAAAAAGAAAAAAAATTAAAATTAAAATGCAATTTTGTTTATTTTCAAATAGAAAGTAGTGGGAAAGATATATTTTTTAAGTCGAAAAGAGTAATATATCTTAGTTTCATCCTCCTTCATGATTTAATGTAGTGATGTGCCTCCAGTTTCCGTGTTTGTGTTTGCTTATTTGTTTAAGTTTCACTATAAGTTTTTTCTTGGGTCGAGCATGTACTATTTGTACTAAGACTCAGATATAACATGGCATCTATCTTGATGATCAAGAATAAGGGGTTTGATGTCTTGTTACAGGATGGGAATGCAAGACTCAAACCAAGAGGCTCTAGATCCGATGGGTTAGAGACTCATGGTCCCTACAGGTTGTGGGCAAGCATGTGGATCATGGGAAAAAGTAGCAGGTGAAGTAGGTGTAGATGAAGGCTTCAAAAGGGTAGGTATAGGTTTCAATGAAGAAGGTACAGTTTCTAGAGGCTCAAAGTGAGTCGAGTTCTGATGGGACCTTGCAAGTTCAAAGGGATAATTTGCAACCCAAGAAGAGTGCATGGTCATTGGGGAGAAAGGGTGCTCCTATAACTAACAAAAGGGAATAATGAAGGGATTGGAAAGCGATACAAGAGAAGAAGAAGAAGAATGATGCTTCCAGTGATAGCGACACTTCCGAGAGAGGTGTAGTTCATGCTACACAGTTTACTACAGTGGTGACCTCCAAGAGTTTGGCGAGTGTTACAAGTAGTGATGATGATGATGATGAGTTACTTTGACCTAGTGTTGGAAGTATCTCCCTCGCTAAGAGGGAGTGTTGATTTTTGAGTAGCTTGGGAGGTAATCCAACCCCTAGGGTTCGAGGTTTGGAGGAAAAAATGCCACAAGAGTCACTTGTGGGCTTAGAAAAAAAGCTTTGGGTTTTTCACCAATCATGTTTTGAGGTAAATCCATGGAGAAATTTGGGCATGTGATGGGATAAGATGATAGAGGGTAGTAAGGAGAATCCATCACTTTGAGAATAATCAAATTCCGAGTTTTCCTTAGTGAAACTGTATAAGATATATGTGGAAGACTGTGTTGCATTAAGCACAAAGGCAGAGAAGGTGCAGAGTTGCAATGTCGATGAACTTTGGCATAGAATACATGTCCATTTGCATCATGGTGCCATGAATATTATGAAGTAGATAACCACAAGCCTCCCCAATTGAGCATTTGAGCAACAAGATACATGCAAAGGGTGTACCTTGGGGGAATACAAAAAAACCGCATTCCATGATCAGGACAACAAAGCACATGCACTCCTTGAAAGGATCCACTCTGATTTCTGTGGACCTTTCTCGATAGCCTCCAATTCCAAGCACGAATACAATGTTATACTTGTGGGTAGAGGCATAACACATAACAATATACTTGTAGAACTGGAGTCATTATCATATTATAGGAATGCTTACATCGAACAAGGATTTCTCAGGGAGAAATTTGAATGTGTCTCACTACAGGATTTTTTGAGCATTTTTTTACTACCATGTCTCCAAAGATTCTAGGAAGAATCTTGAGCCAACATATGAGTTGGGGGTATTTATGGGTTACATAAAAACTCCTCAGAATTAATGTGTGTACTTACCATCCCTAAGAAGGACAATTGTGTGAAGGGATGTAAATTTTGATGAGGATAAAGTGATGCATTGCTATCTCAATAGGCAGCTTCAAATTCCACAAGAAGAGGAGATTTTAGCTCCAAAGGAGAAAGCTTAGGAATTTGTGGAGAAACCACAAGGTAAGGAACATAGAGTGGAGATAACCACTCAATCATAACCATTCAGAGAAGGAATAAAATGAACCAGAGAAGTTGAGAGTCTATTGCTTGATGATAGAGAGAATGTTGGAGAACCCACTTCATAGCGCAGGTAGAGGAGGTCACCAGAACGGTACGCTGGCTACCTAGCACTAATGACTGAGCTAGTAGAGACTAAGCCATTTTATTTCAAGAAGGAAATAGAGAAACATGTATGGGTTGATGCAATGGTGGAGGAATATGATTCCTTTGTAAAGAAAAATGTTTGGGAAGTGGTCGCAAGACTAACAGATAAATTTTTTGTGTGTTCAATATGGCTCTTAAAGGTAAATAATGTTGAATATGGAAGCATATAGAAGTATAAGGCCAAATTTTTAGCAAGGGAATCTCGTAAGTTGAGGGAATTGACTGTGAAGAAACCAATTTTCCCATATTCAGATCAGTAATTCCTTTTCTTGTGGCCTATCAATGCCACCTCCCCCTAGCATCTCCTGCTAGAGTAGGCTAATCAACATGTCACCCCACACATAGTCAATATGCCAAGACAATTCATAAAATCTTCCTGCTCCCCTGTCAAACCATCCTATCACTAGCATTTTCTAGGGTTCTAATGAAGATCTGAAAATGTGTGTGCGCCCAAACATTAGATCCATTGCGAAAATACTACCATCACCTATTTTCCCTATGATGTGATGGGAAATTCCACCTAGATCCCAAAAATTGTCTGGAGTTCGAGCGCCTCTAGTAATTAATGTTTTATACTAAAATGTGGCCATGGATGTACCTAACCACCTAGCATGCTCTATCAGGTACCAACTCAGTACCTCTCTAAATCTAATCCCAAAGGAGGAATTGAATGTACAATCTCATGTTGAAGGAAACAACTCCCCAAGGTAATGCATTGTCATACTCATATCATGTCGCTCAATCCTGCTAAATTGGCCATCCCCTCATGTATGTCTAGACAACTTAGCCTCTATTAATCCAATGCGCAGGGGTGTGATAATAACGTTGTAGGTACTTTCATTGTGCCTATGATGAAAAATAAGTTGAAATCAAAACATGTGCTCTCTATGTTGCCTCTCATCAATGGCCAACCCAAAGGATGGTTTCACATCCTCATCCATCATGGGCTCAACATGAGCCTCCAATTGCTCCTCCATATATAACCCAACATGAAAGTTATGCTCACCAGTCAATTGTAGGTGGTTGTCTTCCTCGATGCCTCATCAATGGATCCCTCAACAATGGATGACCCTTCATCAATGATGGACACCCCTGTGCCTCCTAAGACCTCATTAATGGGCGTATGCTCAATTGTCTCCAGCAATGTGTCAACTGGGCTACCAAAGGAAACTCCAACGAGGGTGACTCATGTGTCATACTGGGTGTATCCATGTGCTCCTCCTGCATGCCATTATCCACAAGCTCAACTGGATGGAGAGTATCTATATAAAATCCCTCCTTAATGGGTATGTCTTCTCTTATCTCATCACTTTCTTCACATTCAATCTTTTTTTTTGCACTATTGATACTATAATTTTGTTCAATAATCATGCTCCTCTCATTTTATTCATATATCGGTCTGCAACTTCTCTTTTTTCTTGTTTCCCTTACTTATTCCCACTCTTTGAGCTGCTCCAGTAGTATCTTGAGGTTCCTAGTATAATTTTTAAATTTCTCAAGGAATTTCTCCCGCTAAGATATTTTTGGTCTAAGCTAAATATAAAGAATAATGTTGGACTAGTGTTTCAACCTTTGTAATTTTAACCCAATAATAAAATCTTGGACATTACCATTATTTAGACCCACACCTTGCCAAAATCATCACTTTTATACTACTATAATGTCCCTACCCATAACATATTAAGAATATCCATGAAAATTTCTGAGTTTATAAGGTGTTACTCACTGTGGGGTTTTGAAAAATAGTTTGTTCACAAAATTTTTTAGGTGGCTTCTCTATATTGGTTCTCAAATAAACTTGCACAATAAATAATGCACATCATAATGGAGTATCCAAATACCTTTGATTGATTTATATTATACCCATAATATATATAAAATGTTGGTGAAATGCTTACATAACAATAAATTCATGCAAAAACAGTCCCTTCATTAACTAGAAATCAACATACACAAGGAATTACAAGGATGGAATAACCTGGAACTTATTTCAGCATTAAAGCTTAAACATATCAATGATATTTATGAGTAAACTCCAACAGTAAAAACCCAGAATTTTAGACCCATAAATGGTTGTAGAAATGATCTGGAACTTAGTAATCTACCTAGCGATATTCCAACAACACATTAAAGGCAAAAGAGTAGAGAAATATACCCTTGGAAGGCACAAAAATCAGCCAAATATCTTTCACGAAATACACAACAATAAGGAAGGCGTAAAACATTCCCCTTGGAAGTGACTACATATAGCAACAAGGATGTATCTTCAACACATTATAGATGGCCACAAACTCATCCGCAATGAATAAAAACTCAACCTCTAACATTGACTTAACCAAAAACCACAAAGATGACATGAACCTCCTTAAATGTGCACTGAAATCAGCCTAAGGAAAAGGTCTTGGATCTGGAACTAATATATGTTTATTTTTCTTCAATTCTGGTCATAGGAACTCAATTAGAAATTTGAAAATAATTCTTCCCTCTCTTCTTGAGATAAAACCCTCTAAAATTTGTACCATGGATATGGTCTAAACTGCTCCCATAAGTCACCCAACCTCTCTAAATTAAGTGATGATATCATATGAAATTCAGGCTCCCTATTGGAATGAATAAGACCTCTATGATAACAAAAAATTTCTTCTTCCTAATGCACAATAAATTCGGCCTACTTTTGGGGAAAAGCAGTCAATTCGATCTCTACAAATGACAAGTATTTGGTAATGTATATTATGAGTGTGATAATCTAGTTTTCCCTCGGAGGCTTGAAGAAATAACTCAACCTTCCTTGATATTAAACTCAACCCTCCTAGCTGTTCATAAACCGTGCTTAAAGACAATCCTAAATGATGCAACATGACCCCTCTTCAAGCTTCTAATCTAGAATGGTCGACTCATAAATCTTTGTAACCCTACAATAAGCACAAATGAGAGACCTAAAGTAATCTCCCCAAAAGCTAACTAGGGTGGCACTCAAAGTCCACCAAAATTAGGTTACAGTTTCGCTTGAAACTCTTGAAACTCATTTGAGCTTATTCTCAATGTTGAGTATAAATGATAGGAATATGATCCCTTCCAAATGAGTTCAATCCTTTATTTATAATTCTTCTTTGAGCCTCATCCTAGCTTATGGATTCTCCTTTTTCCCAATTGTTTTATTTGTTTGGCCCATTTTCCAATAGGAGACTATTGCCGCTATTTTGTATAAAATAGTAATTTGCCTCCTTTTTCAATAAAATATTAATTTTTTGTCATTCTACAATAAAATAATAAATTTCCTTTTTGTTGCCATTCTCCATTAAAATAATATTTTCCTTCCTTATCCAATTAAATATTATTTTCTCGCCATCCCATTAAAATAACAATTTCTCCCTTCTCTCACAAAATTAATATTTTCCCCTTTTTAATATTATCCAAAAATTTGCAAAAATCCTAAGTGATTTTTCTGCATGCCAAAAAATTGGGGACATCACAAAATCATTGGTAAAGGCTGAGAAATTTTGACCAAATTGGAAGGAAACGATAAATAAATCTCAGAAACCTAGTGATTTGGCTCGAAGAATCATCACAATCGAACCATGATGATGACCCACCTAATTAGAAGTAGCACTAATTGGATCTTCACTGTTTATTTTCACAGGTTTTCGTATTCCTTCTTCACATATCTTTTTTGAATGCGAAGGATCTCAAACTCTTTTTGAATGTCAGTTTCTGCCACTGAATTTGGACATTCGACAAGGGCGAAAATAAATTATTTTGTTCTTTAAATTTCCACATGAAAGGATGGTGTTGGGAGCATAACTTGTAAAAACATTATAATTTATTAAAATCGAAAGAATATAGAAAAGTGAAAAATTTGAAGTATCAAAAATTTGACCATGCTTTGGAGTTAAGTTGCTTTAGAGGGCGTATTAAATTTTTTTGTTGTTGGAAACTTGACGTTGAACCATCAAATAACTTTATTAGATTGGTTTCTAACCATTCCCTCAGTTGAGAGATGTATTCATAATTCTATATTCGATATTTTATGCGTCTCCAGTAGATTAATATTTGTTGTAGTGGAGAAATTTGGCTCAAACCCGATTCCTCATGTTTTGAATGTTTTATAGAAGCAAATATTAAGCACCATTTCCTATCCATCGTAGAATCTACATAAGTTACCTTAACCTGCAGCAGAAGGAAAGCTCTTAGCTCTTCCACAAGCACCTCATGAAAATGCTCCCTGCAAAACACTAACAGCTAGTCGTAATAGCACACTAGTATTCATTCATTCTATCTTGCAAAGTTCGTCAATAAAGAAGGGAATTTGTTAGGGGCTAATATTCGCACGCGGGCTAATTTTCCATGCTTATTCCAAAAAAAATATTCACCTTTTTCCATTTATTTGAAAATTAATTCGCCCAAATTTTATAGTATAAAATTATTTTACCTAAAAATAGCCAAAATTTTATATATAATAATATAAAATAATTAAAAACCTAAATATTTTTACAAAAATATTACTAAATTTTTTACAATTGACATACTGGGGACTAGTAAGATTCACCAAGGTTTCTAAACTCTAAGATAAACTTCCATCCTTAAAATTTTCCCTGCAATAAAGGCATTGGAGTAATGCACATTTAGGCCAATTGAGCCGATTTTTTTAAATTTTTGAATGATCCCATGTATGGTAGAGTGAACAAAGTACAAAAAAATGTGTCCATTTCCAATCTTAAGTTTGGCATCTATGGATTTGCTTAAACTAGTCACTACAAGGAAAAGACCCTCTAGCGGAAGTTATAAAGGAGGTTTTTAGTGCTATAAAATTGGCCAAAATTGTCAAAAAAATATTTGCTACAACATCCCTTTTCGGTAACGGAGGTTTTGGCAGAGCTTCTAATGAAACTTCAACACAACTAGAACAAATTAGGCAGCTAGAGGTTTTTACAGATGTTTTTCTCATCGGTGCGTGCATCATGTGTGAAAACACTGGTGCGTTTTACCATGTACGCACCGGCATTGTATACATACCAAGCACCGGGATGGAAAACAAATTTCCAATGCACTGGGGCATTTAGAAATGTCCCAGTTCGTGTCACCCACAAAGATGCACCAGGCCGATGGAAGGTGCATGCATCGACGCCGTTAAGGTGTAAAAATGCATCAGGTCTTCATTATAATATTTTATCATCCATATATTTAATCAGTGGTGTAACATTTCATAGCGAAAATGGAGAACACAATAGAATAAATTAAAAATTATTATATATATATATATATATATATATATATATATATATATATATATACAATACACTCTGTCATAAAAAATGGGTCAGTTATTGGTATCTCTTTGTCTTTCAATTGGGACACTGTGTCCATTACATTAAACAAAATGTCTGATTTCACAGACAAATATTTCAACAAATACAACCCCTTTCTTTGATATCTAAACATATTGTGTAATATTCCAAATTGGAAATAGCAGTAATACAAGACATAATAATGTAAAACACAACAACTCTGATCATGATCTAAGAGGATCAATATACAGCCATCATTTTATTAAGATATCAGTAACAATATACAAAAATATCATGAGGGACAAGCCACTCAAGCAATAAGAACAAGCCTCCAATGATCAAAACAATCAGCACATGAGTTGTTGCAACTGTATAGAATGTCGGAGAGTAGCGAAAATGTTGTCTATATTAGTGTAGCTGCTACTATAAAAATACACAAATGGAATATGGCTGATAGAAACAAAATCAACTCCCAAGAAAGAAGATGTGGGCTCTAATACATGATTTCTGGCCAACTCGGAAAAGATTACTAGAAATACCAAGAAACATACAATGTGACAAATAACCCTGGGGTTGAGATGTCACTACAAACTAGATCTGAATACAATGAGGCTATGATAGATCTGAAATGATTATGTCCTCATCCAATGGTATTTCTAATTAGAAGGTGGATCCCTCTACTCAGAAATAGACCCTCCTGATGAGCTCAATGAACCCTCCCAGCAATTGTGTCCAAAAATAATGCGGTTTAGAATTGTGACTGCGCTGTGAGGGATGGTAGATGTTTGGCCTGATGCCAAAGATGTAAAAATATGCCCAAGATCCCTCCTTTTTGATCCTCCAATGGATAGGCTACCTCTCCACTGAAAAACAAGCCCATAAACAACTTTATGTGATCCTCCTTTTGCTGCACCCTGCAACACAACCCAGCTCTAAATAGAAACTGCGTTGTAGCTGAAGGAGGTAGCTTGGACAGAATGCCGGAATGATGAAATTTAGATAAAATAATCTCTCCTTCCCTGAGGATGAGGTAGGGTTTCCCGATCAAGAACACCCTTGTGCTAAACAGCACAACAACCCTGCTAAACAACAAGAGGAAGCAAAAGTCTAAACAGACCAATAACAAATAATAATCTCAAACATTAATAAAAATGGTTTCCATCCCCTCCATATATAGCATGAGAGTCTCGTCACATTGGGTCCCATCCATACTTGCCACCAAGCTCATGCAAGTTGTCCTCCACTAAAACTGCGATGTCTCATCATAAAGACCACTCCTCCATGACAACATTGTTGATTTGGTCAAAGTTGACTGAATCAACATGATCCAATCCCTGTTCACACCCAAAGGTGCTTAATCCAACTGATTATTATTCCTCCTTTCACATTAGGAGGGTTATTATTCCTTCTAAGGGGTTTTATGGGTCTCCCCACCCACTTATTCACTTACCTCATGATAAAACCAACTATAATATTCCATTTAGATGAAGGCTAAATTTTTGGAATATTACAGTCCTCCCCTCCAAAATGTTTCTTGTCCTCAGGAAACTGTAAAGGTGGAGAAAAATTCCTCCCTTCTCTTCTTGTGGCCTCCTCATCAATAGTTCCCACCACAACTCAACATAATCTGCAATAAATCTACCCTCCAATGGTTCCTCCCAAGTATGCAAAACCAAATGGTGTACATCATGAGAAAGTGGAAGGTGTAAGTGGAAACCTTCTTGTTGTCAAATGGCCTCCTCAAGGTAGGAGTGATGATAAACATAGGGAATCTCATCCCCAATGAGAGTCTCCCATACCCATGCTATCATCAAAATGAAATGATCCATTCTAGGTAACTCATCAAAGAAATTCTCAACCCCTTGTTTATGTAATGTGTTGGGGCTGCATGGAGAGTTTAGATTTTCCCATCCAAGTTGTTGTTGGGCACCGAATTCGGCTATTTCTTTGCCCACTTTTGTTATCCTTTTTTACCCTTTTTGCTTAATTTACTCACATTTGCCATGATAAACTCCTAAGGTAAATACCCCTGACTTGTCCATTTGGAATATTTTGATTAATGAAGTAAAATCACGGGGTTTTACCTAATTGCGGCACTAAGGTTTGTGTTTGGCTGCAGATTGAAAGATAGGAACCCTCTCTCCAGCAGATCGCAACAAGAATCGGTAACGACTAGCCAAAGGGAGAGTGCGCAGCCATACCACGACTCCCTAGGCCTATTCTCGGCCTTTGCTCCATCCAAAATATCTGTTGTTTGTGCCATTTCAACCAGAGTCCATTTCTGAACATGCGGTTATCATGTTTCAGGGAAATTTGTTATTCCCTTGTACTGTGTATAAAATGGACATTGTTCCTGTAATTCGGGGTTCCGAAGAGAACACTGTAATCACATTTTGTATATCAATAAAATACATCTGGTTTTACTTTTCCAAAGCATTTTGTAATCAACACAGCCCTGATCAGAGAGTTGGGCCCGCTCTTCTGATCAGGTGTTATGTCTGTGTATATGTGTGGATTAGTTCATGATGTGCTATGGTTGTTAATTTTATTTCTTGCTTATTAAGATTGTTGAATGTTCTGTATTAATTTTACTTCACGGAAATGTTTTGAGTTTTAACTGTAAACCCTCGGTTGAACAGATTATGTGTTTGTCCCTGCATATACCTTGCATGTTGCCTTGAAAGGATACACTCTCAGATTGATAAGATTAATGTCATATTAGGGTGGATAAATCATCCCTACCTGCCGTTGCCGGGGAGGCTAACAAGGTGCAAGCAATGATTCGAAGCAACTAGAGGGTTGACCTCTCCACTTGGGGAGAGAACGAGTTTTCTCACTCTGCTTCAAGTCCTGAGTGTAGGTTTTGATTGTGGTTTGTTTGTTTTTTCTTTTTTTTTGAGTTTTGGGCCATCTTCTTATTGTAGGGAGGGAGGAGTATTTTGACGCCCTGCTTCAGATCTGGGAAGTATTAGGTATTTTTTTGGGTTGTGTGATTCTTGCTCTTGTACCAGGGAGGGAGGAGTCTTTTGACGCCCTGATCTAGGTCTGAAACCCTAGTTTATGTCTTGCTGTCTTTCTCTTCTTAAATTATTTTTTCTTGGGGAAGGAATGGTCCTTTGACACCTTACTTCAGGTTTGAAGTGTTGTAGGCTCATGCAGAGATTCTCCATCACATTAATTTTTTTATGAACAAAGAATTAAATAAGAGGGGCGGAGTGAGAGCCCCAAGGAAGGGAATACTATATTTGGGAAGAAAAACTTATATCCAGTAGATCATAGAAAAGGCAGAGGCAGAAGCATCTTCTCGCGCAGCCGCAAGGCCAGGGGCTAAGAGAGTGCGATCCGAAGGACAATCAGTGGATCAACCAGTGCATACTACGACATCCATTGGTGATTCAGTATAGCAGGGTCCTCCAGTAGTGGAAGACTCAAGAGGATATTTCATTGGGGATAGAAGGAGAAGAGATCGCAAGTAGAATATTGAAAGAATCAGACTGCTTCAATAAGGGAAAGGAATTTGTCGTTGAGGGATTGAGCCATCAGGACACAGGTAGTAGAAACTAGGTGATATTTGTATCACCGAGAGACCAGGGGAGCGCAACCAAAGCCACTCGAGTTCCAGTAGTAAGGAGACCCCAGTCATCCTCTACAGAGCCTGTTGAAATCCCCAGCGACGATTGGAAGATTTTCATGGCTCCCGCAACCTCTACTATCGAGTTTCCCATTGAGAATATGGGAGGAGGTGCACCTACAAAGCCTATCCCATTGGTAGCTTTACCAAATTTCCATGGGCTCGTTTAGGAGGACCCCAACACATTTCTGTTTGAGTTTGATATAGTGTCCCAGGGGTATGATTACATGACAGATGCCCATAAATTGAAGATTTTTCCTTCTACACTGAAGGGGATGGCTTTGTGATGGTTTATGGACCTTGGAGGGAAATCCATTACCGCATGGGAGGGCATGCGAATAGCTTTCCTGGAGAAATATCAGGACTATTGTAAATCCTGGAATATCAAGGAGGAGCTTTTCAAGTTTACACAAAAAGAAGATGAAAGCATGGAAGACTACGTGGAGAGGTTTAAGTACCTCTTACAGAGGTCAGGACATTCTGACTTGGATAAAGAAATTTTGAAAGTTATCCTCCTTCATTCTTTTCGAGAGGATTCAATGGAAATGTTGAATATTGTGGGGAAAGGAGACATCTCCAAGGAAAATTTTGAAAATATTTGTGATTTGTGTATCCAGTGCTCAAGAGGGCTTGCAAGAAACAGATCAGGGGTTCGTTTAGTAAAAGGATCTAGCGGAGGTATTAGGAAAGCAGAAATTGGGAACCTGTTAGACAACCTGAAGACAAATATTCTTAGTACCCTGTCAACACAGATGGTTACTTTGCAAGTGAAGCAGAAGCAGTTGGAGCAGGAAAGGGCTATGGTGATCTCCAAAATGCAAGAAGAATCATTTAGAAATAGAATGCCCATTAAAATCTATAGAGAAATATCTGTGAGCTAAATCATGTTACGAGCTCGTGCCTTTCCTTGCCAGGCTTGAAAGAAGTGTTTCAAGGAGCGGGGGAGGACATGGAGCAACTATATCTTATGGGCGCTAGGAAGCCATGGAAATTTCGACCACCAATGGGAAATCAAGGTATGTATCTGGATCTATCCTAGTATTTCAATAATTATAATATGAATCCCCAACCCATACCTTGCCCCCTATGTGGCCACAATACTAGCACCCACTATGGTAGCAATGGAACCTTCAGGCTAGTATGAGCTCATCATGGGCTCCAACTTGGCGAGGACCCTCTATAGGGCAGTTTCCTCAGCAGATGCCACAACAACAGATACCACAGCAGCTCCAATTACCCTCCACTGTGCCTCCCGGTAACCAACCTGTACATCCTCAGCTTCCAATGCAACCTAATACTAACCCCAATAATAAAGGAGCTCACCAAGATTATGTTCTTAACCTGCCTTCGTATAGCATTTCTATGGCAGATCTGTATGAAATGAATTTGTGATCTGGCCAGATAGTTAATGTCCAACCCCCTCCGGTCATCATTGAACAACTTGATAATGAAGACAGAGAGGCACAACCAACCAATAGAGAACCAAAACAAACTGTTAAGGCACCTCCTATAAAACACCCTCAATCTGAACCACCCTACCCAAAGAGATTGATTGTAATTAAACCAAGCCCACAAGCTAAATTTGACTTATTAGGAGAATTGCAGAATTTATTTGTTAAAATTCCCTTATTACAAGCTATGAAAGATGTGCCAATTTATGTAAAGACTCTTAGGGAGTATTGTTTGAAGAAACCTACAAAGAAAACTAAGGATCCCCTCACTATACATGTTATGGGAAAACTATCGGACTTCATGATGGGGAAATCAAAACCAGTGAAATATGGAGACCCAGGGAACCCAGTTCTGATAGTACAGATTAATGGGGTGGATATTCCAAACGTACTGGTAGACCTGGGCGTTGCCATCAATGTCATCACTACTGAAACCATGCATACATTAGGCCTTTATAATTTGAAGCATACACCTACAGTGTTGGAATTGGCGGATAGGTCCACAGTCAAGCCCGTGGGGAAGTTGGAGGATGTGACAATTTCAGTAGATGCATGGCATTACCCTGTCGATTTCTTGGTGCTACATACACAGTCTTCAGTGGGAGGCCACCATTTGATTTTGGGGAGGCCATGGCTGGCTACTGCAGACGCTTATATTGGATGCCGATTAGGAAATATGGTCATTTTTAATGGTCATAACACCAAGAATTTGGTGCTATACCCACCGGCAGAACCAGATGCATCCAAGAAGTCAGCATCCAGCAAGAAGGTTGTATCTATGGTGGAGGTTGAAGAAGAAGAGGAAGAGGTGAGACTGGTCCTTACTATCGGGTAGGCCCTTCAGTTGAATATGGAATCAGAAGATGATGTGATAATTTCCTTTATGAACGATCCTTGATCTATTTTAGAATTGAATCAGCAAGTCTTAGAATCTATTTTAAGCTGTGAGACTCAGGAAGATATTGAGACAGTAAAATAATTAGAAGGAGATGTTGATGCACCTCATGAAAGCATCCAAGTGAAGATAGAACTAGGGAAAACCATGAATATCAATCCAAGTCTGTCAGAGTTCCAGAGGAAGCAGCTGATAAATGTTCCTCAGAAGTATAAGGAATCCTTAGCCTGGGATTACTCAGACATGAAAGGGATCCCTGATAATTTGTGCACCCATCATATATACATCAAAGAAGATTGTAATCCTATAAGATAGCCTCAGAGAAGGATGAATTCGGCATTAAAAAACATTATAAAAGAAGATCTTCAGAAACTACTGGATGCAGGTTTTATCTACCCTATATCAGATAGCCAATGGGTTTCACTACTGGTAATGGTTCCTAAGAAAAATGGTAAGTGGCGAATCTGCGTGGACTACCGATAGTTAAATAAGGCAACACAGAAGGATCATTTCCCTTTTCCATTTATCGATCAAGTCTTAAACACATTGGCTGGTAAGAAATTTTTCTCATTTCTAGATGGGTTTAGTGGATACAACCAAAGCCAAATTGCTCCTGAGGATCAGGAGAAGACCACTTTCACGTGTCCATGGGGAACATTTGCATACTGGGTCCTTCCTTTCAGCCTATGTAATGCCCCTGCAACATTTTAGAGGGCAATCTTGGGAATCTTCTCTGATTCGATAGATGATGGTGTTGAAATTTATATGGATGACTTCACTCCATATGGGGACTCATTCTCGGAGGGGCTGAAAAATTTAGAAAAATTTCTTGAAAGGTGTATACAAGCTTGTGTTTCCCTTAATACAGTAAAGTGTCACATGATGATGGAACAAGGAATTGTTCTGGGACATTTTCTTTCAGCTGAAGGAATCAAGATGGACCCAACAAAGGTAAAGGTAATTCCACACTTTCCAACACCTAAAATGCCCACACAGGTAAGTAGTTTTATTGGGTATGCTGGTTATTATAGGCGCTTTATGGAAAATTTTGCAAAAATAGCCCACCCATTATTTCAATTACTGACAAAAGATTGAGAATTTGTGTGGACTAAGGACTGTGAGGTAGCCTTCGCAAAGATTAAAGAATTAGTCTGTAGTGCTCTGGTTCTTAGAGGACCAAACTGGGCGTTAACTTTCCATATTCACACAGATGCTTCTCAAACAGCAATTGGCGCAGTACTAGGACAACAAGAAGATAAAGTTCCTTATGCAGTCTACTATGTTAATAAAAATTTGGCTCCAGCTGAATTAAACTGCACAGTGACTGAGAAAGAGTTCCTTGCTATTTTTTATGCCATCAAAAAGTTCTGGCATTATATTACCGGGTATTCTACCTTTGTGCACACTGATCATGCTGCCATTAGGTATTTAATGAACAAAATTGTTACCCCTGGTCGTGTTACATGACGTATATTGCTACTACAGGAATTTGATATTACTATAGTAGATAAACCAGGGAAGGACAATGTGGTTGCAGATTTCTTATCTAGGTTAGAACATGATGGTAATAATACACCAGTTGATGATAAGTTCCCAGATTATAATCTTTTTGCAGTATCTACTAATACTCCGTGGTATGTAGATATTGCTAATCATCTTGCTATAGGTGAAGTGCCCCGTCACTTATATTATAAGGAGCAAAGGAAGATCATTCATAAGAGTGCCTGCTATTCATGGATGACAGGATATCTTTTCCATACAGGGATTGTTCAGCAGATTCAGCGTTGTGTGGCAAGAGATGATATCTATGAGATCCTAAAGGCTGCACATGATGGACCCTGTGGAGGACATTTTGCAGACAAACGGACAGGTCATAAAGTGCTGCAGATGGGATACTATTGGCCCTCCATTTTTTGTGATGCTCGAGATTATATTCAAAGGTGTGATAGCTGTCAAAGGATGGGACAACCTGGGAAAGAAGTTGAAATGCCTCTTCAACCCCAGATAGTCCTTGAACCATTTGAGATATGGGCCATTGATTTTGTTGGCCCCTTTAACCCACCTTCTCATCAAAAAGCTTACATCCTAGTTTGTACTGATTATGTAACCAAATGGGTGGAAGCTAGAGCAGTCACGAGGGCAGCAGAGCAAGTAGTGTCAAAATTCCTTTTTGAAGAGATCTTTGCTAGGTATGGGACTCCAAGAGAAATTTTATCAGATGAAGGATCACAGTTCACATCTCATATGATAGAGAAATTGATGCAGAAGTATGGGGTCAAACACAGAATAACAACCCCCTATCATCCACAGGTAAATGGGAAAGTAGAGAGTACAAACAAGGTATTGGAAAATATCTTGACAAAGACAGTAGCAAGTCATCGTCGGGATTGGGCACAGAAACTTCCAGAAGCTTTATGGGCCCATAGGACAACATGGTGGAATACAACAGGATTTTCCCCATTTGAACTGGTCTATGGGAAATCTCCCATGTTTCTAGTGGAATTTGAAATTAGCACACTTAGAACAGCTCTGGAAGTAGGCTTGGACTTATCAGAAGCACAGAAGCACCGACTGGAACAGCTGAATGAGTTAGATGAGATCCGATTAGTAGCTGTCCAAAGAACTACTACTGTTCAACAACAAATGATGAAATGGCATGAAAAATTTATTAAAACTAAGGTGTTTCATGAATGGGATTGGGTATTACTGTATGACTCCAGATTTAAGGACTTCAAAGGAAAACTTCATACTCACTGGATGGGACCATATCAAGTGGATGCAGTGTTCAATAATGGAACAGTTAGATTAATTAAAATTGATGAGAATCAAACTACATTTGTAGTAAATGGACATTGTCTAAAATTATATCATCATCTAGCCTCTAAAGATGCCTTTGTTAAAACCCTTTCACATTCAGTTGATTTAATGATTATTGCAACAGAAGACACTCTCACTCTCCATTAAAAAAAAAAAATGTGGTTTACTTACTTGTTTAGTTTGCACGAATAATAAAAGAATTATGGCCAAGAGAAAAGTGACATCTCGTGTCACTCTGCTGATGCTGTTACTCCAAAGTTGCTACTACACTGTTGATGTTGTTACTCCGAAGTTGCTGCTACACCGTTGATGCTGTTACTCTAAAGTTGCTGCTACACTGCTGATGTTGTTACTCCGAAGTTGCTGCTACACTGCTGATGATGTTACTCCGAAGTGCTGCTACATCGTTGCTGTTGTTACTCCGCAGTTTCCGTTACTCCGTAACTATCGTTACTCCACAACTATCGTTACTCTGCAACTACCATTACTCCATAGCTGTTGTTACTCTGCCACTGCCGTTAATCACTATTGCTGTTACTCACTATTCACGATAGACATTTTTTCTGTTACTACACCTTAAGGTAAGTCTGCAAGTACGTCTCTGATGATTTTTACGGATTTAATTAAATATTCCGAAAGGACATTCAAAGCGTGCCGAGGACATCCGTCACTTTAAGTTAGGGGGAGGGTACCGTCATAATGATTGATGGAGTACTTAACAGAGGTACTTATGACACATGACCATTACTAAATCAAATTTAATGACCTTAAGTACCTTGTAATTATACAGTTGATTTGGGATGCGTACTTGTACGCATAAGAGTCATATCAGTCACCTCGTAAACATTCCACATTAAAAATAAGAATATCTAACAGTACCACTGCAATATGTCAATTAATTTCAAACGTACCAATACTCTTTACCTATTATATTCAAAATTGGCCATGACGTTATTACAGTTACCAATAGTTCGGAGCCCTGTCACTCTCCCCTGCCAGCTGACTATAGTCATCGTGCCGCTTCCACCTCCGCAGCAATGGGTGGCCGATCTGTGCGCCATGAGTCCGATGATTCAACAGGAATCCAAAGAAATCAGGAAGTATGGTGGATATTTGAGAACACAGGCTGGGACGCTTATTTTGACAGGTTGAATGGCTGGGATGAAGAAATTAAAATGGAATTTGCATTGAATCTATAGGAAGGAGTTTCTCGGGTTCACGGGCTGGAAATTCCAGTCACAGAGGAAGTTATTATAGAGGTCAGTGGATTGCCACAGGGTAGAGAACGATGGTTTTCCAGAAGGAATCCTCTTCCGAAATTCCCCAAAGCTTTCCTTCAAGCTAGAGAGAACATTGCACAGAAGGGCTGAGGATATGATAGAGCTTCATTATCGCGGCCATGGGGAGAAGTTGCAGAAGCTGTGATTAAATATATAACATGCGAGGGAAGGTACTCCACTGCTTTCAAGTACCATCTGCACATATTGGCACATTTGCAGTTTCCTCAAGCGGAAGCCTTCTCAATGAACGTGCCCTATTTTCTTCTGAGAAGCTTGCATTTGATGGTGAACTCGGCTTGGGGAGCATGGCAGGCATTGGCGGTCCTTTCCCACCATGGGTTGGTGCAGCTGTTAGTATTGAATGCTATTGATAAAATTCCGATTCCATGGGAATTTTTTCGAAATTCTACAGAGGAAGAAATAGAAGCTACCATGGCCACTAGGGCAGAGGAACCAGAAGCTATGCAAGAGGATGAAGAAGAGAACGAAGAAGAAGATGAAACCGTGCAGGTCTATGAAGAGGATGATTATGTTAATCAGGAGGAGCCTGAGGAAATGGAGATGGAGACCAAGGAGTGTGAGGAAGAGTCGGTCCTCCAAACGCAAGTTGAATCGATGGAGGCCACAGAAATTCCTACTGGTACTTTGGCTGAGGCTGCTCCAAAAGAACCAACCTAGCCCACGGAGCCAGTCATGAAGACAGATAGTGCCATGGACACAGAAGTCACTCCACAGGGATCCCCCGTTAATATAGAACCTGTGGAGGAACCAGTCGTGACCACTCTGACTAGAGAGACTACAAGGGAAGTGGCGGAAGAGCTAAGGAGTGAGGCCAACGCTGCTCCACAAGAACCAACATTGACCTCAAAACTGAATGAAGAAAATTTGTTCCAGTTTCCTGTCTTTTTTCCTAAGGGAGGATGGGTAACCCATTCCCCGTAGCAAAAAGAAGAAGAAGGTGTTGCCATTCCTATGGCTTCAAATATAAAATGAAGACTACAGCTGGAAGAAACCCCAACAGATACATGAGTGGAAGGGCATCTTACCAGGACACCATTGTCTGAAGAGAACGTCCCCGATGAGAGAAAAACCATTGGTGGAGAGAAGGGACCAAGCGGAGCGGTCTCGAAAAATACACCAATGGCGCATGAAGGCATAAAAATAATGAAATAGGAAAGAGTGGAAGAAGGACATGCAGTAGAGATTAGACCGACTATCGACCCGACAGAGACAGTTTCGAGGGATCCACCTCCAACTGCCGAAGCTGAGAGGATACAGGTTAAGCAAGAGGAAGTAGAATTGGGTGGGCTGTGAAGACCCCTATCAAGCAAAGATATCAACATTAGTTCAAGGAAGCCATGCAGTTAAAAATGGAAGTGAGGAGTTTGAGGAGAAAAGTGCACAAGATGTAGAAGTAGATAAATAAGTATAAACAATGAGCCAAGAGACCCAGGGTTGATAGGGTCGAAGCAAAATTTGAGACAGAACCAATTGAACATTTGTTTGAGGCCAGAGAATATGCCCTAACGGCTGAGCTACAAACATGGAAGAATATTGCAGCCCGATACCAGAAGGAGATCAAAAGAACGGAAGAAAAAGCCTCCAAAACCATTTTTGGGTATGTAGAGCGCATGGATATCATGAGGTTGAGGCATACAAAGCAGCAGCTGGAAAAGCCAGTGGTCGAGCTAAAGAATGATAAAGAATAAATGTTCAACTTGGTGCAAGAGGTGATGGCATGTCGCCCCCCTGCTTCTTGCTATTCTTTATTTTTACATGAAAGTTTCTTTTCATTTTGCATGGAGAGCATCAGAGATGAGATCAGTTATGAGATCGAGGATGGTGTACAATTCCTCCGGATCATGAGGAATCATGATGTACCCACTCAGCATCTAATGTGTGAATTTTATTTGCATGGATATATGTTACGGTTGGATAGAGACTTTAACCCGGTCCCATATGTGGGGGACATTCAGTTGAGGGCCCTCACATCTTATGCTCTCAATCAAATTCATTGGCGAAAGGCTTGTGACACTTTTGAGTCTAACCAAGTCACTAAGCCATTTATAATAAGGGCAGAGCATGAGAGGTCAGACACCATGTTTAAAAAACACCATGCCTTTTTGAAGTTTGAGGAAAACAAAGCTAGAATGTTGAGGACACAAAGGTGGTGTCTTGAACTTTGTGTCAACCAATTAACTATTTTCCAAAAGGAAGCTCTGGATGCTTGTCAGAGGAGATGGATGATGTCACCAACAGCTGTAAAAAACAGGGAACCTTTTGGGGCACCTAATTTTGCACGAGTACTCACTCGAGTACCAAGATACATGGCATGTATCCAAACATGTGGAATTCGGTGGATGGGGCTTCAATTTCAATATCCTGTTCTTTGGCTGCCGGTAGAAGTCTATACTCCCGCATATAATGTTCCGACAGACTAGTGGAAGGAGGTCCTCCTTTCAGATGGGTTTAAAGTCCCAGGGACAGAGATGACTCTAGAGTATGATCTTGCTGGGCTTCATGAAGCTCACAGGTTGTAGAACCCAGATCTGTGGGGGTGGCGGACTGCATGAGGGCATGTAGAAGGCTAGTTGGGAGGAGATGTTGGGCACCAAATTCGGCTATTTCTTTGCCCACTTTTGTTATCCTTTTTTACCCTTTTTTCTTAATTTACTCACATTTTCCATGATAAAATCCTAAGGTAAATACCCCTGACTTGTCCAATTGGAATATTTTGATTAATGAAGTAAAATTGCGGGGTTTTACCTAATTGCGGCACTAAGGTTTGTGTTTGGCTGCAGATTGAAAGATAGGAACCCTTGCTCCAGCAGATCGCAACAAGAATCGGTAACGACTAGCCAAAGGGAGAGCACGCAGCCAGACCACGACTCCCTAGGCCTATTCTCGGCCTTTGCTCCATCCAGAATATCTGTTGTTCGTGCCATTTCAACCAGAGTCCATTTCTGAACACGTGGTTATCATGTTTCAGGGAAATTTGTTATTCCCTTGTACTGTGTATAAAATGGACATTGTTCCTGTAATTCGGGGTTCCGAAGAGAAGACTGTAATCACATTTTGTATATCAATAAAATACATCTGGTTTTACTTTTCCAAAGCATTTTGTAATCAACACAGCCTTGATTAGAGAGCTGGGCCCACTCTTCTGATCAGGTGTTGCGTCTGTGTATATGTGTGGATTAATTCCTGATGTGCTATGGTTGTTAATTTTATTTCTTGCTTATTAAGATTGTTGAATGTTTTATATTAATTTTACTTCATGGAAATGTTAATTTGAGTTTTAACTATAAACCCTCGGTTGAACAGATTATGTTTTTGTCCCTGCATATACCTTGCACGTTGCCTTGAAAGGATACACTCCCGGATTGATAAGATTAATGTCGGATTAGGGTGGATAAATCATCCCTACCTGAACACCAACAGTTGTTTCTCTCTCCATTTATGGTAGGTATGGGGTTTTTTCTAATCTTGGGATGAAATGACATGGCCTCCAAGAATGGCCCAAGTTACCCCACCAAACAAATCAACCATGAAGTGCCTCCTGCAAGAACTCAAGTTCTCCAAATGGCTCCTCCCACATGAAGAAAAGAGATGTAGTATGGAAACCATGGTTTGCCCATTGTTTCTCCTAAAACATACAACATGTAAAGTATGGAGAATCATACTCCCAATGGGCACCTCTAACTATTGTGCCACTCTCCCAACAAAGCTTCCTATAAACATAAGAACATCTCCAACATATGGAAGCAAAAACCAATGAAAACAAGTTGCCATATGACAACCGGGAGGTGGTTCATAGTTCCACACATGGAACCAGCATAGTGCATCCCTTGCCTACCTCAAAAAAAATAATAACAAGTGTCTTTTCAGCCACTTTTTTATTGCCACAACCATCCTACAAGATAGGATCATGAAAGTAAAATGTGGTGCCAATGGTGCACACCAAGAGTCATGTGGCTTCCCCAACAAACCACCAATAAAATAGCCAACCTCAATGCTGCAATTGGCCTCAAGTACATCATAATATAATGTGCAAGAAGGGATAATCCTCCCGTGTATAACATGCTTCTCATATAAAGCAAAAAAGTACAAATAATAATGAAAAATTGTACCTTCTCTACCATGTACTTTGGTACTTGAGCTGAAATGGCTCAACTGAAAAATTCTCCCTCACTCTCAATGAGTAGGGAAGTGTCTATGAAAACCTCTCCATCACCTTCCAGGCTATGCATCTCTCCTCATGCTGATATACATCCTGCTAAATTCCCTCCCAAGTGAGCTCCTCCATCAAGGAATAATATGCCTCAAAGTGCATGGAAAGAAAGTCCACATGTGCTGCATGTAGAAGCTTCCTCTTGAGCTCAAAAAATCTATTCAAGAAGATTATGCCATGAGAATATATGACCTCATCAACCACCATGTATCTATCATCTCCCTCCGGATCATCAAGAATCATGCAAGCACCAAGATCCTTGGAGTACTCTACCAAGAGTTGAGACCTCCAATATGGATCAATCCTCCTAAGAGACAATGTTGAAGATGAGAAATTCGAAGCTGCCCACATGCTGTTGTCTTCTCCTTTGACATCCCTCATGTCAAATTCATCCTCCAAAATGCTGCCATGCCCATCATGCAGCTGCTCATGCTCAAATAGAAGTGGTGACTTTTGGAGGTCCATCCAAAACGAATCTCCTAATCTTGGCCAATGTAAGCATGAGTGGCCTCCATCTACTCCAATGTATGGAGGATTCCTTCCTCAAAGGAAGTACCCTCTGTTTCCCAAAATCCATGGGGAAACTCCCTTGCACCATGAAGGTGCCATCCTCCATCACTGCAGCAACTTTTGTCAACGCGGTATATGTAGTGAGAGTGGGTAATGCTGAAAATTGGAGAATGTCTCCCTCCTCCTTGAGTCTATCCTAGACTCTCTCCATTGTACTATACCCGTCCAAAGTATCCACCCCTCCGACATATAAGAGTGGTGAAACAAATGGTAAGAAGTCTCTTACCAACTCTAGATCTGGTGGCCTCCCAGGTGGAATGCCCCCATGTAGTGAGACATCAAAATCTGAAGTGGATTGTATATCTGAGTGGACTGATTTTTCCCTCTCTTCACTGCGTAATACAGTATCCTTATTTTGTGTAGAAACCTCCTGAAATAGATAAGGGTGAATGCTTATCATCCCTTGATGCTGATCCTTCTTTTCTTCCATCTCACAATCCATAAAAACTGATACATGCTGCTCCGGAATTGTGATTTGGTTCCCACATGTTAAATCATTTGGAACTTCTTGCAAAGACACAAGGGCTCCTCTAATGGAAGCAATGGCTCCCTTCCGATCTCCATGTGGTGATGGATCTTCTCCCAATGGTACAGTGTTGTTAGCT
This sequence comes from Pinus albicaulis, assembly GCA_034641835.2. NCBI lineage: Eukaryota > Viridiplantae > Streptophyta > Pinopsida > Pinales > Pinaceae > Pinus > Pinus albicaulis. The sequence continues at coordinate 651,985,286 of CM076570.1, forward strand.
CTTCTTTTCTCTTCCCCTTCATCAGTATTTGAGAATGCCTCATCATCAATTAGAGACACTTGATATTGGTCTTCCCTTGAAGGAGGAACCTCCATGTCTTCATCTATAGAAGAAGACTCTTCAAGAAGTGGGGATCTTGCTCTTGGCAAGGTATAATGCATGTTTTTATCCCCGTCAATAGAAATAAGGAGTGGAGTTGGCAGAATAGATCTCTCCTACTCATGCAAAGGTTTTGAGTTTTTGGGTTTAGAAAATGATGTTTTACAATGTTTAATATCAAATCTTCTCACTAATTTCTTAGTGAACCCGACAAAAGTGTTTACATTTGCATGATTAAATGAATTAGAACTAAAAAACCACCAATTATGGGCCATACCTTTGAGGTGCAGTGCTGCTACTCTAATGGCCTCCTTTTCTGAATTTTGGTGTATCTGGAGATAGGAATCTAGCTCCTCCACCCAAGCTTTGGTTGTGCATTTTGCTAATCCATGAAAGTTAGATAGAAAGGTTCTACCTGTTTTTATTCTATTATGGTTTATGGATATTCTGTCTTCCTTGAGTTGGAAAAACCCTTGGAAGTCCAAGTGATTTTTGAATCTCCATGATTGAGACTCATACTCCTGAAGATAGTCACTCAAGGACTCCTCCCTTGGTGCATCTTCCTCCTGCATCCTTCTTGTAGTGAATGTGGGAAATAAACTGCACTGTGGATCTGCATCTGTGGCTGAATTTCCACACCCATCATGTGAATATCTAGGGCTTGCTTCACTTTCAAACCCTCTTGGAATTTTTCTACACCTCTCCCCTTTCATCTCCTTGAGATCTTCTCTGATAATTTTCACAGTTTGGAAAAGAAGCTGGGAGATCCTCTCTTCCTTCATTTCTCCAAATAATGGAGTTTTGCCTTTGTTTCTTCTACACATATTCTCTTTTCTGTGAGAAGAAGCTTCTCCTTCTAATGGCATAATGTCTTGAACGCACAAGCTGAGCCAAGATTATGCTTTGATACCACTGTAATATTCCAAATTGGAAATAACAGCAATACAAGACATAATAATGTAAAACAAAACAACTCTGATCATGACCTAAGAGGGATAAATATACAGCCATCATTTTATTAATATATCAGCAACAATATACAAAAATATCATTAAGGAAAAGTCACTCAAGCGGTAAGAACAAGTCTCCAATGATTAGAACAATCAGCACATGAGTTGCCGCAACTGTATAGAATGTCGGAGAGCAGTGAAAACACTGTCTATATCAGTTTAGTTGCTACTATAAACATACAAAAATGGAATATGACTGATAGAAATAAAATAAATGCCCAAGAAAGAAGATGTGGGCTCCAATACATGATTTCTAGCCAACCCGGAAAATATTGCTAGAAATACCAAGAAATATACAATGTGACAAATACCCTTGTGGTTGAGATGTCACTGCAAACTAGATCTGAATATAATGAGGCTATTCCAGATATGAAATGATTATTTCCTCCTCCAATGGTATTTCTAATTAGAAGGTTGATCCCTCTACTCAAAAATAGACCCTCCTGATGAGCTCAATGAACCCTCCCAGCAATTGCATCCAAAATAACGTAGTTCAGAATTGTGACTACACTGTGAGGGATGGTAGATGGTTGAACTGATGCCAAATATGTAAAAATATGCCTGTAATCCCTCCTTTCTAATCCTCCAATGGATAGGCTACCTCTCCACTGAAAAACAAGCCCAGAAAAAACTCTATGTGATCCTCCTTTTGCTGCACTCTACAACACAACCCAACTCTAAACAGAAACTGTGTTGTAGCTAAAGGAGGTAGCTTGGATAGAATGATGAAATGCAGCTCAAATAACCTCTCCTTCCCTGAGGATGGTGTAGGGGTTCCCGATCAGGAACACCCTTGTGCTAAACAACACAACAACCTTGTTAAACAACAAGAGGAAGCAAAAGTCTAAACAGACCAATACCAAATAATAATCTCAAAAGTGAATAACAATGGTTGCCATCCCCTCCATATATAGCATGAGAGCCTCCTTACATTGGGTCCCATCCATACTTTCCACCAAGCTCATGCAATTTTTCCTCCACTAAAACTGCGATGTCTCATCATAAAGACCACTCCTCCATGACAACGTTGTTGATTTGGTCAAAGTTGACTGAATCAACATGATCCAATCCCTGTTCACACCCAAAGGTGCTTAATCCAGCTGCTTATTCTTCCTCCTTTCCCATTAGGAGGGTTATTATTCCTTCTAAGGGGTTTTATGGGTCTCCCCACCCACTTATTCACCTACCTCGTGATAAAACCAACTATAATATTCCTTTTAGATGAAGGCTAAATTTTTGGAATATTACATATTGATCATCATTCTTCGCTGGAACTGTTGTCACGGTGCACTTTTCGCAAAGTACGCACCAAACGTGGTGCAGTAGGTTCTTATAAATGCACCACCAGTATAGTAGAAACATCGTACTGTGCTCTTTGTCAACAAGGAGACCCGATGCATTATATGTTAACCAGTGCACCGATTAACACAAACATAAATTAATAAAAAAAAATTTATCAAACAGTGTTTTTTATTAGTACACGCCTGATGCGCTATACTACAATAGTGCACTGGAGCACTATTTTAAACAGTGCGAACTGATTAAAAAAATTGTGCAAGGGCCGACATGGATTGGGATCTCACTCTACAAGTGGTCCCACAGATTAGATGTGATACGCCTATATATATAGTGATACAAACCCTATAAATCTAAAATGAAAATGCCTAATTGTGAAGTCATATAAATAAGAAGAAACAAGGGTTTAATGAAAGAATTTTTTTTTTTTTTTTTAATGAATAGTGTTGTTGTGCGAAAGTATTTTGATGCTCCACAATGCTCTCATTCTCTCTTGCTCCAGGTATGTCTCTCATGTAGATCCCTCCCTGAATTTTTTTGCAAAAATAATGAAATAATGAATAGCTGAGTAGCTCTTACTATTTATAGAACTTTTTTAAGAAATTAGATTTTCGAAAATAATTTGCCGCCTATTTTTCAATTTACCGCGTTTTTTCACTTCAAAAAAAGAAAGTTGCACTTTTTTATTTACGGATATTTGGTGTGTTTGTTAACTAACAGCACTGGTGCATCCTTTAGTGAAACCCATCGATGCACAATAACTAATACACACCAGTGTCATTAACAGTACATTAGCACCAATAACAATAAGTCCATTTTTAAGGCACTGAAATTACTTTTAGGTATGTACACCAAAATTTATTGTTGATTTTGCTCAAATGCAGGGAGAAAATATCATAATTTTATCAAATGGACAATTATTTAAAATCCAACTTGTTCCATAATATTTCTCAAAGTCCATCGCAGAGTTCTCCCTATCCACCTCCAGACGTAATTACTTCAATTTTTATTTATATTTTCATTATCTAATTGAATTTATTTATTTTATCCATGTCAATTAGTCGAATTAAAATTAATGTATACACATTTTCAGGTTCATTCAGATTGAGAATCGAGTTCAGATGCACAAAATTTTCAAATAGCTCCAAAACATCGGAATCTCTTATCAGGATCATCATACCAGAAGACGCAGTTGGTAGATGAAAATGGATAGCTACTTCACCCTGCCAATTGTAACATGCCATCTTCTAGCCACAATCCTGGGATAATGATGGTAATAATAATAGTTTAATATATTAATGTAATTATTTCAAAGTCAACCCAATTAATCATGCATTGTCGACGTGCCTACTAATTGATATCATCGATTTTGTACTAATCATGTTCAAATATTTTTTTTTAAATTATTAGGATTCTCGTGATTATGGGTGAACTACCTACCATCTTTCGTTGCACTGCACAATGTCAAATCGAGAGAAGGTTGAATTAAGAGAAAAAATCGAAGAGGAACGATACCAAGAATGGTTTAATCAACCACATATTAAATTCCCACTATGTCCAGATTCACCAATTAGGAATGACTACAATAATAGTAGTTCTTCACAAGCTGGTAATGGAGGCAATCAAATAGAGGTTGGTATGGATGATTACTTAAGGGATACAACTACCATGGAGACAATGTTGTTAGAAGCATTCCAGAACGATGATAAGCTAGGGTATGATGCTCATATCGTGGATACCTTTTTCGAAAGCCTTAAATTTTCTTCCACCACCCCTCTCTTTGCACCTAGCAGTCAGTCAAAGTCTACCCAATTGAGGACAACGACGTTACTGTACAACTTGAAAGAAAATTTTGGCTTGTCGAATGCATGTTTCTCAGACATTTTGAGGTAATTGACCATCAATTCCCTTATATTTTGAGAAATATAATCACACAATGAACATTACAAATGGTCAATGTTATGAACGTTAATAATTATCGGCATCAATGTACATTTAATATTGTCCATGACTATAATATTCCCAAATGGGGATTGCAGCAATACAAGATAGATATGCAGGAAAATAACGCAGTTCATCTAAGACAAAGCAAGAGACCAATATGGAGACCTTTCAAATTTATTTACAACAGAAAAATAGATGTATAAGTTGGCCCATGAGATGCATAACTGGAAATACAAGTCACCAATGAAAGAAAATCCTCAAAAAGAGGTGCTGCAACCATGTATATAGACTGGAAATTGCTTTACAGCATTATTTTATTGACTATAACATGTTGTATATTACACATTATATCTATAGAAAATAAGTGCATGAAATTTCAGATCTATAACAGATCCATACACTATATAGGCTCCTCTTCAAAATCCTCTTGGGGTTTTCAGCATTACACCATATACATGAAGTAGATCTAAGATCTAAGTCTGCAGATCTGCAGTAATATTCAGATCTGGAATTGGATCTGATATGATATGAACAAGATAATGATCCCCTCCAATGGATCTCCAAAGTGAAGGGCAGATCCCCAACACTTGAAAACCATCTCTCTAGATGGTATGCCAAAAGACCCTGCAACAACACCTACAGGAATAACGCAGATTTGGAAGAAAAACCTTGTTGTAAGGTTTAGAATATGTTTGGCCACATGCCAAGATCATAAAATGAAGCTCAAGATGTTTAATACTCTCCTCCAAATGGATTAGAAGCCTTCCCCACTGAAAAGGAGCACTAAAATGGTCTAGATCCGAGTAGATATAGCCTCCACTTGTTGCAGCTTGCAAAGACAACCAAACCCTCAATAGGATCTGGGTTGTAGTTGGAAGAAGAAGCTTGGCCTTCAACCAAATAGTGGGCTATGCAAAACAAGACTCTTCCAATAGGCCTCTCAAGGAAATAGGTGGGATTCATGATCAGGAACACCCAATGTTAAACAACATTTGCAATCTAGGCTAAACAACCAAAGAAAACTATATGTCTAAATAGACAATATATAAAAATCTAATATCATTCAACAACCTTCTCATGCTGCCATCCTCTTCCTTTTATAAGTTAAGAGCTTGTAAACCCTAAACCACCTTCAATGAAATCACTCCTTTCACACAAGCCATCTCCATCTAAAATTGTGGTGTGCCTCATTGATGGCCACTCCTCCAAGACATCGCTCTCGATCTGGTCAAGGTTGACCCAGTCAAAATATCCAGCCCCTTTCACACCTAAGGGTGCTTGTTTTACAACCAAGATTTATCTTTTTTCACATTTGGCATTGATTTATTCTTTATTAAGGAGTATTATGAATCTCCTTTTCTCTTTTATTCTTCAAACAAAGAAATAAAACAAAAATGAATATTCCAATTAGCTTAGAACTAATTGGGAATATGACAGTCCTCCCCTCCCAAATGTTGCTTGTCCTCAAACAAATGATAAGGTGAGTCCTGCAGCTCTTCTCCTCCTCCATTTGTGACACCAACATGTGACAATATTCCTCCATAAGCTAAGTGTTCACCAATCCATCCCTCCATGAATTACTTCTCCAAAGTTCTCATGAGATGCAAATAGTCCATCCCATAAGGAGACAATAGTTCACATGAAACAAACATGGTTTGCCCAATGTTCTCCCTGAAACATGTAGCATAAGGTACATGGATAGTATCCATCCCATAGGGAACATACATACCTCCAATCATCCCTCCATACATTCCCATAAATAGCACAAGTACATCATCAATGTATGGGATCAAAAAAATATACATAAAAATAGAAATTTGTGCATATGGAGGTGGGTCATAGTCCCACATGTGGAACCAGCACAGTGCATCTCCTGACTGCATTAGATAAAGATGTGGTAAGTGGTTTCCCCACCACTTAATTTCTTCCCATGTCATCTCACTATGGCTGAAATTGTGAGATATATTTGGTGCCTTAGGAATGCACCCATCATGATACAATATCTCCCTTTGATCTCCAAGGGAGTGGCCATATTCAGAAATAGTTTTGGCCCAAATTTGTCCATGAATTTTATAAGGTACAACACTCCTCCTTGGAGTCATGTCCTGCGTATAAAAAGTGGAAGAATGAAAACAATAATCAAAATAAACATTATTTATAGGAGCATATTTTCTACTAGAATTCCTCCTTAAACAAATGGAGTGGTGCGTAGATCTATCCCCTTCCTCAAAAAGAGAAAGAGGGGGTTGAATTAACTCTTTCATAGGGTTATGTTGCTGCTCCATCTCCACATGGTACATGCATATTTGAAAATGATGATATAGTTCTCCTACAAAGCCATTCCAAGTGTAGCTCCTCATGATGATGTTATTGATCTTCATGGAATATGTGTGGCTGAAACAAAACCCTTCATAGGCCCTTTGTAGCAACTTCTCCATGAGCTTAGAGGCTCTAGAAAAGAAGATCCTACCATGATCATAGATGACTCCATCTTGGACTAAATAGCCCTCTTCATGTAGTTGGTCATCAAGTATCATGCATGTGTGAAGATCCTTGGAATAATCCAGCAACAATTGGGATTTCCAATATGGATCTAGACTCCCCAACAATGACAACACTGATGATCTATCAACTAAATTTTTTTTCATGTGGCTGCTCTCCTCCTTGACATCTCTCATGCCAAAGGTGTGTGTTGGAAGGTCATTCCTTCCCTTCTTCTCCTCCTTGACATCTCCCATGCCAAAGGTATATAATGGAAGGTTGTTATTCCTTCTTTGCTGCCCTTCTTGCATATGCACATGCTCAAATGAAGATGGAAGTTCTTGTAAGTTAGTCTCCCATGGAAGGCTATGATCTATCCAAAACCTCCTTGGTCTTGCCAAAGTGTGCATGTGTGACCACCATATTTTGTCATGTATGGAAGATTTCTCTCCAAGTGAGATAATCTTCTGAGTCTCCATAGCCAAGGATTGCTATCCTTGCCCCATGATGGTGTCATCTCCCAACCTTGCAGCATTTTCTCTCAGCGCAGTGTGAGATGAGAGAGTGGACAATGGTGTTATTGGAAGAATATCTCCCTCTTCTTTGAGCTCACCCAACACTCTCAGCGTTGTGTTGTGGTCTTCTAATGCTCCCTTCCTCCCTGGATCTATGAATGGAGCATCAAGATGTGAGGCACCTCTCATCAAATCTAAATCAGGTGGTCCCCCAAGTGGTTTCCCACAAGATAATTATGCCTCTTAGATCATCTTCATGTGCATAATAGATGGGATCATCATATCCCTTCTTCCACTGCGCAAATTCATCTTTGTTTCTTGTGTGGAAGTTTCATGATACTTGGGTATCACTATTAAGGATGAAAGAGTGCTTCTCATTGGAGAAATTGCTCCATCCTCACCTCCATGTGGTGGTGGATCATCTCTTGCTATGCCAATGTTGCGATCCATCCTTTGTTCTTCTTCTTCTCCCTCCTCATCATCTGAGAATACCTCTATGTAATGTGCTTTTCCAGCATCACATCTATGTCCAGGTGCCCATGATTATTAGCAAGTGAAGCAAAGATTCTTTCTTCTTAGATCTCTCCAGACTTCATCATCAAGACGCTTCTTGTATGAGCTCTCCTTTGAAGGAGAAACTTTTTCTTCCTTTCCCTTTGAAGGAAAAGAAGGCTTATGCTGAAATTTTTCCTTTGATTTTGGTAAGGCATCTTGAAGGTCTCTAGCCCTTTAAATAACATCATGCAGGGTAGTGGGCCTGGTAGATTTAACCAACCCATGAAGAGGTTCATCTAAACCATCGATGAACATGTACACCCTTCTTGCTGCAGACAAATCAGGAACCATAACAAAGAACCTTAAAAATTCAGAGATGTAAGTTTATGTATTACCTGTTTGTTTCAACTTTGCAAGGCTCATGAATGGTGCCTCTGGATCTCTTTTTGAAAACCTTTCCACCAGCCTTCTAGTGAACTCTGAATAAGCAGTCACATTGGCATGACCAAATGTAGACAAGCCATGGAACCACCAGTCATGTGCTTCACCTTCAAGGTGCAGTGCTGCAATCTTGATAGCCTCCATATCTGGAACCTTGTTCAACTGAAAGTAGATATCAAGTTTTTCTACCCAAGATTTGGCAGAACACTTGGATGACCCATCAAATTTGGGTAAAAAGAATTTGCCCATAGTGTGGTGTCGATCATGATTTTGAATGAATCCACCACCTCTATGATGATGCCTTGGTCTTCTATTGTCCTTGATGTGACAAAAATATTGAAAAATCAAGTTGTCTTTGAATCTCTGATTTTGAGACTCATATTCTTCAAAGTAGTCTTCAAGGGATTCATGCTCTTGAAACCCTTCATTTCCCACAGCCAAAAAAGTAGGCATGGTAGAGCGTTGGGAAACTTGTGGCTGATGCATTGGTTGATCATTCCAGTGATGAGACATGCCAGAGCCTTCTCCATGATGAAATCCTTTAGGGAATTCCTTGAGTCTGTCAACTCTCATATCCTTGATCTCTCTAGCAAGGTCTTGCATGGCTCTAAGAAGGATATTTGGAAAATCCTTTTCTTCTTCACTTTCAGATACAGGGGCTTTTCCCTTGTCTTCATTGTCATTTGTGTCATCAAATTTCTTCCTCTATATTCTCTTTAGATACCTCTTCTCTCTGTTAGTAAGAGGTTCTTCTTCAGAAGACACATGGGCTTCTTAGAAAGCACAAGCTGTGCCAAGATGATGCTCTGATACCACTACAATATTCCTAAATGGGGAATGCAGCAATACAAGACAGATATGCAGGAAAATAATGCAGTTCATCTAAGACAAAGCAGGAGGCAAATATGGAGACCTTTCAAATGTATTTATAGTAGAAAAATAGGTGTATAAGATGGCCCACAAGATGAATAACTGGAAATACAAGTCACTAATGAAAGAAAATACTCAAAAAGAGGTGTTGCAACCATGCATATAGACTAGAAATTGCTTTACAGTGTTATTTTATTGACTGCAACATGTTGTAGATTGCACATTAGATATAGAGAAAATAAGTGCATGAAATTTCAGATCTATAACAGATCCATACACTATATAGGTTCCACTTCAAAATCCCCTTGGGGTTTTCATCATTACACCATATAAATGAAGTATATATGAGATCTCAATCTACAGATCTGAAGTAATATTCATATCTGGAACTAGATATGATCTGATATGAACAAGATAATGATCCCCTCCAATGGATCTCCAAAGTGAAGGGCAGATTCCCAACAATTGAAAACCAACTCTCCAGATGGTATGCCAAAAGCCCTATAGCAACACCTACATGAATAACGCAGATCTGGAAGCAAAACTGCGCTGTAGGGTTTAGAATATGTTTGGCCACATGCCAAGATCAGAAAATGAAGCTCAAGATGTTCAATACTCTCCTCTCAATGGATTAGAAGCCTTCCGCACTGAAAAGGAGCACTGAAATGGTCTAGATCTGAGTAGATCTAGCCTCCACTTGTTGCAGCTTGAAAAGACAACCAAACCCTCAACAGGATCTACATTGTAGTTGGAATAAGAAGCTTGGCCTTCAACCAGATAGTGGACTATGCAAAACAAGACTCTTCCAACAAGCCTCTCAAGGAAAGAGGTGGGATTCCTGGTCATGAATACCCAATGCTAAACAACCAAAGAAAGCTATATGTCTAAACAAAAAATATATCAAAATCCAATATATTCAACAACCTTCTCATGCTGCCATCCTCTTCCTTTTATAAGTTAAGAGCTTGTAAACCCTAAACCACCTTCAATGAAATCACTCCTTTCACACATGCCATCTCCATCTAAAATTGTGCTATGCCTCATTGATGGCCACTCCTCCAAGGCAGCGTCGTAGATCTGGTCAAGGTTGACCCAGTCAAAATATCTAGCCCCTTTCACACCTAAGGGTGATTTTTTTACAGTTAAGGTTTAGCCTTTTTCACATTTCGCATTGATTTATTCTTTATTAAGGATTATTATGAATCTCCTTTGCTCTTTTATTCTTCAAACAAAGAAATAAAACAAAAATGAATATTCCAACTAGATTAGAACTAATTGGGAACATTACAATGACCAACTACAAGTTATTCAAAGATAAGGTTCTTCCGAGTGATAATTGTAGAAATTTATTAATATTGATAGTATTACTAGATTATCCTGATATAACAAATTAATATCATGTTAAATACAAAATCCTTCCACTTAATTATTTGCAGAAATTAAATCAACAATTGAAAAACACATGAAGAAAATCAATCACACATAAACACAATTGTTTAACGGGAAAGCTTAAAGCTAAAAACCCCAACTATCATATATTATGTATATCAATGGAACCATGTAACAATATCATACAAATAATAATACATCAAGCTCTCAGTAAAATATAGAATCATCACACACTGTCATGCAGAAATTTGCATATCTATGCACTAATTTCTTGCCTCTTGACAGCCTACCTCCACTACACAATCCCCACTAAAGAAGACCTCTGAATGAATTCGAATTGGCCTTGCCTTGACTGCACAATCCTCATTGGCATCTCCAATGTGTGTCAGATGTATTGAATGCATCACTATATTTACAACATATAGTCCATCTCACCCTTTCACCTATCTCTCCACTGGGTCTCCACTGGAACTGACATGCAAGTAGTTAACTGTTGTATTTGTTTAGTTGCAAGTGAGTTATTAGTTATGAATTAATTAACTAATTAATTCACTAAACTCTCACTAGTGTATCTTCAGTTAGAACTAGATACAACTATCACAACTGAGTTTAACTCACTTAACTGAGTTTTACTAGCATATGTGCTTCAATGACACATGATTATCTAGGCTTAGGACTTTAATGTGGTAAATTACATGTTTATTGATTTGTTTATATATGTAACAATATTATTTTTCATATTAGTTATTTAATTAGTTGTAATTGTTCTGATCTTCATGATAGTCTTTAATGTGCCATGAATATTGTATACAATAATTTCGCAGGTCTTGTAACAAAAGGGTATTATGGATGTAAATGTTGTTGACCTTATTTGAAAGCTAGATGGTCCAACGACCTACAAAAGCTAGTGTATGACTACTCCATGGTATTCCTCCCAGAATAACACCCTTACAGAAGAGCAACATCAACTTTTAATGGTAAATGAGAGAGAACCTAAACGAATGCAATAGCAATACTAGTTGAATTTCAGAGAGAGAAGGAGAAGGAGTTCATAGAAATGTTCGATGTCAAGAATTCTTCGACATGTATGTTGAGAAATCTCCCATTGGTATGAAAATGAAATCTATATTTTATAACCTCCCATATTGGGAGCCTCTTAAGATTACCCACTTATTATATCCCATGCATATATTTAAAAATGTTTCATCATCTTTATGGAGGCACATATCATTGAAACAAAGTGACACATTAGCTGTTAGGAAAGATCTTATTACTTCAAAAACTAAAAAGAAAAATTGTCCAAGATGACTCAAAAGTATAGGATTAGAGGCAGTTGGTCCCTCTAATTGGTATTTCAAAGAAGGTGATGTCCCATGGATTTTAAAAAATATGATCTTTCTTTGGCAAAGGAAGTTATAATGGGTGTGAGGGTGCCATCTTCATATGAGTCTTCACTACGATGTTGCTTCACTGTGGATGACCATTTGTTGGGGTAGAAATCACATTACCATTTGAATCTTATACAAGTACGTATAATGTCAAAAGCATGATTTTATTATTTCTTATATTAATAAATTTTATCCCATGCAGGGATAATAAAACATAACTAATTTTGTATATTATTGCATTTATTTATAACTTTGCAGTGTCATTATCCTTTTTTCGTGTGTGGGTGTGTGAAACATGACTTCCCCTAAGACCTAGGATGTTCCATATCTAAATTATCTGCATTTTTACACTGGATCATGTCAAAGGAGATTCATGTGGCTACCATTCCACGAAGGCGTCAAGAGATAGTTGAGATTGTTTCTATGTTTGAGAAAGAATTGCCAATGATTTTCATGGACTTGCAGGTTCATCTTCTAATCTACCTAGTAGATGATTTTGGCTTTAGTTGGGGTGGTTTATTGTCGTTGGATGTTCTTCTTAGAGAGTTACATGAAGAAACTGAAAGGTTTTGTTCGACAAAGGGAAAATACCGAGGGGTCTATGATAGAGTGGTACATATAGTATGAGACTTTATATTATGCCACTGAGTACATCAAGAATATCGACAACAGAAGAGGTGTGGTGATTTGGGATGACGAAAGGGATGAAGAAAAAAGAGAATGGGAGCTTCTCCAGACGAATGGAAAAAGGCTTTTGATAAAGAGTAAGTGACTTATAATTTTTCAAATTTACACAAAGTAAATCTTCACGTTGAACTTCGATATAATTTATATTTTGATCTCATATGTGCTATATGTCGATTTGATTTCATCATTGAATGGAGAAATTGAAGAAATCAATAAATTCATTGTTTATAATTCTGAAGTGACACAACCGTGGGTCGCATTGTATGAAAAAAAAGAGGATGAAAAGGGATAGTGATAGGAAATAATTCAGATGGTTGAATGGTAGAAGTGTGCCTTATCCTGATCATTTAAAAGGAATTTGCTAATTATATGCCCCAACAGTTGGGTTGTTGACCAAGTCAGAGAAAAATACAGTGCAACTGGTTGCTACCCATGTCCTGAAGAGGATACGGTAAACATAGGAATTGGATGCAACAACTCGGTAATAATCTATTTATGTAAATTTTAAACTTAATAATGCACCTTTGAAATGTAACATCTGTATTTCATATTTTAAAAGTTGGGTTATTATAAGAAACATGACACTATGATTTTTTAACTTTTTATAGGTGCATTTTTTCCCATCTATGTGGCCATATGGACACCATTTTCGCACAGAAAATTTCGATGGTGGACACATGACACAAGACTATGGAGTGGAAGTCAAGTTCGATCAATCTAGTCGAGCTAGCCACCATGATCAAAACCTAGTACGAGGTACATTAGGTTACATCAGAAAGATACAAGATATCATTGAATTGGACTTCTCTTCTTCCAATGTGTTATTTTTAGGTGCAAGTGGCGGGACACCTTTGATCGGAATAATGTAAAGGAAGATCATGATAGTAGGCTGATATGTATCAACTCTAGAAAGATGTGGGATGAAGCTAAGGTGCCTTATGTTTTCCCCAAACACTGCAACCAAGTGTTTTTTTTGCCCATATGTGTTGGATATGCATTGGTGGTTAGTGGCAGAAGTGTCCCAAAACACAAAATTTTATTAATAGGAAAAGAAATTACATGAGAAATTTGCAAGAGTTTACACCCTTAGACCCCAACACTCTCGCAATAAGGAGAATTAGCTATATATAAGCTAAATTCCCTAACATATTTTGTTTATAGATCACCTATTAAAATAACAAGTGTCCATTTACAATAAATATCCTCCTAAAAAATCTACTAACTTTTTTCCTATATTAGAGGCTAAGATATGACACTTTTCTAGAGTCATATCTTTTGTAACAATATTCTATTTCTAAGTGTCTCCAATATTAATTTAAATATTTTATCCTAGCTTTAAACTATGATATTTGTATGTTTTTGGATCGTCTAAGATTCCCCCCTATGATCCAAAGATACATTACAACGGTTACCAAGTTCATCCCTGAGCTTAGTAAAATTTATTCTGCCAAGTGGTTTTGTGAAGATATCAGAGACCTAATCTTTTGAAGGACAATAAATCATCTTGATGACATCCTTTGAAATGAATGATCTGATATGATTTATTTTGTGTCCACATGCTTTGTCTTTGAATGAAAAAACAGGTTCTTGGCAAGCTTTATGGCTGACTAATTGTCGATGAATAATGATGTAGCTTCTGCTTGAGAAATTCCCAATTCCTATAAAACTCTCTGCAACCAAACAATCTCACACATTTATTCACATGCTGATATGTACTTTTCTTCTGCTGAAGAAGTGGCCACTGTAGCTTGTTTCTTGCAACTCCAAGACACTGCATCTGACCCTGTCTTCATTAAATAACCTAAGGTAGATGCCTGATCATCAATACTGCTAGCACATTCGACATTTGAAAATCCACCAAGTACAAATATTTTAGACTTTTTGTAAAGAAGACCAAAATATTTTGTTCCTTGGATATAACGAAGAACTCTCTTGGCTGCATTCCAGTGGATGTCTCATGGTTCCTGCATAAAGCGTGAAAGAATAAAAATGGCATAATAAATATCTATTTGAGTGGTTTTTAGATAAATTAGGCTGCCAATCAACTGTCTATAAGTAGTGCTATCCACCATTCCCCCCCTTCAAATTTTGAAAGTTTCAAGTTTTGTTCCATGGGGGTAAGAATAGGCTTGCAATCCCGCATTCCAAATCGTTGAAGATATTATGATGCATACTTACTATGAGAAATTAAAATATGATGTGAACATTGGAATACTTCAACTACAAGACAGTAGTGAAGTAGTCCCAAATCTGTCATCTTAAAACCTGCATGTAACTCCCTTTTCACCTGTACAATGTGATCATCATTGTTACCAATGATGATCAAATCATATACATACATAACAAGAATTACCATATTTTTACCTTGTTGTTGTACATACAAGGTATCATCAGATTCACTTCGTTGAAGGCCAACTTTCCAAAGGTATTCATCCATTTTGGCATACCAAGCTTGGGGAGATTTTTTTAACCCACATAAATCCTTTATTAGTTTTCATACTTTATGTTCCTGTCCTTCAATTTCAAAACCTGGTAGTTGTGTCATATACACTTATTCCTGTAAATATTTGTTGAGGAAAGCACTTTTAACATCCATCTGATGAACTCTCCATCCTTTCTAGGCTGCTAATGCAAGTGTTAAATATCATATGGTGTTCCATTTAGCCATAGGAGCAAAAATTTCCTTATAATTAATCCCTTCCTACTGCACAAAACCCTTAGCAAAAAGCCTTGCTTTGTACTTGTCGATATCTCCATTTTTCTTGTACTTAATTCAATAAACCCATTTGCAATTGATGGGTTTAACATTTTGAGGACAATCAACAAGTTTCCAAGTTTTGTTGTCGAGAACTGCCTAATATTCATCAACCATAGAATGTTGCCATTATTTATGTTTTACTTCCTCTCTATAAGTAGAGGGTTTAGTAAAATCATTTGCTATCAAGGCAAAATTTCCCTCACTTCTATGTGACCCCCTTGTTCCTGTTTTATTCTGCTTATTAGGCCTTACATCTTTCAAAAGTTGAACTACCCATTTTGGCAAGTGATGTTCACTGGTTTGAGATTCTGAAAAATCACCATCATTGTAAAGAGGGTTGATGTAAACATATGTTATTTGATCAACCACAAATTCTAGGGGCGGAGAGTCATTGTCAGAATAACTTTTGTTGCTAGGAGTTGGATGAACTGTCAAAAGACCTAGACAGTGCTGGTGAAGTAGATGGACCAGATGAAGGAAAATCATGTTCATACCAATTTTGTGAATTTGGTTGAATTTGTATATTTCCTTTTCTCTTAGCACCTTTTGTTTCTAAATTTTGAAGAATACTTTCTATTTCTTTAGCACTCTTACTCTCAATTTCATCAAAAATCACATCTCTGATCACAATAAATTTTCCATTGGACAAAAGCCGGTACCCTTTCTTCTCATCGGAATACCCAATCATTGTGCACTTCAAGCTTCGTGAGTCAAGCTTAGTTCATTTTTCTTCGGAACTAAGGCATAGCATACTGATCCAAAAACTCTGAGATGTTTAACTCGAGGTTTGAAACCAAACCATGCTTCATAAGGTGTGATTTCTTCTAAAGAAGCAGTTGGAGATATGTTCCTTAAGTAAACAGTTTTATGAATTTACTCTGCCCAATATATAGGAAACTTTCACCGACAGCTTGAAAAATAGCATTTATTATTTTTTTCTTGATGTTTTTAAGCCATGAAATGTATTCAAGAACATCACCACCTTCAGTTAATTTTTGTTGGAGAAAATTTAATTGAATATCAACTTTTTTTTTATTTAGGTTGTGTATCAAATATATATTTGAATTTACGCAAAGCAGTCCATGCATATGAGGTGTTTTCAATATGAATATACATCTCATTGTTAACTAAAAACTTTATAAGAGCTAGTGCCTTGGCATTTTTTACTTCCAATTTTGCAAGTAAATCTACATCTGTTGGTTTATAAGGTTTAATGTCACCATCACATATTTCATCCCACAGTTCTTTATATATTAGAGTGCTTTCAATTAGACGTTTCCATGTCTTACAAGATTTTACCCCTTCTAGCTTATCAAAACTAGAGAACAGATTAATTAACTTCAACATTGTAGTGCTGAAGCAGTGCACCAAAAGAATCAAGCACAAGAAAAATGAGAAACTCGTCAGACGAAACACACCATGCAAAAACGAACTATCGAGGCTTGGCGTTGACCCTCATATAGTCGTTGTAAAAAGGAGAAAAATGACTGAGCTTTACACTTGGCTCTAGTCAATTTCTCTTTGAGAGTTTAAAATGAAAGCTTTTCAAAATTTGACCGCTTGAAAATGCCCTTACAAATTTCCTTTAAAAAAAATATAACCCCCCCTCAATTTAAAAAAGAACTTTGAGTTACAAATAATGACCCGTTTTTTTTAAATAAAAGTTAGAAATAACATCTACTTATTAATCTAAAAATTGACAAAATTTGAGCACTTCACCTTATTGCTCCAAAAAAAAAAAAAAAAAAAAATAAATCACATTTTCTCTTTTATAACTCCAATTACAAAAAAAATTATCACTCCAAAAAAAAATTACAAAATTTTCTACTCCAAGCATTTACAAAAAAACGTCCTTTCACTCCTTATTACTCCAAGTCTTCATAGATTGGAATGCACCAAGTTTGAATGTCCAATAGAAGGGATTTATAGCAATAATATACATTCATGAGGCTGATGGCTCAACTTCTTTGTCTGTGTTGCATTGTAGGGCCTCCATGCAGTTCAATTCGATGGGCTCGCTTTCAATAATGCAGTTATTACACTTGATTCACTTGGTGATTTCAATATGGAAACTAAAATAAATATTAGTTATAATACACTATTGTAAATCAGAATAAGAAAAATCTATTGGAAAATTGGCTTGCTGAGGATACGCTAGTTTGTAGTGTACCGTGGAACAATGAAATTGGTTTTCACATAGATTGAGGGAAACACCTGCATCGATAGCGAGAATAGCAGCATCACTGTTGATAATTTAAATTACTATCTAGTTATCATGAAAAACTAATGTTGTTGTTGCAATGGGTGCCTCGTCTTCTTCCATGGTACATGTCTTAAAAAAGCAAAGAACATGATGTGAATTTTGGCAGAGACAACAGCTTGAGCCTACAGAATGAATGCCTGACCTGCATCTTCTACAGCCTGAGATCCGACGATTGGAAGTAGTGCTCTGTGGTGTGCAAGAGATGGTTTAAGTCACCAGCGGCTATCCTTGGATGCTCGGTTAGATATCTCAGCAGCAATCCCAGGCCTCTTCAACAGGTTCGAGCATGTTGGTAAAAAGTTGAAATTGAGGGCTTGTAGAGAGTTATCAGATGTGGGTATTACAATGCCAAGGGCATAAGTATTCTGCTTTATAGCAATAGCCTCAGAGATATGACTTTTGATTTGAATCGGGTCTTTAATCCATATGGATACAAAGCTATTTTCAAGTATAATAACACCAAAGAGGTCGTTGGAGTGAGGAATTGGAAAAAGGCAAAAACGTAGGAATTGATAAGAAACTACAGTAGAGTTTCCTTGAGTATTCAGAATGTCAAATGGAGATATTGGATGGTTTCCTCGAGGGAAGATGACAAAATATTTTCAGGTTACAAGGGAGTATGCAGATTCACGCTTGGTACCTTAGGGATAATTGCTTCTTATCGCTACTAAAAAAAATTGAATCTTTTCTTTTTTTTTGGTAAGTTAGGCTCTTCTATTAATTTGAAAACAAAGAAGTTACATATGCTATAGGTTGGGTTGGCAAGCTGCGCTTAGCCAGTCCCATCCTTGGTTATGCATTTTTGAGGCTGCCTCAGAGGAGGAAACTAGCCCGAACAAAACTTAAAACAGAAAATTACATTATGCGCAATAGTGTTGGTGTGTCTAAGTAGCATGAAGTAAGCGGTAGCACAAAAAACACTGGTGGAAAGCTTGAAAAAAAACATAGAAGAGCTGAGAAGTTGCACAGGCCTCAATTTTCTTTTTCATCATCATTGTTGGGGACCTCCTCCTCAATGGGGCAAGCAGGTGCCTTCACAACAACTTCCGCCGAATCATCCACTGTATGTATGGGATTGCGGACCAGTGCGCAGAGGAGGAGGGAATCTAGATCTATTCCATCAGGGACATGCATCTAGTTGCCATCGGAGTCCATCACCGAGACGTCTGAATCATCATATTCCTTCTCCTGAACCGACAACAGGTCAGTTTTGCAATACTAGGGGTGCGACTGGGGAGAGGTGGTGGACTTTCATGGGTTGCGCCATCCTCTCTGCGCAGCCTGCCTAGGGGTTGCTTCCTCTTGCTTGGGATCGGGGCTCTTTTGCACAAAGGTGGTAGAGGAGGAGCCTTCCATCGACTCTACTCGATTTTCCTTGCCATTGTGATAGTGTCCAAGGAGAGCTCCTCTCTGTCCTCCTCGTATTGTTCTCTAGCAAAGTCTAGGGGCCATTGGACGAAGCAGCAGGGTAGAGATATTCAGGGAGGGATTCGCAGAGGGGCAAGCAACACTGGGTCATAGGGGGTTGGAGTAGCAGGGGGTGCACAGGTAGGGATGCAGCAGCCCAGAAGGGACTGCACAGTGCAATGCTGAAAACTAGGCTTCGTAGCCTGTTGAATTCAGGGAGATGCCAAAGCAGAGGTGAAGAGGCTAAAGGTAGAGGTAAAATACAGTGGCTTGGAAGGGGTTGAGAGGTGATCTTTTTAAAGGGGCTAGGATGTGTGTGAGGAGGATAGCAATGAGTAGGCCTCGCACACAGCTGCGTGCCATGATTGATCACCTGAGCAGGCTCAAGGGAAGGGTGATGGCTACAATACGAGTTAATCATGGTGATCATTTATGTTATTAGATGTGAAGGGATGCCCTGGGAAAGGTGACACAGTTCCCACCATCTCGTCATTATGCCTAATTCTGTGAGTCTCATGCGAAGGGCTAACGGTTTGAGGATCTATGGCATGTGAGGCTCTGCGCAAAAGATCTTCATCCTCCGAGGCGTGTGAGATGTGATTGTCAAGCATGTTAGTTTTGTCACCCTAATTCAGGGGGAGCAGATCCTTCTGAATGAGAGTGAGGCCGTCTTGTCTGAGTGGTTCCTCCTCAACCCAAGTTAGGGTGGTGTGATGCAACTCACAGTTGCTTTCCACCCCCTTTTTTGCAAGGAGATCTGCAACGGAGTTGGCCTTCCTGCGAACGTGGCCAAGAGTAATGGCTCTATGGTTGTGAATCAATTGTTCCAGAACCCTAAGCTTATGGGCAAGCCTCCGGCTATTGGACACTTTTGAGGAATTCGTTCCTTGGAGGATTTTTGTGGCTACAATAGTTATGATTTGTGAGTCTCCCTCCATTTCCAGGGGGAAGTAATGAAACTCGATGGCAATTTGAATTCCCTGTATAAGCCCCTCCAACTCCACCGAATTATTGTTTTCCCAACCTATATTCCCATAGTAAATCCAAAGAGGGTCTCCTTGAGAGTTCCTGATTATGCCTCTGAATCCTACATTACCAAGGTTTCCTTTAGATGTGTTGATCATGTTAGCCCCCTATTAATTTTTTGACAAGAAAACAGGGGGTCAAACTGTCCTTGAAGCTTTCAAGGAATGCATTCCCTCTGAAAACACATCATCCTTGAAGCCTCCTTGTGCCTTTCTCTTTGATAAATCCTTACTGTTTTTCCCAGTTTTAAAGCCTCTCTGTTTGTGAAGAAAATGCCCAAAAGGCCTCCTTTTCCCTCTTATTTCATTCCCTCTAAGCCTCTGTTTTCATCATTCTTCCTCCCCTTCTAAATTCCCCACTTACCCTTTAAATCATCCCAACCCCCCTTTTTAAATCTTTCAAATACCTTTGTTTGGTTTAATAATCCCTTATTCCCCTTACCGAATACTTCCTTTGGCCTTAAAAAGCATTAAAATAGGCCAAAAACCCACTTTTTACTTCATAACAGGCTAAGCCCCTCTCGGCCAACCCCTTAACCACTTCCCCATATGCCCCGTGCCTGAGACCAAGTGCTTAAGGCTTGGGCACTAATCGCATCGGAGAATGGGAGCAGAACATCTTTTTACTTTGTAAAACCATGAAATTTCCAATGCGATTGTGTTAAGTCTGTCGGCCTTTTGAAGCGATCTCCACCATCGATCTTTTAAAGGTCTGACAGCCAGCGCTTGTCTCATGCGTGCCCATCACCCCGATCCTTCCACCCCTCTGATTACATATCAACTGTCGATCTATCTATGGATCCGATGGCTATCGCATCGCTCCAATCGCAATCAGAAAATCTTAATGCACCGCTTCCTGTTTCCCCCGATTATATTCCCCCTTTCTGATCTCCACCGTTCATCCATTCTGATCCAACGGCCCTTATTTATCCTGCTCCGCTCCTTTACCCCCATCCATCTCCCTGCCGATTGAATTGATGTCGTCGATGTTGTTCCAGATCGGACGGTTGGCGCTCAATTGCGCATCACCAATCGCAAGTTCTTAACTGTGTCACTCTCGGCATCCCCCGATTGCGATCCTCTGATCCAATCATGACCGTTCATTCAAACGAAATCTACGGCCCACATTGCATCGCCCTCCGCCCATGCCGGGTCCCACCAGTTCCTCAGCCCTTTCCATTGCATTTCCGCGATTTTCCCTTTATATTTCATTTCAAAGGCTCTAGCCTCATTTGCTTCTGACATGCCACCATTCCTCCAGGCCTTCGAAGCATTTCTCCACCACTGCCCAGGTTTTGTGACAAGTTTATTTTATTGTGCAGAGATCGCAGAGAGGCCTTGGCAGCCGAGACGAGTATATCATCAGCAGAGATTAAAGAGGTTAAAGCCCTTAATTGAATACTTAACGCTTTAATCCTTATTTAAAAGGAAAGGACGCAGTTGGAAGACTAAAGAGCGCACGTAATAGCCATATCCGTGTTTAAATATCAGCAGGACGTATTTCTCCAGATATTACATCTTCCCATTAAAGCCTCCATGCCTCCTCGAGCCCAGAAACAGTTAATTACACTGACAGAAGCTTCTTAAAGGCTGTCAGAACTAGCAGTTATGGAGTATGGAGGCCCGCAGACTTTCTATCCAGTTCACCAATTCCATAAGGTAGAAAAGAGGGCCAAATAGCCAGAAAGGACTTCAAGAACACATCCGAGGTCAATCTCGACCTGAAAGAGATCTGAGAACTAGACTATAGAGTACAGCGCAAGGTTATTGAGCAGTGTGGGAGTGAACGCTTCCGCCATTCTATCTTAATGAATCAAATTAAATGAAACATATACTCCCACTATCACTCATTCTCCTATAAGAATCCCCAAGAGCAGATTGTATAGGGTTCCATATTTTCAGAAAAATATGTTGTGAGAGAATTTTGTATGCATTTTTTTTTACTTTTATATGAATGCGAAGAGCCCGTCGGGTTTCAGTGACGAGGAGTTCCATCTGTAACGAGGATTCTGGTCTTTGTGCTTCACAGTCTGTAACTCTCCCTTATATGTGATAGTTTAATTGTTCATCTCGTTTTCATCCATTTCACTTGTATCACGTTCTGGAATGCAAGTGGCTCACTGGTTTTTGGTATGAATTTATCCTAATTGATACTCATGCTAGAACCTGTCAAGCGCTTTAAATATGACTCAGGCATGATATACTGTTTCATTTTCAACTTCAACCATACTTATGCTATATTAGCTTCTATGGGATGTTATTTTTAAAATGATATTGTCATGTATGGATTCTTAATTTCGTAAGCCCATTACATGTTGATATTTGTTTCTAGATATCATCCCAATGACAGTTAGTATTATCTCAATCTTTCATACGCAGTAAACACCTTATGATTACTCACCTCTGTGAGGTATTTTAGAACCCATCCCTCTTTACAGTAAGCTGCCTTTGAATTGTCTGATACATTTATATTAGAGTTTCATACCTTGCCTCTATAGTATTACTTTCCCTATGTCAAGTTTCTGAAAGTTTTGGTCCCATTCGAATTAACCTTCCTGTTTACAAGAGATAGCATGAGAGCCTTTTTCTGATATCTTCCCATATCATATCATATGCTCCTTGCTATATAAGATGTCCTAGGCACTAGTATTTCACAACTCAAGGTTGTCTCTAGGATTGACAACAAGATGCACCATCAAATTTTCAATTGAAGAAGACGTTAGAGGGGGGAGACCATTTTTCAAGAGCAGGAGTTCTACCTGCGCTTCTAGGTTTGATGTCCAGGGGGGTGTTTAGACTTATTTTCTAGTTGTTCCATATTTGGCACTCTGCAACAGAGGTGGGGAGGTCCTCCTAACTCCACGTATCTAAGGCCAAAGTTTCAAAGAGGTTGTTGTGGATCCTCTCTTAGAGCTGTTCTGATGTGGATGCCTTATCTTTGAAGATGTGATTGTTTCTTTCCTTCTAGATGTTCCAAGTGAGGATGCTCGAAATGATCTGCCAAAGTCTGTTCAAGAGCGTGTTGGTGTATGGATTGTCCTGCCAGCTGTTGATGGTGTTGATGATGTTTCCCCTTACATGGTTGGAACAACGACATCATATTTCAATTCTGTCCCACAAGAAATTGGCAGTAGGGCATTGGTCCAACAGGTGGTCAATGGTTTCCAAGTTGTCCTGACATAAAGAACATCAGGAGGGTCCTACAAACCCCCTCTTCAGAAGATTCTCCCATGTGAGGATACGTCATTTACTAAGAAGCTATAGAAAGGTGGCTAATTTAGGCCACAGATTAGCCCTCCATATCTTTTTCTAGATGAGATCTGTTGGACCGGGGTTCGACTGATGAAGTATGTTGTAGGCTTCCTTGGTTGAGTAATTTCCATTGGGCATATGCCCCCAGTGTAGGATGTCCAGTCCTGTCTTTAATATGACTTTTATTTTGGCGCTGAGATCCTCCCAGATGTCTATATGGCCCTCATTGTTCCATTCATCTTACCATCTACTCGTGTGTAGCCATTACCTGTATCCTTGGGAGGTGTCTTCCATCCAAAAGTCTTGTACCTTCTATCTTTGCCTTCCTTGGAGAGTCGCACTCCATAGAGGCCTAGCAAAGATGGAGGAAAGTATTGGCATCTATTTCCTGGAATCCTCCTGTAATCTCGCTTGGGTACCACTTCGCAACTACCAGAAACTGTGATTTTGTATCATACTTTTTTGGTTGCTAGATGTTTTCCAGATTTTGGATCCCCCCAATTCTAAGTTATACCTTATGAGTTCTTCCTTAGGCCATGAGTGTATGTACTTGGTAGCCCATAGGTTGGCCCATGGAGTGTTAAGGTTGGAGACCCATTTCCACCATATGCTAGCTCCCATTATGTTATTGATGTGCTCAGGGTCACGTAGTCCTAATCCACCCTAACTTGTAGGGGTGAAAACATTTTTCCAATTGATTAAGGCCCATTTGTTTTTTTCTTTGGTGCCTACCCAATGAAAATATCATTGCAATTTGTGCATGGCTTTGAGGACCCATTTAGGGGCAACTAGGACTGAGAAGAGATAGATAGGAAGGGATTTCAGGACAAATGTGATGAGGAACAGATGGCTATCAATGCTGAGGGAGCGATGGGTCTAGTTGGATAACCAGGTTTCCATTTTGTCTAGCATAGCTCTCCAGGAGGAGTGATTTATGGCAGAGTAAGTCAATGGAGATCCTAGATATTTGGAAGGCAGATAAGAAATGGATAATCCAAGGATGATGGCGATAGAGCGCAAAGTGAGAGAGGGGGTATGAAAGAAGAAGATTTTTAATTTTTCTGAGTTGACCTTTGTGCCTAAGGCTTTAGAGAAGGAGTTGAGAATGGATTTGAGAGAGTGGGCTTCCTTGACTAAGGGTTAACCCATAATCATATTGTCATCCACAAATTGCTGATGAGAGGAGGGAGGCAGATTGTGGAGGGGTAAACCAAGTAGGGTACCTGTCTGGATGGAGCTTTTGAGAAAGTGACCCAATCCTTCTCCCATAATGAGGAAGATAAAGGGGGAGAGAGGGTCCTCTTGTCTGATGCCTCTCAAGGGGTTGAAGGTTGCAGAGGGTATGCCATTGACCAAAATGGAGAGAAAAAGGGAGTTGATGAGACTCATGATCCATCGCACCCAGGTGTGGTTGAAGCCAAAGGATATGAGGACTATTTTGATGTAATCCCAACTGAGTTTATCAAAATCTTTTGATAGGTAAATTTTGATAAGCATGGCCGGCATTTTTGTGGTTTTAAGGGAGTGAATGACTTCATGGGTTAAAATGATGCCATCAAGGATTTTACTTCCTTCCACATAACCTGTTTGCTCCAGGGAAATGATTAAGGGGAGGAGCTACTTTAGCCTGTTAGTTATTACTTTGGATATAATCTTGTAAATGACATTGCATAGAGCTGTGGGTTTATACTTACTTGGAGAGGCTGAGTTGTATTATTTTGGTACCAGAGTGATGAAGGTGGCATTTAGCGTAGGTAGAAGAAAATGGCTGGAGTGTGATTCCTCCACTACGTCCTAGACTTCATTTTGGATGATCTCCTAGAAGAAATGGAAGAATTTGGTGGTAAATCCATTAGGACTTGGAGCTTTCCCTACCTTCAGCTGGAATACTTCTTGTTCCACCTTAGCTAGAGTGGTAGCTGCGAGCAACACCCAGTTGTGATCAGATGTTATCAACTTGGGAATGTGTTGAGTGATTTCCCCAATAGCCTCATGCCTCTCGTGGTTGAGTTCCTGCAGAATGTCCCTGAAATGATTTCGCATCTCCTTAATGATGGCCTCGTGCGTTACCAGCCTTTCCCCAGTTTGGTTCTTGAGGACGGTGATTCTGTTGCGCATCCTGTACTGAATGGTGGAATGGTGAAATAATTTTGTATTTCTTTCTCCCTCTTTGAGCTAGTTGATTCTTGATTTTTGTCTCCAAAGGGCATCTTCCTAGTTCCGATGCTCTTCCAGCTAAATATTTAAGGTTTTCTCATAAATTTCTGACTCAACTATGTGCCCCTCCTGGATAATATTTTGTTGAAGTATCTTCATTTTTTCCTCCAATTCCTTCTGTTCTGTGAAGATATTTCCAAATATTGTTTTGTTATAGATCTTTAATTTTCCTTTGACAAGTTTCACTTTTGTTTGGAACTGGAGAATTTTAGTGTGCTGAGGTGCTAAGGAGGACCACCATTTGCAAAACATTTCCTTGAACCCTGGTGCTGGAACTAGCAGTGTTCGAAGCAGAAATGTTTAGGAGCATGCTTACCTGGTCATGACCATTGAAGTTGTATCAACCAGTGGTCAGATATTGCTGCAAGGATGATGGTAGCATCTATGTCACCTCCAAGCTGGATGAGATATTCTGTGATGAGCAATCTGTCTAATATTGAGGCTATCTGATGGGCACCTCCTCTTTTATTTTTCCATGTGAAGATACCATTGGAGGTATGTAGATAGATGAGGTTGTTACTATGGATAAATTTCTTGAAGCCATTACTATTTGATTCCAGATGCATCCTTCCTCCTTTATTTTCTTGAAGATTGGTTATCATGTTAAATTCTCCTCCTAGGAGCTAGAGTGGAAGGGCTCATTGTTTGGTTATTTTCATTATATTGTCCGAGAGCACCAATTTTTTTTTGGGAGTTTTGTGGAGCGTAGACATTTGTGAGCATACCATGGATTTCCATGCTAATCAGGTGAAAGTTGGCCAGGATGAAGTGTCTATTAGCATGAAAGTTCTCTAAGGAGATGTTTTGGGGGTTCCAAATGATTTCCAGGCCTCCCAACCCCCCATTGGCATCAACTGCTATTGTATTTATACCTTTCCATATTTTTTTGAAGATGGTATCTAGAGTAGAGTTGGAACATCTGGTTTCTTGCATGTAGAATATTGCAAGGTGTTCTATTTTTTCTCAACCTAGTCTCCTAAATTGAGTTCATTTAATTGTCAACCAGGGTTGGTAAACTGTTGAAGTGTGGTGCATTGTATGTGCCTAGGTGTTTGTTTCTTACTGCGTTGTGTCTATTGTTTTATGATGTTTTTGGGTTTTTTTTTATGGTTTTATGTTCACAAGGGAAAGAACTAAATGCTGGTGGAAAGAAGCTACTGGTTAAAAACAGAGTGAAGCCTAAATTATTGATGACAAATGACAAATGCAAATATTGAAATAGAACCAAACCTAAACTATGACTTAGCAAAATACAAAGCTTAATAATGACTTCAAGAAAATAAATCACAACATGAACTTAACTTGTCCAATTCATTCATTAAATATGTTTTGGAAGAGCTTAAGAAATGGGCAGCTAAGTGTAAATAAAGTTCTCCTAACTAAACAATTAAACAATCAACTTATAATGATACAACATCTCATCCATGATTAAAGGTTTATTGAAACATATTTGGAAAAGAACACTTGTAACATCATAATATCTCTACTCTAAAACTAGCTCTTAATTCTATTCTGCAACTTAGTTTAACACCACTAAACCTCACTCAAAAGTTATAGATTTCCTTTTTGAATAGTCTTTGAGGAAAGGCTTGTTTGTGAAATGGTAAAAAGGTTGCAAAAGTACTTCAGGCCTTAGACTGATACTATCTTCTGTCCAGATTATTATGAGTTAATATAGGTTTGGAACAAAAGAAGTTTTGTAAATAATGAAGACCATGGTATTTAAGTTTAACAACTAATGAAATTTAAAATGAAATGGATGGCAACTAAACTTGGAATGTAAATACAATGAGCTAAGCTAGAACTGAACTAGGGTGCTGCTAGTCTACAGTGGACAGTGCTAAACTAAAAATCCATTATCAAACTTGAAACGAAATAACAGAGCATGAACTAAATTCAATTTTCCCCTGGAGTGCTCTAACTAAGTTATCATGCAATTAATCTATGGGATTCTACAGCCTATTTTGTTCATCATGAATGGTATTTTGGAAGAGCTTGTTAGAACAATCCTGGCTGTACAACTCAATGCAATTGAATACAAACATAAAAACTGAAAGCAAATACAATTAAAAACTAAGACATCACAGCGATTTCCTACTCATTGTTATGATGTTTTGGAAGAGCTTTTTAAGAGTAAGATTAGCTATGCTACTTAGTGTAAACAAGCAACTGAAGCCTACAGTATCACAGTTATGCCTTAGTCATCATAATGATATCTTGGAAGAGTTTACTAGAGTAAGTTTAACTGTGATAATGAACAAAAGGAATTGCAAATAAAATCTATAACACTACAACCATTTCTTATTCATTTTAATGATATTTTGGAAGAGTTTCTTAGAACAAGTATAGCTATAATGATTAATGAAATTAACTATGAACGTAAACTTCAAAAACTTGAAAACGAACTAAGATACTTATCTAAATTGCAAAAGTCAAGATGCTCAGGAGGCAGGGGCCCTCTACCACCAGAGTAGCACGAAATCTAGCTCAAGATCAACTCAACGCGTTCAAATAAATGTTGTCTTCTTCATTAAAGGAAAATAACTTAAAACAGAGTATTCTCGGTCTTCAGAAATATAGCAGTCAATCCACGAAATCTAATCAAAATCTAGAACTTGTCTCTCGGTTTCCCGAGTTACATTTATAGCAAATCTTCATAACAGAACTTGAGATAATACGGGGATCATTGTATTTTCATATCAAAATCGAACTAGAACTCTAAAGGTGGCAGCGTAAAATGACAAAGGACATCTGGACTGTCCTTGTCCTATTAGGAGTCTGTCTCCTTGTGTGAGTTCCCACGTACAAAACCACGTCCAGAATTCCGTTCAATCTTCATGGTGAGAAACAAACGCTGAGGACATGATGTGGAATACACCCATGTGTGGCTTTTCTGAGAGGACACCTGGAACATGCTTGAACATGAAGACAGCTGCAGAATTGGAAACTAGCTACGAAATGTCTGCATTCTGTAGCTATTTTCAGTTCAAAATGTATTACAATGATAAAATCACAAAACTTAGCAAGTTAGCCATGATATTCATTCTTAAAGCAATTTTAACTAATTTCATTGATCATTTGAGCCTGGGATAACAATGGAAAAAAGAAAATGGAGTGAATTATGATGGAAGAAAGAACAATCTTGGGGCTCAACATACCCCCACTGCTGACTTCTTGCATGTCCTCATGCAACTTATTCCATAAACTCAGAGACTTCTGCAAGAACATCCAACCCTATTCTTCTTCTTTGCCTGGAAGTTAAAGGCCTTCTGGGCTTCCTGATGACTAACTTGAACCTTAAATTGGTAAGTGCCCTGATTAACTTCTTGTTCCTCTTTTTCAACTTTTCATTAACCTTTTCCACTTTGTCCATTTGTAGAGACAAGGTTGAGTTCATACTGGTTTTTAGTTTAACTTGTTCCTTCAAAATATCATTCTCAGTCCTGATATGTCTATTAAGTACTTCCAGCTCGTACCTATCTCTTCTTAACACATCTATTTCAGACAGTGGAGGACTAGGGGTTCTATCTCTACTCTCTGAAGATTCCCTTTCCAATGTTTCAACATAGTTATAAATTTCTTGTTGTGCAGGGTCAATTTCAGGGGCTTCTTCATCAAAATCTTCTTCAATAGGTGTTTCTTCATCTTCTATGTTTATCACCCCGGTTTGTTTAATCTGTGTTTTCCTTAGTTTCCCCCTGATTCTATGGCTTCTTCTCGGCTGGGATGGTCCCTCTCCTTTTTCTATGGAAAATTTTCTAATTACCCTCTCTTCCTTAAGCTGTCTCTTAATCTGAGTCAATTTCTTAGAGATTATTTCTTCACTACTTTCTTGAATTGCTTTATCAGTTTCAATTTTATAGGCTCTCCATTTTCTGCTTCTCTTTGTAGGCTGATGTTCAGGTGAAGGCTCTTTTGGTTCCTCAAAGTGATTTCTCACCAAGAAATTATCCCAATTATCCCCTATTTTTCTCAAATGATGCTCAATCAAAATCTTGACTAACCCATGGTGATATAAGGTTGTCTCTAGAAATTGAATTCTCTTTTGGACACTTGAAGCCATTTTCTTTAAACTTTGAAGCAAGAAATAGGGAAAATTAAGCTCTTCTTCTAGGAGATGCATTATCAACCTAATATGGTAAACATAGAAAGTACCATATCTACCTTCACAAGTGATAATTTTGTTTTAGGATAAGCAACATGTTTCTCCATTTATTCTTTAATGCAGAGCTTGGAATTCCCTTTTTAAACACAGTGACATCCATACCTGGTGACTTGAGGATATGCATCCATGATTCATTATGAAATTCTCTGTTCTTAAACCATCTTTCTCCATGTCTAGGCAATCCTGTTGCTTCTGCAATAAAGACCTCTGTGACAGTGAATTTAATGTCTCCAAATTCAACCTTGGCTCCTTTGAATGATCTTGCAAACGTTTTAGTAACTTCTTTGTGGAAGCCATTAAATTTTTCAAGGAATTGCAGCCATCCTGCTTGTTGCAACATTTCTCTACTTTGAGGGTATCCTTCCAGGTATTTTGTGCCCACTGGTTTAGTTCTCACGATGAGGCCCATAATTTCTTCTTCAATTCTTTAGATTAGTACTTTTTTTTTTCTTACGGAGATAATGACTTCAACCTTCAAATTAATACTCCTTTGCTTCACGGTGATAGTGCTTCAATCTTCAAACTGATATACCTCTGCTTCACAGTGACAATGGCTTCAAATTTCAAACTGATATATCTCTGCTTCTTGGTGACAATGGCTTCAAATTTCAAACTAATATACCTCTTCTTTACAGAATGAAATGATGAAGGGTTGGCTACGGGATGGAGAAATAGGGAGTGGTTACAGAATGAGTTAATGAAGTGAAGTGAAGAAAACAAATCAATGAGTGAAAAGACCGCGGAGATATTTTGCAACGGATTCAAAAATCATCATTAAATGATTTGGCTGGGTGACGTGAGAAAATCAATCACTTCAGCATTTTAACTGCTTAGATTTTTAAATGATGATCGGGCATAGGATTTGAAATGAAGGATTTTTTTTATCCAAATTTTTGTGGAGGGTATATTTGGCATGATCAATAAAAATAATCAAAACAAATTTTCGAATGATTCATAACTAGACTATACCAAAGTTTTTCATGATATGCCATTATAATCAAAACTTTTTACCTTTGCTTTTCATCTTCTTTTTGTGGTCTTTATATGCTTTGTTCCCCTCTGGAAATCATTACTTTGTGAGTCTTCATAATCCTTCTTGATTTTTCTTGTTCATGGATATACAGGATCATCTTGTTGCAATTCAAATTTCTGCTAATCAGTGCCTTCAGGATCTGTAGCTGCGGAATGACTGTCTGGCTACGGAAAATCTGATTAGCTGCAGAATATCTGTTTAGCTGCAAAATGTACTTGTAGGGAACTTTAATCATGGAATGGAGTGGTTTGGAATATAAGTGGAATATTATATGGAATGAGTGAAGATAGATGATGAAATATGATATAATGGGATATGTATGAAGTGAATGATGGAGTGGGATGGATTACAATTTATGAAATGGAGTGGAAAAGTATAAGAAATGGCCTACAATTCATGACATGTGTTATTCAATTGTAGAAAGACATCAAACTTTAAATTTTGGTATGGAAATGAGGTGGATAAAGTATGGAATGAGATGAATGAAAAATGGAATGAAGTGAAGTATGAATGAATGAATGAAATGGAGTATGGATGGATAAGTAAATGGAATGAAATGAAATGAGATGGATCATAAGTGAAATGGATCTGAACTTATGATTTTGTAACAGTTGCTTACAGAAACAAAATGGAAAAGTTAGAGTGTCAGAAAAACTATGATTTTCACCCTATCTTTTCTGTATAAACATGCCAATCAGTGATTGGTTTTCATGTTTATACTTTATTTATTTATTTATTTTTCAAATAAATGCTTCAGAAAATTCAATAAAGTTGATGAAGAAGAAAGATTCTTCTTCATTAACTTCACATCACTGTTTTCTTGGAACTTCTTGACAAATTCTTCTCTTGAGAGTGGTTTGTGATATAGCTTCAATCTATGACCACTCACAAGAAAAGTGACCTCTTCTTCATCTATTTTCCTGATTTTTACTGCTCCATTGTCAAAAAAATTAACAATTTCATATGGCCCAAGCCAATGTGTTTGAAATTTACCTTGAAAATCCTTGAATTTTGAGAGCCCAGTCACCTTCTTTGAACTTCTTCTCTTTGATGTACTTATCATGCCATCTAGTCCTTTGCTGTTGGACTAGACTTGTTTTCTGAACTGCATCTTGTCTGATCTCATCCAATTCATTAATCTGCTCCAATCTATGCTTTTGTGCCTCCGTTAAATCAAGTCCTAGCTGAACTGCCATTTTGAAGGTTTGAATCTGGAACTCTATGGGAAACAAAACTTGCTTTCCATAAAAAAGTTCATAAGGAGTATGGCCTGTTTTGTTTCTCCATGTAGTTCTGTAGGCCCACAAGGCTTCAGGAAGCCTATCTACCCAATCTCTTCTATGTAAATGAACAATCTTTGTTAGGATTCCTTCAATGACCTTATTAGTAGATTCCACTTGACCATTTGCTTGTGGATGATAAGGAGTAGATTTTCTATGCCTAATTTTGTACCTCTCCATCATTTGTTCCACTAGCCTCGATGTAAATTGAGCTCCTTGATCTGTAACAATTTCCCTTGGGACACCAAAACGAGTAAAAATATCCTCAAAAAGAAAATTAACTACAGATGCTTCATTAGCAAGAAGTAATGGCTTGGCCTCTACCCATTTGGTAACATAATCAGTGCAAACTAATATATATCTCTTTTGTCTTGATGGAGGACTAATAGGTCCTACAAAATTCAAAGCCCATTTTTCAAAAGGTTCAATATGTACCCGAGGTTGTAATGGCATCTCACCTGAAGGAGAAGGTTTCCCTACCCTTTGGCAACTGTCACACCTTTTGACATACTCTTTAGCATCTTTAAACAAGGATGGCCAATAATATCCTAAATTAAGGATCTTATAGGCTGTCCTCTTATCTGCAAAGTGTCCGCTACAAGGTTCATCATGACATGCCTTGAGAATCTCAGGCATCTCATCTTCACGAACACACCTTCTAATGATCAAATCTGGACCTGTCTTGTACAACTCATTAGCAACCCATGAATATTTTGCACTGTCATAAATGATTTTTCTTCTATCCCTTGCATTCATTATTGAAGGAAATTTTCCTGAAACTAAATAATTAGCAATATCAGCAAACCATGGAGTTTGAGTAGAGATTGCAAAAAGATATTCATCAAGAAATTGATCTTCAACTGGAGTGTCATCTTTGATATTTTGGAGTCTAGATAGGAAATCAGCTACTGTGTTTTGTTTTCCAGGCCTATCTAGAATGGTAATGTTGAATTCTTGTAAAAGCAATAACCATCTTATGACTCTGCCATTAGTAATTGATTTTTTCATTAAGTATCTAATTGCAAAATGATCAGTGTGAACAAAAGTTTCATAGCCTGTTATATAGTGTCCGAATTTGTTTATGGCATGAACAACAGCTAAAAACTCTTTTTCAGTTACAGTATAGTTTAACTCTGCAGGAGTCAAATTTTTACTCGTATAGTAGATGGCATAAGGAATCAGGTCTTTTTGTCCCAATACTGCTCCTAGAGCTGTATCAGAGGCATCTGTTGAGATATGAAAAGGTAACTTCCAGTTAGGTCCCCTTAAAATAGGTGCTTCAGAAATTTTTGTTTTTAGGGTCTCAAAGGCTAACTGGAAATCAGAATTCCACTTGAATTCACAGTCTTTGGTAAGTAATTTGAAGAGTGGAGATGTTATCTTGGTGAAGTTTTCTATAAACCTTCGATAATATCCTATAAATCCTAGAAAACTCCTAACATCTTTTTGACAACTTGGAATAGATAAGTTAGAGATGACTTCAACTTTTGACTCATCAACTCTAATCCCATCCCCTGAAATGTGATGTCCTAAAACAATTCCTTCAGTAAACATCATAAAACATTTCTCATGACTAAGTGAAAGATTTGCTTCTTTACATATTTTTAAAACTTTTTCCAAGTTTGCTAAGGCTTCTTCAAATGTGTTTCCATAAACTGTGAAATCATCCATATATACCTCTACACAATCATGTATTAGATCTAAAAAAATTCCTAATACTGCCCTTTGGAATGTTGCAGGTGCATTGCATAATCCAAATGGAAATACTCGGTAAGCATAGGTACCCCAAGGACAGGTAAATGTGGTTTTGTCTTGATCTTAAAGTGCTACTTGGATTTGGTTGTAACCACTAAACCCATCTAAGAATGAGAAGTACTTTTTGCCAGCTAATGTATCTAACACTTGATCTATGAAAGGTAAGGGAAAATGGTCTTTAAGAGTAGCTTTGTTTAGTACCCGGTAGTCAATACATACCCTCCATTTACCCATTTTCTTTGGCACAATTACCAAAGGAGAAACCCACTGACTATCTGAAATGGGATAGATGAAGTTGACATTTAACAATTCTTGCAATTCTTCTTTAACAATCTCCCTAAGATTTGGATTCATCCGTCTTTGAGGTTGTCTGATTGGTTTACAATTTTCCTCTATATAGATGTGATGAGTGCAAGTCTTGGGGCTTATTCCTTTCATGTCAGTGTACTCCCATGCATATGCAGAAAAATGTCTCTGTAATATCTTGACTAACTCTTCTTGTTGAGATTTTTCTAGGTTCTTGTTTATGTTCAAAGTTTTTCCTGGAAATATCTCACTTGTAGAGCTGCCAAATTTATCCATAGAATGAAGAGACATATGTCTTGATGACAAAAACTCAATGTTGGATCCTTCTTGAAATGGTTCATGTTTGTATTCTGAAGAGGATTCAAAGTTTTCTAGAGTATTCAGAATTTGATTATCTTCACTAATTTCTGAAATTGTGAAGAGAGGTTGTAAATCTTCTTCATCCTCTATCCATTGAGTATCATCTAAATATGTAATTGTCCTAGCTGGAGGATACAAAGTGAATTTATTAGTTGAACTACCATCAGAGATGTACATATCACCGGATCTACAACTAATGAAAGCATCAGCTGTAGCCAACCAAGGTCTTCCTAATATGACAGGATTCCCTCCTAGATTATTCTTAGGAGTTAGGATCATGAAATCCACAGGGTACTCCCAAGAATCTAGGGACACTGGAATGTCTTCTATTACCCCATCAGGTTTGATCACAGATCTGTCTTCTAATTTTAATAATGTGGGTGTAAAGAGAATATTAGGAAGTTTCAGTTTATCCATGATTTGTCTACTCATGATATTGATTGCTGCTCCTAAATCAATGAGTGTGTTTTGGATTTCAATTCCATTGACGTGAATTTTAACAACTGGATTTCATGGGTCTAGATATTTTGGAATAGAAATCTTACCCATCATAATGTATGCTATTTTTCCTGCCAGTTGAATTTTCTTTGTCTCTCTTATTCTTTTTCTTGTTTTCTTCATGCTCAACTCCTTTATTGTTTTGGCTAAAATTGGAATTTCCTTGATGGCTTGTAATAATGGAATCTTAATGCAAACATTTCTCAGCTCATCTAGGAAATCATAATTAGGCACCATGATTTGTTTTTCTACACCTCTATCAATTTGTAATCTTTCTGGAAAGGGAGGTATAGAAGTAGATGTTGATGGCTGCTCTAATACAGGAGTTGAAATTATTGGTTCTTTTTGCTTTGATTTTTCAATGTTTGGGTCTTGAAAAGATGTGTCTTCCTCAAGACTTTTATTCACCCGTAGAGAATCTTCCTCAGAGTTATCTTGTTCTTGTATGATCACAGAAGGTTTCCTCTTTTCAAGTATTCTTCCAGACCTAAGTTGAACATCACTAAGGTCTAAAGGAGTAATTAAATAAGTTGGAAACTGTAGGCCTTCTATCATGTATGTGTTCTAAGGATTTTTATTGTTGGGGTTTAGTATGGGTTGAGCAGGCAACTGATTTGGTTTTTGAGGAAATGGTAATGGAAGTGGTTGATTTTGATGTGGTAGGTTCTGAGATGTTGTTGAGGATTTTGTTGAAAATTTTGTTGAGGATTTTGAGGAGAAAAATGTGGGTATGGTGGATACTGATAGTACTGAGAGTATCTTCCATAAGGACTTTGTGCTCCTTGTGCCCAAGCTTGAAATTGATTTTGAAATTGAGGCCAAGGTTGCTGCCAAGAATTCCAATTTGGTGGAGGTTGGTTATACATTTGATCATGGAATCCTTATGTTTGAGGTCCTTTGAGACAAAATTGAGAGATTCTGTGTAATTTGTAGGAGTTTCCTCTTGAAAGGCAGCTTTGAGACCAAGAAGGGAAGGACATTTCTTGGTCTCATGTTTTTCAGAACAAATGACACAGGTCTCTACAACTTTTTCATCCAAAGGGCACTCTCTCAAGGCATGTTTCTTTCTACATTTGGGACAAAAGATTGCTAAGGCATCAGATTCAGCTTTTTTTTTGTTTTGTAACTTAAGGGTGTCTATTTGTTCACTAAGACCCCCTAAGATGTCAGATTTGAAATCATCAAGCATATGTCCTATTTCTGCTCTACTTACTGTCCCAGAAGCAGACTTACTTGCCCTTGCAAGAGCAGGATCTCTTGGACCTTTTATAGTTTTAGATTTCCCCGTTGAAAGGTTGATACATAACTCAGATATTTCAGGTAATGTGAGCTGTGATATATCCCCTTTTCCCATCATGTTAAGAATATCCAACCATTCATCCCAAATTGTTTTCAACAAAAGAGCTTTTAAGGTGTCTTGATCTAAGTTTTCCATTTTTGCTCTTTTGATGTTGTAATGAAATCTCTCCAACAAATATTCCAAGTTTTCATATTCTTTTTATAACATCTTAAACACTTCCTCCTTATGATTGACTTGCATACAATAATCCAAATACCTCTCTAGAAATTCTTGTTTCATGTCTTCCCATGTCCTAATAGAACTGTTAATCAAACTCATAAACCACTTCAATGCTGCTCCTTTCAATGTTGAAGGAAATAGTTTAAGTTTTTGAGAATCTTGTAAGTAGTCATAAGTTCTACACAAGACTTCAAATTCAAATAGGAAGGTTTCAGGATCTTTAGTTTCAAGTCCATAGAATTTTAGAAGGATAGAGGGTGAAATATTTTTCATAGTTGTATTGGTTTCTTCATCTACTATAGGAAACCCAAAAGAGCTTCCCATTTCTCTTCTACCTCTTCCTCTACCTCCTTCTCCTTCTACACCTCTACCTCCTTCTCCTCTACCTCTACCTCTAACCCCTCCAAATAATGTGTGTTCTCCATTAAAGACTCCTCCTCCCCCTTCTTCTGCCATGGTTGATTCTTCTGTGGAAGTGGAAAAGTTTGTGTCCCTAACAGGAGTCCTTGGATCTTCTTCTAAGACAGGTTCAGTGGATGAAGTGGAAGGTCTCTCTAATGGAATATCTGATCTTAGGTCTTCTAGAAGTCTAGGATTAGTAAAGGATGGAATGTGGGTCTGAGTTGAAGGTGTACTAGCTCTTGGTCTAGGTGAAACAAGTGGTGTTCTAGGAATCAAACTTCTGCTTCTGCTTCTTATGAATCTACCCCTTGAGTCTCTCTCTCTACGCATATCATTGTTTTTTGGAGTTAAGAAACAAGGCTACCTAGTTACACTTCCCCGACAACGGCGCCAAAATGTTTGTGCTCAACCTAGTCTCCTAAATTGAGTTCATTTAATTGTCAACCAGGGTTGGTAAACTGCTGAAGTGTGGTGCACTGTATGTGCCTAGGTGTTTGTTTCTTACTGCGTTGTGTCTAGTGTTTTATGATGTTTTTGGGTTTTTTCTTTATGGTTTTATGTTCACAAGGGAAAGAACTAAATGCTGGTGGAAAGAAGCTACTGGTTAAAAACAGAGTGAAGCCTAAATTATTGATGACAAATGGCAAATGCAAATACTGAAACAGAACCAAACCTAAACTATGACTTAGCAAAATACAAAGCTTGATAATGACTTCAAGAAAATAAATCACAACATGAACTTAACTTGTCCAATTCATTCATTAAAGATGTTTTGGAAGAGCTTAAGAAATGGGCAGCTAAGTGTAAATAAAGCTCTCCTAACTAAACAATTAAAAAATCAACTTATAATGATACAACATCTCATCCATGATTAAAGGTTTATTGAAACATATTTGGAAAAGAACACTTGTAACATCATAAGATCTCTACTCTAAAACTAGCTCCTAATTCTATTCTGCAACTTAGTTTAACACCACTAAACCTCACTCAAAAGTTATGGATTTCCTTTTTGAATAGTCTTTGAGGAAAGGCTTGTTTGTGAAATGGTAAAAAGGTTGCAAAAGTACTTCAGGCCTTAGACTGATACTGTCTTCTGTCCAAATGATTATGAGTTAATATAGGTTTGGAACAAAAGAAGTTTTGTAAATAATGAAGACCGTGGTATTTAAGTTTAACAACTAATGCAATTTAAAATGCAATGGATGGCAACTAAACTTGGAATGTAAATACAATGAGCTAAGATAGAACTGAACTAGGGTGCTGCTAGTCTACAGTGGACAGTGCTAAACTAAAAATCCATTATCAAACTTGAAACGAAATAACAGAGCATGAACTAAATGAAATTTTCCCCCGGAGTGCTCTAACTAATTTATCATGCAATTAATCTATGGGATTCTACAGCCTATTTTGTTCATCATGAATGGTATTTTGGAAGAGCTTTTTAGAAAAATCCTGGCTGTACAACTCAATGCAATTGAATACAAACATAAAAACTGAAAGCAAATACAATTAAAAACTAAGACATCACAACGATTTCCTACTCATTGTTATGATGTTTTGGAAGAGCTTTTTAAGAGTAAGATTAGCTATGCTACTTAGTGTAAACAAGCAACTGAATCCTACAGTATCACAGTTATGCCTTAGTCATCATAATGATATCTTGGAAGAGTTTACTAGAGTAAGTTTAACTATGATAATGAACGAAAGGAATTGCAAATAAAATCTATAACACTACAGCCATTTCTTATTCATTGTAATGATATTTTGGAAGAGTTTCTTAGAACAAGTATAGCTATAATGATTAATGAAATTAACTATGAACGTATAATTCAAAAACTTGAAAACGAACTAAGATACTTATCTAAATTGCAAAATTAAAGCTGCTCAAGAGGCAGGGGCCCTCTACCACCAGAGTAGCACGAAATCTAGCTCAAGATCAACTCAACGCGTTCAAAGAAATGTTGTCTTCTTCATTAAAGGAAAATAACTTAAAATAGAGTATTCTCGGTCTTCAGAAATATAGCAGTCAATCCACAAAATCTAATCAAAATCTAGAACTTGTCTCTCGGTTTCCCGAGTTACATTTATAGCAAATCTTCATAACAGAACTTGAGATAATACGGGGATCATTGTATTTTCATATCAAAATCGGACTAGAACTCTAAAGGTGGCAACGTAAAATGACAAAGGACATCTGGACTGTCCTTGTCCTATTAGGAGTCTGTCTCCTTGTGTGAGTTCCCACGTACAAAACCACGTCCAAAATTCCATTCAATCTTCATGGTGAGCAACAAACGCTGAGGACATGATGTGGAATACACCCATGTGTGGCTTTTCCTGAGAGGACACCTCGAACATGCTTGAACGTGAAGACAGCTGCAGAATTGGCAACTAGCTACGGAATGTCTGCATTCTGTAGCTAGTTTCAGTTCAAAATGTATTACAATGACAAAATCACAAAACTTAGCAAGTTAGCCATGATATTCATTCTTAAAGAAATTTTAACTAATTTCATTGATCATTTGAGCCTGGGATAACAATGGACAAAAGAAAATGGAGTGAAGTATGATGGAAGAAAGAACAAACTTGGGGCTCAACATGTTCCTCAGTAATCCTTTTCTTTATGATCCTATGCTTCGTGGGGCTGTTGAGCCCTCTTATGTTCCAAGAGATGACCTTAATGGGATATGATTGGAGGTAAAGTTGAATAATCTAGTAAGCTTGGGGAATCATCGAGAGTCCACCATTTATTTCCCAATTTCTGTGGTTCTTTGCAGGGTTGTTTTCCTGCCCCTTTTGCGGGACTCTTTCCTGAAGTATTTGGTGTTAATGAGCATGCCCCCCTAGATACCCAGGTAGCGGAGATGTTGTGCTCTCGCAATCTCCAAATATGACATTTAAATTAGTCTCTCTCAAATATATTAGAGATTGCTTCTTTGTAACCAATAAAATGTTTGGAAGCAACATTATCAACTAACCAACTATCAAATGAATCTACAAAAAAAGAACTGGAAAGAGAAGAAACAAGAAAAAATTATGATTGAGTTTCCATTGCATTGTTTCTATATCTTGGATTTCTTGTTTTCTTAGGATGACATTTTATTTGATTTTCAGAAGTGTCTTTTTTATAATCAGATTTGTTTTTTAATCTAGGTGCTATTCTTCTTTCTTTACATTAATGAGAAAAGTGACCATGATTTTGACAGTTAAAGCATCTAACTTTATACATATCTAGATTCTCTTCTTTGATTTGAAATATATTTATTTTTATTGCCTTTCTTTCTCTTGTCATAGACTAAAAACCCAGTAGGTTTTCCTTCTTCGTGATGTGAAATTATCCCTCTGGAGATCATTTTGGCATCCACTTGGATACATTTTCCCAAGAGCTCATAAAATGTGGGAATAGTGTTGACATTGCTAATGGTGGTGGATTTTTTGCTCCGAGATAGATTCTTAGTCCTTCTTATTGTAGGCATCCTCTAACCCTATGAGATCCAAGCCTTACAGATCTATGCTTTCTGGTTCTTCCTCCATGGCTTCTCAGATCGACTCCGTGATATGTTCTTTTCCCTTTAACATATTGTTTTCCTCTGTGGCATTTTCAGTTGGTGGTTTCAGGAAGGTCTTAAGGGGGACCTTGTCTTGTTGATCCTTTGATAACTGGGACTGCTCCGTAGAGGTATGCCTGGCTTCGATGAGTGGTTCATTTTCATTTTCATTTAGCTGATTGAGGGTTGTGAAGTTGTTGTTGGTCGTAGGTCCTTTTTTATTCTGCTGAGGGGTAGCTCTCTTGTTGTGCCTCTTTTTTCTTTCTACCTTCGTGAATCCTTTTGCTTCCTATTCACTAGGTTCCTTTTCAACCATAACTTTCGTGTTTAGGGGAAAGTCTCTGAAGAGATGCCAATGTTGGTGGAACTTCCTGCATCTGAAAGAAATGTGCTCATAATCTACTATTTCTGTCCATTCAAAATCTTCATGCAACAAAATTACCTCGCCTGGTACTAGTTCCACTAGGTTCATGTAGACACATATGCGGGCATAGTCTGCGTAGTAGTTGATCTTGGTCTCCTCTACGATCTTGACGAACTCTCCTAGGGTGTTTCCAATGTCTCTAAGGGAGAGCTCATCCCAGTAATCCTGGGGGAGAGAGTAGAGCTGGATCCAGACTGGTGCCCAAGTGAGAACCTATTTGTCAAGGTTGAAACGCTTTATCTAGGTTCTGAGGTATAGACCCGCAGTGTTGAAAAAATAGGGGCCCCCATCCATGATTATATATTTGTCTTCAGAGCAATTGAAGAGCACATTGAAGAAGCCTTTAGCACACAACTAAAGGTCAAAATGGCCTTTGGGTTTCCATTTCGAAGCTATCCATCCTCTCAATGCTTTTTCCATGAGCCAGAAGCCCATGAACTTGCATATCAGTGCATGATCCTCCATCAACTAGATTTTTCAATTGATGCGGTGCACTGGGAGTTTGATCACTTTTTTCTTGGAGTTATTTGGTATGCATGTTGCTGATTTGGTGTTCGTTTCTGTTGCTGCTTGTGTATTTTTCGGCTACACAGTGGGTGTCGCCCCTGTAGTTTCTTGAGACAAGCCAGAGTTG
Source organism: Pinus albicaulis (assembly GCA_034641835.2). NCBI lineage: Eukaryota > Viridiplantae > Streptophyta > Pinopsida > Pinales > Pinaceae > Pinus > Pinus albicaulis. The sequence goes on from CM076570.1 coordinate 652,026,747, forward strand.
TCCTAATTGATGGTATCATCCCCTGTCGTCGCCCCTATGGGAGGCTGGCCTGTAATGGGGGGAGAAGTTGTCTCCCCACTGGAGTCAGTCATCGATGAGCCTAAAGCTGTCCAGGAGAGGATTCATGGCCTATCAGTCTGGGGGTGGATAACTGCCTAGGGAAGCCAATGTCGAAACCAGCAAACCCTAGGTCATGGAGGTCGGCCTGGTGTAGAGCTTCTTATCGCTACTAAAAAATTTGAATCTTAAAAAAAATTGATTTTCATATTTAAAATCTAAAATCAATTAATAATTAAATTTCTTTTCCCTTAAAAAAAAACTGGACCAAATGCATACTAATTAATCTCTAACAAATCGATGGAGTTTTGCAAAATCCTGAAGAGTTGGAATCTCCTCTTCACATCAACTGCAATATTTGAGATCTGATACCACAATAATGGCAAAAGTCTCCTGAGAGACATAATTTTATTAATAGGAAAAGATATTACATGAGAAATTTGCAAGAGTTTGCACCCTTGGATTCCAACACTCTTGCAATCAGGAAAATTAGCTATATATAAGCCAAATGTCTTAAAATATTTTAGTTATAGATCACTTATTAAAATAACAAGTGTCAATTTATAATAAATATCCTCCTAACAAATCTATTAAAATTTTTCCTATATTAGAGACAAATACAACACTTTTCTAGAGTCATATCTTTTGTAACAATTGTTACACCATTTTTTGGTCATCTAACCTGTTACTATTAGATGGACCTAAGTAAACCATGTAATACCAATTTCACCCTAAGTAAAATTGCTTTCACTATGAAAAATAACTTAATAAACCACCTTTATTAAGTTGTTTATGGTCTAAACAGGAAACCCCATGAGGAAATATTAAATAAATCCACATTTGTTTGATTTTCCTAAAGGAATAATTACTTAAACAATAGTTTAATTAATATTCTTGGTCATATTTAACCCAAAACAGGAAAATTAATTAGATAAATTATTATTTATCTTATTATTTTGTAGGAATAATTATTTAAACCTTATTTAAATAATATTCCTTCTTAAATTTGACTAAATCATGCATTAATAATTAAATAAATAATTATTTATTTGATTATTACTCAACCACATCCTTAAAATGATAAATAAATCATTTATCTATTTATTATTTACAAATAAAGGGATTTGAACCAAGTAAAATTATTTTTCCCTCCAACAAATATAATAAAATATTCCATAAAAGTTGGATCTTGATTTGGTTAATAATATTTTAATTATGCACCAATATCTAGACTAACTCAATATTTTGTTATAAATAGAAGGGTTTTTCCATTCACTCACTACCTTGTGTTGCCTAAAGATCACTCTAGATCTATACTTTTGGTCTGACTTTGATCTAGCATCATTGTCATATTTTTCTATCTTTTCTCTTGTGAGCTCCCTTTGAGTTCCATTTTTCTCTGGGTTTTCTACACCATCAAGAGAGAGGAATTTTAGATCTGAAGTGCTGAGGACTTACAAGAACCCAACCCATTGAGGAGAATTGGTAACATCCTTCTATGTTATCCTCCCAAGTGCCCTTAATATAAAATTCATTCAACATATTCTTGTCTTGTCTATTGGATGCATGGAGTAAATCTCATTTTTATTTATTTCTTAATGTCTTTTGATGCATAGATCTAGATTTTTGCAACATTTATCTTGATCACCTAATTGCAAATATGAAGATATTGGCAGCCATATTTGTTGTTAGGGTTGTTTGTTATGCACAGCTAAAGTGGTATTTTTCGTATGCTTGCGGTTAAGATTCATACTAACAACTGGCGACTCCACACGGGTTAACGATTATGACCGATGTTGTTTTTCTAATCCTTGCATATCCAGATGCTTCAAACCCTAGGATTTCTCTTCAACTTCTTGTTTTTCTTTTCTTGATGTTTTTTTTAACCTATATAACCCTAAAACATTAAAAATTCTAACTTCAGTGTGTTTTCGGACCTATTGAGCAGGTGACCGACATCAGTCGCAGCTGAGATGACACATTCTGCTGAAGCCTACTCCAGAGAGCGAAAGAAGTGCAGGTCACACTTTTTTGCCCTAAACCTACGACTTGGAGCTTCAGGATGCAGATATATGCCCAAAAACTGTGACCTCAGCAAGAAACAGGTCAGAAACTGCGACCTGGACTTTTTGCAGGAGTTTTTTTGAAACTTTTCTGGGTTTGTCTGGGCCTCTGTTCAGGGTTTTCAGACCTCCATCTCCACCCATTTTGGACCTGTACTTGTTTTGTTTTACTCATCTAAGTGGGAACCTAGCCCGCTAGGGCTTCAGTACCCTCCACACTTTGTGGAAGAGTTTTAGCTGCTGCAGGTTGTCTGAAATTTTCAGAGTGTTCAGCCATTTTTCAGATCTGATACCTCACCTTCAGATCCACTTCAGATTGCTTATTTATCCATCCAAATCACCTCATTTATTTTTGCTTGGTTTTCCTCTAGGGTCCCCTCTGCTTCCCTCCAGGATATAGCCTTTTGCCACCTCATTCACAACAATCTTTCCTCTAATTTGTTATTGTTTTTCTGCACCAATTTCCAACAGATTTGACCTTTAGATCCCTATCCCTCCCGACCTTAGATATATTGGCTATTTCGGTGTGTTTTGACTAGTTTTTTGCCCACCTACAGACTACTTTTTTAGAGGCCCGCCTCCTTGGGTTTAGATTATTACATTATTAGGTGTTTATTTACTGTTATTTCAGTTTCATATACTTTTATCTGAAGGTTTATTTATAGTTATAAAACACAAATTTTCTTTTTCTCTACAAACGCTTGGGTTTAAAAATTAAAATTTACACACTTTTACACACACACCCTAAGTGAAGAAGAGCTTGGTTAACGCCGCCAAGAAAAGACTTTAACATTGAAATCAATTGATCCTGCACCTCTCTGCCCTTGTTCCGACATTGTAATCAGTTTATCCTGCACCTCTCCACCCTTGTTGGTATCTCTTCCCCTTGTGTCATGTTTGTGTCGTCATCATTGCACCACCAAGGCATTTGTCCCGGAGACTTCTTGGCCTTCATCCTTAGTTTTCGGTAGGAAGACTTACTCCTCCATGTAGGATTCGAGTTAGTCCTCCAACGATTCCGCACTCTGACTCCTCTTCTGGTTCATTAGGTTCTCCTTTTGGTTCCGCCCCTAGTTCTCCTCCTGTCACCTTCACCATTTCTGGTTCAGGACCTAACGCTGGTAGTAGCCCCAGCCCTAATGCTGGGAATACTACTAGTGGGTTCGCAACAGGAACTACTCCGGCTGCTCCCTTGCTCCCCTATATGGTAGGACTCAGTATTTCTGATTTTAACCAGTTGATCAATGACCCTATACACCGTGATGCTAGTTGGCCTGCTATGTCGACCAAGCTCCCTTCCGACATCCCCAAGTTTGAAGGCCTTGCTAGAGAAGATCCTACAAATCATGTTCGATCTTTCCACATGTGGTGTTCGTCTAACTCCATTACCAATGACTCTGTCCATCTTCAGTTGTTTCAACATACGCTTACAGGAAAATATTCTAAGTGGTATGTTGATCAGGCCTCATCCTCTCATACCACTTTTGCGATTCTTTCTTAGGCTTTTTTGTCTTATTTCCAGCTTCCCCTTCGTTATGACACTAGTACCGAACGTTTGACTTATTTTCGTCAATCGTCTATGACCCACCTATCTGATCATGTCCAAGAATGGTGAAGAAGAAAGAGCCTATGTTGAGCCCCTACCTTCGAATACCATGTCTACATGGACTGGTTCCTTAGATCTCTCTTGCATGCTATCGGAAAAGATGTTGCATTGCATTTCCCTCAAACCGAAGAAGCCACTCTCCAAATTGCATTAAAATATAACCTGATCTATGCTCAGTCGGGTTATGTTTATACCGATCTACCTGATATTCCTAGACTCGGTGGTGCCAATGCACCGAGGGCATCTCATGTCGCTGATGGTATCGTTGGAGCTCTCTCTCATCCATACGCTCAGCCTCCCATGGGCTATGGTTTTCCTCAGGGGGGGGCCAGCACCTCCTGCACATTTTCCCCTCCCGGTAGCATGTATCTAGGATACGGCATGCCTCCTCCTTTGCTCAACCTCCTGTTTACCACACTGTTACCCAACCTCCTTATTATTAGTATCCATAGCCTAGTGCTCCAGCTCCTCTAGCATTAGCACCTCCTCCTCTCTTGCCTTCTCAACCCTCGCAACAATAGCCATCCCCCCCTCAGGGGTAGGTGTATGCATATCAGGGCGCGAATAATCCTCCTCCTTCCAAAAATAAGAGGAAAGGCACTCAAAATCAATCTTCTCTCGGTAATACTAGACCTAATCCTCAAAATAATGCTCCTAACACTGCTAACCAGCAACAGGGCACTCAACCCAAGTAGGACAGGCCTGTTCGTACGAACAAGCCTTATTCTTGTTGTGGTGTTTATGGTCATTACACGCATGATTGTCCTCTTTTACCACAGATGAAGCAAATGTGGGAGTCTCAAGAAACATTTTGAGGACAAATAGCCTCCCCTTTCGTCCCTCCCAGTGTTGCGCCTTGTCAGCCGGCTGTGTTTACTAATCCTTTCCCTCAGCAAGGATTTGTGGCTAACCAACCACCTAAAGGTCAGGTGGCCACTCAAACTCTTCCATCTGGTACCTCTGATTACCAAATTCTAATGATGAATTCTAACCAACCTATAATCGTAGACATCAATCTTTAGACTCGGTCCCATCAGTACAACAAGCCTCCCACTACGTCTATCCCAAAGCCACCTCCTTCGGTCCCTACAGAACCTCTTTCAACACCTAATGGTCCCTTGCAGATCCATCAGCCTAAGGCGGAGGTTCATACCAGGATCCCTAAGGGACCACTATGTCAAAATGCTGCTTCTAGCAAAGCTTCCCATTCGTATAGCATAGTATATGATTTGGCACAATCTCCTACTACCATTTCAATGCTCAAACTCCTCCAGTCGTGCCCTTCACAACGAAAATATCTACTATCTGCCATGGGCACTGTAGATGATTCCGATGATTGATTTATTGTCTTTGATGTTGACCAGTCAGAACATCCTCCTCTCCCTGCTTCCATCGCCTTCCAAATCCCAGTCAAGATTCGGAATGCCAACGTTTCCTGGTGCATCATTGATGAGGGGGAATCCACATCTGTGATGTCCGCTTTGGTTTGGAAGAAACTCAAATCACCTGAGTTGGCTCCTTCCACGATCACTCTTCGAGCATGGGATGGCCATGCCTCCCAGCCCATTGGTCTATTCCGCAATTGTCCTATTACTCTTTCGAGCAAGACTTGTTGAAGATTGCAAAAAGAAAAAATGAAGGAGGCATCCTGAAACATCATTCCTGATCCTAGTTGGAAAATAATCACCTAAACTAGGTGGGGCCCACATAGGTGATTTTTGGCGCAAAGTCTATTTTTAGACATGTCGATCATATTCTATGAGTTGCAGGATGCTATTTGTGGATGGTTGGTCAAGTTGGAAAAATAGATGGACTTCCATTTTTAGACATATTGGGTGGAATCTATTTTTAGATTGCTAGTCTAAAAATAGATATGTCGAATATTATTAGCTCTTAATAATATTTGGACTATAAACATTATCTTATTCTCTTGGAGCACTTCAGTTAAGTGCACAGATGTGGCACAGCAACTAACAGAAGGAATTACGCTATTCCTAAGGGTTAAGTGGAGATATTTCATGGAGAATTCAGTTAGAAATCATGTGACAGAGTTTGGTGGAGTTGTAGAAGCAGTTGGTGGAGTTGTGTTCAGTTTAACTCAGTTAGACACAGTTGAGCTAGTTGTATCTAGTCTAACTGATTGATACACTAGTGAGAGTGGTGTGAATTAATTAATAATTAATTCACTAAATATTAACTCATTAATCAACCGAAGAATACATCAGTTAACTACAGTGCATGGACAGTTTCAGTGGAGACCAGTGGAGAGGTAGGTGAAAGAGCAAGTGTGACTATCAGTTGTGACTATAGTGTTGCATTGTTTGCACCACAAATTTAGTGGAGATGCCTTTAAGGATTGCGTGAGAAATGCTGGACCAATTCGAGTTCATCCAGAGCCATTCTTCAGCAGGGATTGCACAGTAGAGGCAGGCTAAAGGCTGGCAAAGATTGGTGCATGGATTTGCAAGATCGAGCCTGATTAGTGTGTAGCGATTGGATTGTACTGAGAGCTTGTGAGAAGCTTTGTATGAGGATTGTTACATGATCTCTATGACATATATTATATACAGATAGTTGGGGTTTTTAGCTTCAGGCTTTCCCGTTAAAACACTGTGTTCATATGTGTGAATTTTTATGGTTTCAATGTGTGCATGAAATTGATTTAATTTCCACATGTGATGATCAATGGTGGAATAGATTATGTATTATGCATGAAGTTAAAATAGTGTGTGATTAGGAGAATCAAGGACATATCCATGCTTAGTGCATATAATTTCTGCAAGATTGTTGCGTTGACGTCGAAGTCATAGATGCCCCCTTAGATTACAACATTATATTGGGTCGTAGCTACACCTATGCGATGTATTTTTTCCCATCTGTGGTTCGCCGCAAGATGTCCTTCCCTCATAATAGAAATTTAGTCACCATTGCGCAGTTGAAATATTATGAACTGAAGTCTTAGACCTCCCCTAAGTCCATCATCTCTTCGGCGGCCAATAATAAAACCGTCGATCCTTTGACTAGTGTCTCACCCGAAGTCTACAAAGATTCCTCATTGTTTGGTACATTTCCTGGTCTTCCTCCTCCTGTCTCTGATCCCAGCTCATCAAATTTTTGCATGATGCAATCGTCTCGGGCTTCCCTCAAGCAGCTTGCTTCGGCTAGTCAGCAGCCTCGCCCTCCGCAGCCTACTCCTAGCCCTTCGATTCAGCGTTCTGGACCTCCTCCTCCTGGCCCTTCACCTACAGATGGTATCTATGAGCCTCTCTACCCTCGTGGAATGGTTCCTTTAGGCCTTAACCATCTTGGAGCCATCCCACTTGGCCATTACCCCTCTGGTCAAATACCGTTCTTAGCTCCCCCTCCTGGAGTGTACACAGTACCTGTCATGGATACCCTCTCTCTTCATAACTTGGCCCTTGGGATTCCCATCTGGTACCTTGATCCTCTAGCCGCTACCCCACCTGGTCAACCCAAATATTACCTTTCTTTGACCCCGGTTCAACCATTCCCCATGACTTCTCCTGCTGCTACAATGCCTCAGCCACCTCAACAAGAACCTTCTCCTATTGCAACCACTTCGGGTAAGAAGGGCAAAGCTCGCAAGAGGGCATCAAAAGAAAAATTTGCCTCGACAAACCCTACCCCTCCTCGGCCTCCAAAGTGTACCATCCAGTGTGCTTTGTGTGATGTTGTCAGTTATACCACCCATATTTGTCCAAAGTTTCCTCATCTCAAGCCCATGGTTAATTTTTCATTCCCTGGGTCTACGGTCCCGGAAACCTCTGTTCCTTCCTCAACTGCAGCCAGGAACCCCAAGACTATTCACACCAACCACCCCTGTGCTTTGTGTGATCTCCATGGCCATTATACCCACCTCTGTCCCCACCTCAAGGGCTTCTGCACCTCTATAGCGGCATTTTTTCAATTAGAGGCCAAGCGCAACGAGTCCACCGCTCCCTTATTTGCACGTTTTTCTTTAGTAGAACCAGCGGACACATCAACTCCCATAGAAATTCCCCCTACATATGTATAAATGATAGAGTCTTCGGCCACTATCCACTACCTGTCATCATTCATGAGATCCATGGTGCAAGCTCCCTCTGAGACTTCCCCTTCTGTTTTGCTCGACCTCCCTTTAGCGATCACCCTGGGCTCAACATCAGTGGATCCCTTATCTTCTTGTTCTTCTATCACCCCCCATGACGATTCGCATGTGAACCTCTCTTCTCATGATGATGAGTTAGGTAGCTTCGTCGCGTCAAGTGGTCTTTCTTCCATTAGTCACCCCATCTTCTATCACGATGATGAAATTATGGAAGTATTTACCACCCCTAACTTTATCTTTCCCCCCTTACATCGAACCCAGGCATTCGAACCACATACACCTTGTGACCATTACATTGACACCCAATGTTTGGGTAAGGGGGCACCCATATTTGAGAGACCAGGAGAAGCAATTCTCCACAACTCTCCTAGTGTATCTGGTTGCATCGACTCTAGTACCATTATTCTTCCACATTTAGAAGAACCTCTATAGTCCCATATCAGTTCAGATCACTCTAGGTATGATATCCTTTATCATTCCTTAATCTTACATCAACAACCTAGTCCCTTCGACATTGTTGTTGACCAACCTGTGGGCTTTCTAAGAGAGCACCAATTCACTATCTCCAAATCCACTCTTTGGGATAGTGACACCATGTATTCCAACCCAGAAACTTAAGTCCATTTGCTTCACATATGCAGTACCAAAAGAGATTGGTAATCCTCCATTCCCTTTCTTAAACTGCATAACCATAACGAAAGAAAATGGTGCACCATATCATAAAATTTGTTATATTCCCCCTTTCTAAATACATTTTGGCATGACCATAACATGCTTAGGGGCACCTATGCCCCTCAACCATAAAAATATTAGATCTCAGACAAAAAAAGCACTGAAACCCCCTTTCTCTGACAGGTCGCACTTTTCAAGTCATTTCTTGGGATAGGTCGCAGTTTTCTGCCCAGTACCTACTACCTAAGTCGCAAAACAGCCCCCAAAAAGTGTGACCTGGCCTGTTTATGAGCTCTGGGTACCTAAACTAAACTTTAAATCGTCTAAAATGAAAGAGTAGGGTTAGGCCTCGTACCTGCAACTGAAAAATATCGATTCCAATGGTCGGTTTGTCCACTATGATCACCACAAGATTTAGGGCCTTCTCTCCTCTCTACATTCACCATAGCTCCACATGCAAATGAGTGAATTTGGAGGGAAAATGCCTCATTAAAAAAGAAACCACTGATTTTTCCTTTGCTTGCTGCGGCCAAACCGTAGCTCAGTTTGATGAACCGTCTATACCATTGGAAAGCTCTCAACGAGCCCTCAAATGGGTATCTATTAGTTTTTTTTTATTTGATACTTCACCAGGACACATTTCGTCCAAGAAGGGTCACTTCAACACTCCTCAAAATCAAATTTATTCACTAGAAACACTTGTACTTGGGGCACCACTTTTCCTTCATACTTGCCCACGCTCGTGTCAATTTTCGTCGTGAGTAACCATCATGTACTCATGTATTTATGGTCCCCACCAGACCTTTTCTGTGTGGCAGCATCATCGAGTCACCCTTGCTTAGAGCATTCGAGTTGAGTCATCATCGCATTCATGGAGTCTATCCCGAGTCTTTCTGTATCCCACTATATTCCTCCATCCTTCATTGCTTGGTTCCTCTCTCGTGTTGCACATTATGGCCTTCAGTCCTACTATCCCCTATCCCTCATGATATTGTGTCTGTCGCTGCTAGGTCATCCATGCCCTTTATGCTCTAACAAGGGAAGTCATTCATCCACTACTCAGTACCCCCCATTTCATCATCATCCCTGGTTTCAATCTGTCGGTCGCTCTACTATTTTCTCTCATGCCTTAGTTTAGGATACCTTATTGCCTCGCCTATCGTGGACCTCCTTCTGTCGACATCAGATCATTCATTCCAGAAGATAGGTCTAGAGGACGGTGTACGTTGGTTCCAGCTTCCACTTTTGTTCGGTGCCTTAGATCAGGCAAAGGGATTCATCATTGCCCTTTGACTTGATTTTTTCTCAGCTTCATCTCCTTTCAGCATGATCGAGATCCGTATACCTGATAGTTCAGTGATGCAGCAGCTGATATCGGTGATTCCCGAATGTGTGTGAGATGTTTTTTGCCCTCATGAGGGGGTGGCCCTACAGGTAGCCCACCACATGCCCGAATGACCTCTTCATTAAAACCTTTGATGCAGCTCCATATATTTGATGATGTCAGCCTCAGCCGCTTGCAGCGCCTTTTTGTTTGCATGCATCAGTCAGATTTTCAGAGCCCTTTCCTATTTATAGGGGCATTTGGGTTGTATTTGTATCTCATGTACTCAGATATTATTGTATAAGTCTTGGCTATTATCCCAGGCACAGTATGTATGTGGGATTCATTATCATATTTTTACGTGGTTCATGTTTATGCCAGCATGTACTATATTGTTCGATCTCTTTTTTATTGGATGCATTATTCTTTGTACTTTGTCTCGGCGGGCATAGGTATGCCTCCCCCGCCACCTATATCATAGGTACTTAGTCATAAAAGAGACTTGTCTCACCTGTAAGTCTCGCCTCCTCAGGGTCTAGTCCTCTAGTGCTTTGGTCTACCTTATATTTCTCTCTCTTTGACTTTCCCTTCGATGTCTAGTGATTGAGTTCTTATAACGTACTTTGGTCATACAATTAGCTCCTAACGCTCGCACGCTGGGGGGCAATCTGTTACACCATTTTTTGGTCATCTAACCTGTTACTATTAGATGGACCTAAGTACACCATGTAAGACCAATTTTACCCTAAGTAAAATTTCTTTCACTATGAAAAAGAACTTAATAAACCACCTTTATTAAGTTGTTTATGGTCTAAACAGGAAACCACATGAGGAAATATTAAATAAATCCACATTTGTTTGATTTTCCTCAGGGAATAATTACTTAAACAACAATTTAATTAATATTCCTGGTCATATTTAACCCAAAACAGGAAAATTAATTAGATAAATTATTATTTATCTTATTATTTTCTACAAATAATTATTTAAACCTTATTTAAATAATATTCTTTGTTAAATTTGACTAAATCATTCATTAATAATTAAATAAATCATTATTTATTTGATTATTACTCAACTACATCCTTAAAATGATAAATAAATCATTTATTTATTAATTTATTATTTACAAATAAAGGGATTTGACCAAAGTCAAATTCTTTTTCCCTCCAACAAATATAATAAAATATTCCATAAAAGTTGGATCTTGATTTGGTTAATAATATTTTAATTATGCACCAATATCTAGACTAACTCAATGTTTTGTTATAAATAGAAGGGTTTTTCCATTCACTCACTACCTTTTGTTTCCTAAAGATCACTCTAGATCTATACTTTTGGTCCAACTTTGATCCACCATCATTGTCATATTTTTCTATCTTTTTGCTTGTGAGCTCCTTTTGAGTTCCATTTTTGTCTGGGTTTTCTACACCATCAAGAGAGAGTAATTTTAGATCTGAAGTGCTGAGGACTTACAAGAACCCATCCCATTGAGGAGAACTGGTAACATCCTTCTATATTTTCCTCCCAGGTGCCCTTAATATAAAATTCATTCAACATATTATTATCTTGTATATTGGATGCATGGAGTAAATCTCATTTTTATTTATTGCTTAATGTCTTTTGATGCATAGATCTAGATTTTTGCAGCATTTATCGTGATCACCTAATTGTAGATTTGAAGATATTGGCAGCCATCTTTGCTGTTAGGGTTGTTTTTTATACACAGCTAAAGTGGTCTTTTTCTTACGCTTGCGATTAAGATTCATACTAACAACAATATTCTATTTCTAAGTGTCTCCAATATTAATTTAGATATTCTAATTTAATAAAAAATTTATCCTAGCTTTAAACTATGATATTTGTATGTTTTTGGATCATCTAACAGTGGTTCGTATTGAGACATGACCCTAGATCAAAACATATTTTTGAGAACAATAATGTTATCGTGTCATGCGAGCTAGAAGATAATGAGGGTGATCATGAGAACATAGAGTGATATGGTTCATGTGTCATTTCATCATTTATACTATTTAAGATGGGTCTTTATAAAGAAGAGGACTTAACCTTATAACTAAGACACTTTTTTTCCAAACATTATAATATGTATTTTGAATTAATTGGTTTGCATTGTGTTACTATTTAAATAATTTCACTTGATAATTTGCAATTATGTTGATCTCGAAAACAATGCACTGTATCAATTTTTTTTATGTCAATTCCTAAAATAATACAACTACTTGATTGCTTTAAATGTGCGTGAATGATATCTTAAAAACTTAAAAAATTGTATTAATGTATACTGTTACTTTTGGTATGTAAGATCATAATAAAATAATGACAATTATAAACATGAATTTATTTGCCTTATTTTCTAAACTATATTATGTTACAAAAATTCATATTATTCTAGATTTATTATTTTACAATTATTTATATTCATACAAATTTGTAGAAATTTATTAATAGTGATAGTATTACCAGATTCTCCTCATCTAAAAAATTAATCTTATGTTAAATACAAAATCCTTACACTTAATTCTTTGCAGAAATTAAATCGGCAATTGCAAACACATGAAGAAAATCAATTGCACATAAACACAATTGTTTAATGGGAAAGCTTAAATCTAAAAACCCCAACTATCATATATTATGTATATCAATGGAATCATGTAAAAATCTCATACAAATATTAGTACATCAAGCTCTCAGTACAATATACAATCATCACGCACTATCATGCAGAAATTTGCATATCTATGCACCAATTTCTTGCCTCGTAACAACCTGCCCCCTCTGCGCAATCCCTGCTGAAGAAGACCCCTGAATGAATTCGAATTAACCTTGCCTTGACTATGCAATACTTATTGGCATCTCCAATGTGTTTTAGATTCATTGAATGCATCACTATAGTCACAACAGATAGTCCATCTCACCCTTCCACCTATCTCTCCACTGGGTCTCCACTGGAACTGACATGCCAGTAGTTAACTGTTGTATTTGTTCATATGCAAGTGAGTTATTAGTTATGTATTAATTAACTAATTAATTCACTGAACTCTCACTAGTGTATCTTCAGTTAGAACTAGATACAATTAGCACAACTGATTTTAACTCACTTAACTGAGTTAAACTAAATAACAACTCCCATAACTACTCTTCCAACTCTGTCACAACTCTGCCACTTCAGTTCTAACTGAGTCCTCCATGCATGAGTCACCAACCACCATAGAAATTGCATTATTCCTTCATCCCACTGATTTTCCAAATCTATTCACTGAAATAAAGTTCTCCAAGGGAATAAGTTGATATTTATTATCATATTATTATTAAGGGCTAATAATAATCGACATGCATCTATTTTTAGATTGACGATCTATAAATAGACTTCGCCCAATATTCTAAAAATAGAATCTCATATATTTTTCCCATTTGACCAACCATCTACAAATAGCGTCCTGCTACATATAGAATATGCTCACCATGTCTAAAAATAGACATACACCTAAAAATAGCCTGCGGGCCCCACTTAGTGAAGGTGCTTAATTTTCACTAAGCTCATCATCTTGTTGAATCTCAACACTCCCTCTCAACAAGACAGGGATTATCCTTCACCCTGATCATACCTCTATGGTATTCGAATTTTCTCCTGCTGAGCACCTTCATCAGAATATCTGCATCCTGATCTTCCATAGGAATGTATTGAAGCAACATGATCTTTCGCTGCACACAATCTCTGATATGATGATACCAAATATATATATGTTTATATCTATCATGAAACACAAGATTAATAGAGATTTTAATGCAACTCTGATTATCACAATGTATCACTATAGGATCTAAATGAGAACCAAACAAACCAACTAGGATCTTCCTCATCCAGATAGCCTCACATGTAGCTTGACTTGCTGCCATGTATTCTACTTCTGCTAAACTGAGTGCCACGAATATTTGTTTCCTGTTGTACCAAGAAACTGTTATAGATCCGATACTGAAAACCCCTTCTGATGTGATATTTATGTCCATTGGGATGCCTGCCTAATCTGCATCCATGAAGCCATGCAACTTCACCTCATCCATCTGTCTGTACCATAAGACATACTCAGATGTGCCCCTGAGATACCTTAGGACATGCTTGCCTTTATTCCAAAAGAGCTTGGTAGGATTAACCATCGCTTTACTAAGCTGGTTCACCGCATAGCATATGTCTAGTCTTGTATTAACTAAATACATGAGCAAACCCACCAATTGTCGATAAACAGTGGCATCCACTACCACTGTCAATGTAGCATCCTCTTTCCTCCAATTTCGTAGAATAGGACTATCCATGGGCTTGCAATCCTCCATGTGAAACTTACCAAGTATCTCTCGAGCATACTTTCCTTGAGACACAAATAGTTCACCTTCTCGCTGCCATATTTCCAATCCAAGGAAATAATGAAGGAGGCCCAAATCCTTCATCTCAAACTCCTTTGCAAGATCTGCCTTGCATGAGTGTATCAACCGCTCATCACTCGTTATTATTAAATCATAAACATAAAGAAAAATGATTAAAATATTACCCTCCACCACAATTTGGTACAGGTTTTCATCTGCCTCACTCATGGTGAAGCCAAGTCCGGTGAAATAGCTGTCGATCTGAGTGTACCAAGCACGTGGTGCTTACTTCATCCCATACAATGCTCTTTTGAGTCTGCACATATGCAAATCATTGTTGAAGATATCAAATCCTTCAGGCTGCTCAATGTACACCTCTTACTCAATGATCCCCTTAAGGAACACATACTTCACATCCATCTGATGAATGTGCCAACCCATCTGCCCTGAGAGAGAAAGGATGGTCCTTATGGAAGAATATCGTGTGGCAGGTGCAAAGGTTTCTTCATAATCAATCCCCTCAATCTATGAGAAGCCTCGGGCAACAAATCTTGCCTTATACTTCTCGACGCTCCCATCAGCAACTTGCTTTACCTTGTAGATCCATCTCGAACCTACCATTGATTTACCCTCTAACCTTGGAACAATCTCCCAAGCATTTTTTTTGACAATGGAGTCATACTCCTCCACCATGGCATCTACCCATGTGGGCTCCTGTGCTACTTCTTCAAAATAAGATGGCTCTGTCACAATACACTTGCTCATAAGAGCCATGTATCTAGTAAATCAGTTAGGTTATTGTCTATGTTTGTGCTGTGATGTAGGGACTCCTAAATTCTGTGCTGCATCAAGCTTCAGTCTCTCAGCTTCTGTGGTACACCTTCTACCTGTTTTGATGTTTGGTTTTGCATGAGTGGACTCCTCCACTCCATGAATCTCCTCCTGTGGCTGATCCACATCTAGAGGCTCATCTTTGGGAGCAAGTAGCTCCTCCTCTGCATGCAAGTGTAGCTCACTCTCAAGCAACAACTTCATGGCCTTTGCCTCATTGAATTTTATATCCCATCACACCATATTCATCCGAATATTTGGAAAATATACAAGATAATTATGGGGTGTTTGTGTGTACCCCACGAATATCCCAACTTCTTCCTAGAATCCTTTGTCACATGAATTTAAACAGATAAGCCAAAAATCTTCAAATGATAAATATCAGGCTTCTTACCAGTAAAATATTCTTCAGGTGTACTCATGCCAAGAACTCTAGGAGGACAAATATTTTTCACATAAACCGCAGTGTTGCATGCTTCTTCCCACAAGTGCATTGGTAGGTCCTAGTCATGCAACATAGCTCGTGCAACACCCACTATCATTTTTTTCTTCCTATCCACGACCCCATTCTACTGTGGGTTATGAGGCACTATGAGTTCTCTTCTAATTCCTTCTTTGCTACAGAAGTATTTGAATTCATTCGAGATATATTCACCACCATTATCCCTCCATAAAGCCTTCACTTGCTTCCCTGACTCCTTCTCCACCAATGCTTTAAACTCACATAACTTTGAGAATGTTTGATCCTTCTTCTACATGAATAATATCCAACATCTATGAGAATAGTCATCAACAAAAATAACATAATACCTTTGTTTTGTTGTTGAAGCAACTGAGAAAGGTCCACACACGTCTGTGTGAATTCTCTCCAGTATCACCAAAGCATGGTTCTCCTTCTCATGAAAGGTGGTCTTCACAAAATTACCCATAGTACATCCCTTACACTGATATTACTGTGCAAGAGTACCCTTGGGAAGTTCAGTAGAAATATGCTGCAAAATCTTCAAGGCACCATGGTGAAGATGGCCCAATATCTTGTGCCATAATTTGCCCTCATCTCAGCTCACCACTTCTTCTGCTTTGCCCGTCATTGCAATGCAACCATCTATCTCCAGCTTGTAGAGATTCTTAACTCAAATCCCTATCCTCTTGGTTTGACCCATTGTTTTATGTTGCAGGAAAGCTTTTCCCTGGCTGAAAACAACATCATAACCCCTCCAACATTATGACCAAGACCAAGTTCTTCTTCAGACCTGGAACATGCATAACATCTTTCAATAGAAATGGTTTACTTGAATCCCTCTCAAAGGTAATGGTTCGAATGTTGGTCGCACTGTATCTACCATCGTCGCTCATATCTATATGCATTTGGAGATCCTTCTCCTCCAAGTCACTAAACAACTTCTTGTCTCCTGTCATATGGAAGGAAACACCACTATCAAGATACCACAATGATCCCATTGCGCTTGAAACCAAGCATGAATAAAGGAGAAATCAAGTTCAAATTGCGAGGCTAAGGCCTCACCAGCTGTAGCTCCAGCAACCTTCTTGTTCTTCTTTTTTTGTGGGAAGTTAGTGGTGAGATGCCCATGTTCGTGACAATGAAAACACTTCACCTTGGACAAATCCAGCTTCTTGCCTTTATCTTCAGATTTTGAATTGGATTTATTCCCCTTACCTTTCCTTGCTTTGGCAGCCAAAGCGCAATTCTCTCCATCATCATTCTTTGATGAAGAGCCATCCCTAGTATTTCGCCTTATCTACTCCTGCAAAATATCCGACCAAAGTCGCTCCCAATTCAGCAGTTTCTCCCGTCCATTGATAGATTCTTCGTAGATGTGCCAACTCTTCAGAAGCCCAAGGAGAGCTAAGCTCACCAAGTCATCATCCGCAACTGTAATTCTCACACTCCCCAGCTCATCCCTACATTGGACAAACTTCGTGGGATATTTTGGAATACTGTCACCCTTCTCCATTTTGATTTTTCTGAGCTTATCTTTCAGCGCCAAATTCCTATGGTCGTTGTTGTTTTGGAAAAGATCTGTCAAAGCCTTCCACATTGCAAATGGAGTGGCTTTCCCATGAAGGCTTGACACAATATGGTCTTTCACACCTTCCAACAAAATTCTTCTTGTCTTCGCTACCTTCTTTTGCCATGCGTCAAGTACTGGAGCATCGCTAGAAGTAGGCTTAGGAACATCGCTATTGATTAACTCCTTCAGACCATTTTCTTCAAGCACCGCCTCCATCCTATCCTTCCAAACTATGTATTTTGAGCTACCCTTAAGGCATACTCCAACCGCAACCCATTGAAATCCATTTTAATGAATACTCAACTGTCGCACCAAGAAATTTCTGCAGCAAATTCGAATTGTCCACCAGCACAAAACTCAACACCGCTTCAATATTGCAATCTCCAATGATTAACACTGCTCTGATACCATGTATAAATTTATTAATACTGATAGTATTACCAGATTCTCCTGATCTAACAAATTAATCTTATGTTAAATGCATAATCCTTCCACTTCATTCTTTGCAGAAATTAAATTGCCAATTGCAAACACATGAAGAAAATCAATCGCACATATACACAGTTATTTAAGGGGAAAGCTTAAAGATAAAAACCCCAACTATCATACATTATATATATCAACGGAATCATGTAACAATCTCATAAAAATCTTAGTACATCAAGCTCTCAGTACAATATACAATCGTCACACACTTTCATGCAGAAATTTGCATATCTATGCACCAATTTCTTACCTCCTGACAACCTGCCTCCACTGCGCAATCCTTGCTGAAGAAGACCCCTGAATGAATTCGAATTGGCCTTTCCTTGACTGCGCAATCCTCATTGGCATCTCCAATGTGTGTCAAATGCATTGAATGCATCACTATAGTCACAACAGATAGTCCATCTCACCCTTCCACCTATCTCTCCACTGGGTCTCCACTAGAATTGACATGCAAGTAATTAACTGTTGTATTTTTTTAGTTTCAAGTGAGTTATTAGTTATGCATTAATTAAATAATTAATTCACTGAACTCTCACTAGTGTATCTTCAGTTAGAACTAGATGCAACTAGCACAACTGAGTTAAACTAAATAACAACTCCCACAACTACTCTTCCAACTCTGTCACAACTTTGCCACTTCAGTTCTAACTGAGTCCTCCATGCATGAGTCACCAACCACCCTAGGAATTGTGTAATTCTTTTAGCCCACTGATTTTCCAAATCTGTTCATTGAAATAAAGTGCTCCAAGAGACTACTTTGATATTTATTGTCAGATTATTATTAAGGGCTAATAATGATCGACATGCATCTATTTTTAGATTGACGATCTATAAATAGACTTCGCCCAATATTCTAAAAATAGAATCTCATCTATTTTTCACATTTGACCAACCATCTACAAATAGCATCCTGCTACATACAGAATATCCTCACCATGTCTAAAAATAGATATACACCTAAAAATAGCCTATGGGCCCCACTTAGTGAAGGTGCTTAATTTTCACTAAGCTCATCATCTTGTTGAATCTCAACAAAATTTACAAATTTACAATTTTACAATTATGGTAATTTAACAATATTTAAGGTATACATTTTACTTATGGTAGTTATGGTTCAAAATTGACAATTAATTTACAAATTTACAAATTTACAAATTTACAAATTTTAATAAAATTAAATCATGACAATACACAATTACAATTACAATTTTACAAATATTTTACATACAAATACAATTAAAATTTGAATTAGAATTACAATTACAATTTTACAATTTTACATACAATCACGATACATATCATTACAATTACAATTAAAATTTTATAATTTTACATCAATTACAATTACAATCATTTCACAAAATAATTAAAATTACAATTGCAATTTTACATACAATTACAATCACGATGCATACAATTAGAATTACAATTTTACAATTTTACAAATTTTACAATTTTAATAAAATTGAATAATGACAATACATACAATCACAATTACAATTTTACAATTTCACAACATAACTACGTACAATTACAATTACAAATAAAATTAAAATTACAATTTTACAATTTTGCATACAATTAAAATTAAAATTGCAATTACAATTACAATTACTATTTTACAATTTTGCATACAATTACAATCACGACATAATATTTAATAAATATCATGATTTAATATTAAAAATAAACATCACTATCATGATAACCATCATACAAACATCATATTATAAAATACACATTCAAATTCGCTAACATCGTCTAATCATCGTGATCATGATCATCTAACAAAACACAAGAATTGTATAACATCATCACAATACAAACATCAAATATACATCTCATGTCAAATAACTGATATCACATACACATCTATTTGCAAGAAAATTAAATGAACATATCTAACATGACCTAACAATATACACATCATGATGAACAACAACATGTAAACTAATTACATCAACATGAACATAAAATATATGCACCATATATATATATATATATATATATATATATATATATATATATATATATATATATATATCTGTATGTATGTATGTATGTATGTATGTATGTATGTATATTGCAATATAACTTCATATAAATGTAAAATATCTGGTGGTACTACATCAATACTAGTACTAGTCGAGGCCTACTCAGTCGACGGTGCAACCTCATGCTCAAATGGATGACGTGCTTGCTCCGGAGGTGACTGCTTATCAGGTCGTGCAGTCTACTCAAGAACTACCTGCTAATGATTCTTTGATGGTGCAACCTGCTCAGTGGATGGTGCGGCCTGCTCAAATGAACCTACTTGCTCAAGAACAGGAGCCTGCTCAGTCGATGGCCATGTCTGCTCAGGACTAGGTGTTTGCTGAGATGGTGCAAACTGCTCAGAAGATGTGTACTGATCAGGACTCGATGTTTCTTGCACATGATATCCGGCGCGAGGTGAAAGAGGACGAGGTGGAGTAATAGAATGATGATCACTCCCCTCTTGATCATGATCATCAAATGATCTTCTCTATTGTGCATCTCCACGATGCCTATCCCTCCTAGCCGCTAGTACTATGGAAGTTCCAATGATATGATGCATAAGGGTCATCATATCACGGGGCATGTCTCTCCAGAGATCTGTGAGCCTATGATCAACCTAGATCTATTTGATCGTAGCAGAGAGGACTCCTACATCAACTAGGATTCGACACAGTCATAAAATATGTCCTAAAATATTTTAGGTATAGATCACTTATTAAAATAACAAGTGTCAATTTACAATAAATATCCTCCTAAAAAATCTACTAACTTTTTTCCTATATTAGAGACTAAGATACGACACTTTTCTAGAGTCATATATTTTGTAACAATATTCTATTTCTAAGTGTCTCCAATATTAATTTAAATATTCTAATTTAATAAATATTTTATCCTAGCTTTAAACTATATTTGTATTTTTTTTTATCATCTAACAGTGGTTCGTATTGAGACATGACCCTAGATCAAAACATATTTTTGAGAACAATAATGTTATCATGTCATGCGAGCTAGAAGATAACGAGGGTGATCATGAGAACATAGAGTGATATGGTACATGTGTTATTTCATGATTATACTATTTAAGATGGGTTTTTATAAATAAGAGGACTTAACCTTATAACTAAGACTCTCTTTTTTTGAAAAATTATAATATGTATTTTGAATTAATTAGTTTGCATTACGTTAATGTTTAAATCATTTCATTTGATAATTTGCAATTATTTTGATCTCGAAAACAATGCATTGTATCAAGTTCTTTTTTTTATGTCAATTCCTAAAATAATACAACTACTTGATTGCTTTAAATGTGCGTGAATGATATCTTAAAAACTTAAAAAATTGTAAGATCATAATAAAATAATGATAATTATAAACATGAATTTATTTGCATTATTTTCTAAACTTTATTATGTTACATAAATTCATATTATTCTAGATTTATTATTTTACAATTATTTATATTCATACAAATTTAGAAATTTACAAATATGGTAATTAAACAATATTTAAGGTTTACATTTTACTTATGGTAGTTATGGTTCAAAATTGACAATTAATTTACAATTTTACAAATTTTAATAAAATTGAATCATGATAATACATACATTTACAATTACAATTTTACAATTTCACAATACAATTACAATTACAATTTTACAATTTCATGATACAATTAGAATTTTACAAATATTTTACATACAATTACAATTATAATTATAATTACAATTTTACAATTTTACATACAATTAAAATTACAATTACAATCATTTCACAATACAATTACAATTACAATCACGATGCATACAATTACAATTACAATTTTACAAATTTTACAATTTTAATAAAATTGAATAATGACAATACATACAATTACAATTACAATTTTATAATTTCACAATACAATTACGTACAATTACAATTACAATTACAATTTTACAATTTTACACACAATTAAAATTAAAATTGCAATTACAATTACAATTACAATTTTACAATTTTGCATACAATTACAATCAAGACATAATATTTAATAAATATCATGATTTAATATTAAAAATAAACATCACTATCATCATAACCATCATACAAACATCATATTATAAAATACACATTAAAATTCACTAACATCGTCTAATCATCGTGATCATGATCATCTAACAAAACACAAGCATTGTATAACATCATCACAACACAAACATAAAATATACATCTCATGTCAAATAAATGCTATCACATACACATCTATTTGCAAGCACATTATATGAACATATCTAACATGACCTAACAATATACACAGCATGATGAACAACAACATGTAAATTAAGTACATCAACATGAACATAAAATACATGCACCATATATATATATATATATATATATATATATATATATATATATAATGTCAAAAATATACAACTGTACTATAACTTCATATAAATGTAAAATATCTGGTGGTACTACATCAATACTAGTACTAATCAAGGCCTACTCAGTCGATGGTGCAGCCTCATGCTCAAATGGATGACGTGCTTGCTCCGGAGGTGACTTTTGATCAGATGGTGCAGTCTACTCAGGAACTGCCTGCTGATGAGTCTTTGATGGTACAACTTGGTCAGTGGATGGTGCGGCCTGCTCAAATGCACCTGCCTGCTCAAGAACAGGAGCCTGCTCAGTCGATGACTATGTCTACTGAGGACTAGGTGTCTGCTGAGATGGTGCAAACTACTCAAAAGATGTGTACTGATCAGGACTCGATGTTGCCTGCTCATGATATCCGACGTGAGGTGAAAGAGGATGAGGTGGAGTAATAGGATGATGATCACTCCCCTCTTGATCATGATCATCAAATGAGCTTCTCTATCATGCATCTCCACGACACCTATCCCTCCTAGCTGCCATAACTCTGGAAGCTCCAATGATATGACACATAAGGGTCATCATATCGCGGGGCATGTCTCTCCATAGCTCTGTGAGCCTATGATCAGCCTAGATCTCTTTTATCATAGCAAGGAGGACTCCCACAACAACTAGGATTCGACACATTCTATCACCCAAAGCCATCCTGAATCGGGGTCCACCCTTCGCCACACTCCCATGGGTATCTGCACAGAAGGATCAGGTATGTCACCTTGATCTGACACCCCCACCATCTCCTTGTTAACATCTACACCCAAATCATCTAGTGGGGGTGGAATCATGTCCCCAACGAATGTGCATGTTACACATCAATAATTAGATAATTTCATTAAACAATTTAATAAAACAAGTTAAAGAACATGTTAGAATAAATTTTATTCTAATTAATCAATTAAGACAATAAAATGAAACTTTATTAATTTAAATAAAACACTAATATTACCTCTCGCATCTGGTGGCTCATCATGTGTGAAGAGGATGTTGGTACACCCTCGCTAATCAAAACCGATGTACAAACATGGCACCATCACGAATGAGTGATCATCAACACTGGCTAGCAACTCCAGTGCATTCGTAGATATCCTGGCCAGAAAGTCAGATAGGCCCCTCTTGGGCATCATCTAGTCCCACATATGTATCCATACATGCAACATCGACCTACGAGGCTGCCGAACAAAAGTAGGCCTTGTCTCCAAAAACCTCTCAAAAAATAAACAAAATAACTCTGAATCAAAAAGGAAGGTCAACCTCCCACCTGCCTCAGAACGAAAACTATCTAATGCTGTACAAAACTGCCACAAAAAAATCACAAGCCATATCACAAGTCGTGGCACCAATAATAAAGAATCGACTTAAAATAAAATCAGGCAACTAATGCACTGCTCATCACTAGTATAGTGTGAAATGGTCACCAGTAGTAGTGAGAGGCACCTCACCTCCTCTAGACCAAATGAATAAATGTGTAACTAACCACCAGACGATTGAAAATCTACAAAGAAACTATATCGCCCCTAATGTATCTTTGGAAGTACGCCAACTCAATCCATGTTCCATAACCGATGGGGACATGTGGGAACTGGGGAAAATCATGCCCTCTCCTAGATAGGCCAGTAATAAAATAGATTTCCTCCTATCTGGGCTCGTACCACTGGCAGGGACCGACCCGGAAAGCCTGTCGGTGGGCATCCCATATGTGGATCAGTTGTCCCAATAACCCATTGTGCCCCTTCAGGGATATAGAACTTGAGGAGGCCTACCTCCCTTAGGAGAAACTAGGTGGCTGCCGTAATAGGGTGAGGGTACAAAATCCTTTCTCTCTCTCGTGCCTCCCACAATTGAATCATGTTATAACGATCCTCCATATGTTCTTGTTGTTCCCTTTTCTCTCTTCGTTGACGTCGCTGAATGATTTTCATATTAAATACATTTTCTTTATTAAATGAGAAATGTATATATATATATATATATATATATATATATATATATATAGTTTTTATTGAAAAAGAACACTCAGTGCGCCAAAAAAGGAGTAACGCATCGTTACCGATGCATACTTCTTTATCGCGCACCGCCCTCGGTGCGCATGAAAAATGTTCGCACACCACCCAACCAAGAAATATTTTTGTGCAGTGCGTTGCCCAAACTAACTGCCCCAAGGTGGATAGTTTGGTTAATGCCCCGCCCAACATCAGTACATGGTCAACATTACGGTCCTATAAACGACTGCATCGTTAGCTATGTATTGCTCTCAGGCGGGCGATGTGTTGACCTAACTATCCACCCTAGGGAAGTTAGTTTGTTCAATGCACTGCCTTCCCAACAACATTACATAGTCAACAGTGCGGTCGCTTACAAGACTGCACCTCCGTGTTAGTTTTTAAATTTTATCGGTGCAAGTTTTCTCGGTACCGCACTGGAACTTGGTGCAGTTTCCGTTAACACTGTTCACAGTGCAGTGTGTAAATTCACAAGCAACATTGACAAAGGTGCAAGCCGAATGGCTCGAACGCACTGCACAATTTTTTTTAAATGGTTAATTTTATGTTAATTTCAAATTTTAATATTCTAAAAGTTTTATTTCTTTAGAAACAATTAGATTACCTGTACATTTCCGCGTCAAGGAGGCATCTTTGTTGAGGAGTTGAGAAAAAAAAAATTTCCCATCGTTTTTTAAAATTAGAACTCCACATAGTGCACAATGGATGACAACAATGCGGGCAATGGGAGCATCGATGGCAGGGTGCCTCAATGAAGAAAAACTCACACTGGTGCTTGAGAGGTCTAGAGCACTGAAAAAGTAAAAATGAGTATTTTACGGCAGTTAATTTTTTTTAAATTAACCCTTTTCCGGTGCGCTCTATTGTGAGACGCACTAGGCGATTTTATCAATGGCGAACTGCACATCGTTACGGTGTGCTAGATTATGGAGATGCACTGGACTAGTTTGTATGTAAATCACTAGTTCTCTAGAGTACTTAGACGCACTGGGCACATTTGTACGAAGAGCACGATGTCTCAGTATGCTTATTTATAGTACACACTAGTGCGTTTTGCATAAAACGCACCGGTGCATTTTTTTTTTCACACAAGTTCAGTTATGATATATTTATTTGAAAAAAGAGGGGATGAAGGGAGCTTCCTCAATACAAACACACTCCACACATCTTACAAAAAATATTTAAATGTTGGGAGTGCGATGCTGCTAGAGTTCTGCTATTACTTCTACTTCTTACAAGCCTTTCTGAGATGGAGACAATCTCATTTATACTATATTGTCTTACAAAATGTTCAAGCAGGAGAATGCATTTTGTTTTCATAATGAACTATTTTAACATCTAATAACCAGTAGACAAGACTGAGAGGCCCAGTGAGGGAGAAAGTTCATTTGTTGACTCTGTTTTTTCTTTCTATATGGTCGCTCCCTTGGTCCATAGGGTTGGATCCATGCTCAAATATTTTGATGAGGAAATCCTGCAAATAGTTGATAGTCCCTTCAAGGTGATTTCAATGATTTTTCACCTCCCTTAAATCATTGTTGCATGTGTTCCATTGCTGTCAGAGAAGGGCCATTTCCTCTTTAGTGTGCACCTTGTCCTGAAGCATTTGATTCTTCAAATTCTCTATTACCACTCTGTGTGATTTGCAGAATGCACAAGGGTGGACCTTATCATCAGAGGGATTTGTGTTCTTGTTGTGGGAAGGATAGAAGGTATTGCTACATTTTTCCTAAGGAGAAGATAGAGTTGTTTTGAAAGTATCTATTATGGAGCCTTTTGTATAATAGGAATGTCTAATAGCTATTGTGAAAGGCGGAATGGGTGATTTGTTAAAATAGAGTGGAGCAGGTAAGAGAGAGGAGTAAATATAGGTAGGGATAAAAGTGCTGAGATCGAAATGAAGAGATTGGATTGAGAATCAAAGTGTCACTGCCCATATCGATGTGTGAGAATAGCATAAGCACCTAATATTGAGATTGGTGTCACTGTGAAGGAAGGTCACACTTAATAGCAGAGACAAGGAGGGGTCGAGGTGCAGGGGAAGAGGTCGATCATGGAACTAAAGGTGTTGCTTTGGGTTCCAAACATAAATTCCAGGTGTAGAGGATTGAGGAAATTGAGGTGAATTTATGATGTGAGGAGTGATGAAATGATGGTTCACGGGAAGGGTGCAAAGACTCTGAGTTTGAGTACACTTAATCAGGGTGCGGAAAATATTTATAGGATTTCGAATGAGTGGATCGAGGATATTTCTGCAAGTGCGATCAGAGGGTTGGGTCATTTCTTGACTATAAAGATGTTGTCCTATGTATGGGAGATAAAGCATGATGGTGATAGGAGTGAGGATTTCCATCAAGGGATGTGAAGGAGAGTGATTTTCCCATCAATTTTAACATGTCCAATATCTTTGTTGACTCCTTCATTTGCCTAGATGTCAGCTTGCTTGTTATTGTTTCTTAAAATATGATAATAGTATATCTTTCCAATTTGACTTTCATATTTCTTTGCTCTACTTAATATTTGACAAAGTGTTGCATTCTTTGGGTTACTTCCACTCACCATTGCATGAATGACAATAGAGGAGTCCCCAAATATTATTGGGTTGTGAATTTCTTTGTCTTTTAATATTTTCATGCCCACGAGAAGACCATAAGCCTCCGCTCTGTTGTTGAACATTGTCCCCATCCCCCAATTAAATTGAATAGGATTGGAATTATCTCCTTGGGATATTAACCCACTAGCTTTAGCTTTTCCCGAATTCTTCTTGGAGGCTCCGTCAAAGAAGAGGCAGGGCCTGTTGAGGGATTTAATCCAATTTTGCAATTCTTCCTCCTCCTTTCTAATTTTCCAAGTTCGATGTGCCTTTGTGACTTTTTCCATTTGTTGAATTATGATCTTGTTGAGGGTGAAGTTAATCCAACTTTTTTCATCATTCTGTAGTTGACTCATATCAATTCCATTTAATCATTTAGTTGAGAGAAACTCTGTTATTTGACCCCGTGCCTTTGAAGTCACTCTATTCACTATTGGATTTTTATTTTTAAATACTTTCCCATTCCTAGCAAGTTATTTCTACCAGCAAAGGAAGGAGGGGATGCTGTTCTAGAAACTTTGAACTATGGTTATGTTTTTAAATGAGTGGGGATAGATGCTCCTCCATTTACTTATGAATTGATTTAAGGGGATGTTTTAATTCATATTTAATTCAATTGGTGACATATTTTTCTCCAACACTCTCTAGAGAATGAGCACTCTAGGAAGAGGTTCCAAATAGTTCCTTCTTCCTGCAAACAAAGGGGAAATTGAGAGGGTACTCCATAGATTCCCCTTTTTTTAAGATTCCCGGCTGTGAGAGATTTTCTATGGAGAAGGGTCCATAGGAATATGTTGATTTTTGGGAGATTTTTCACCTTCCAAGCATACTTCCAATACTGCCATTCTTGTTGCCTTTTCTATTCTTGAATCTTGGCATAACCTGACTTCACTGAGTAGTCTCCACCTTTAGGAACCAGAAAATGAGTATCTTGAATGTTCTTGGCAATAGGAGTAGATTCCAGTAAGTGAGAGATCATGGAGTTCCATTGGTTAGTAAGGTCAATGGGAAAGTTGAGTCTATCCCACTATTTCCAAGTTCCATATTTCTCCCATTTGGATATTTCCCCCAATTTTGTGTAGCCTTCCACTGTCATCCAGCTCTTTAAGTCATGAATATCTGGGTTGCTACACAAGGGAGGGTTCCCATGATGCTGTATATCAGCAAGGTGATTTCCCTCCCATTCCTTGGCCTCGTTGAGATGTTTTCCTTCATCACTAAGATTGTGATGGAGATGAGCTTCCATATTTGAGAGCATGGTCTTATGGGAGGTCTTCTTTCCAATGAGGATATTCTTGGAGCATTGAGATATTTTGCCTCTAAGGAAGATTTCCACCAACATCTTTCTCCAGTGAGAAACCTCCAGGAAATCTTGATTCCGAGTGCCAAATTCATTGTCCCATGAGTTCTAATGGATAGGCCTCCATCTTTGTAATGAGAAATGGCATGGTTACAATTGACAAGACTGAATTTTTTTGTTTCAGATTTTCCTCCCTACCACATAAAGCTTCTAATGATGATTTTGATTTGCTTATATATGCTTGCCAGAGCTGCAATTAAAGCAATCTGATATAGGGGCGGTGTTGAAAGGATTGATTTGATGAGAGTGATTCTTCCTACTTGGTTTAACCATATCATCCCCCATGCTTGGATTTTACTTTTCATTTTCTCGGAATACTTACTCCATATCTCAATTTTTAAATTTTTCTTGGTGATTGGCAGCCCTAGATACTGGAAGTGGCTCCAATTATTCTAGAAGGGAATTTCAAAATTTTGTGAAATTCGTTGGAGTGTTCTTGGAGTGGTGTTCCATCCATATAAACAAATTTTCTCATTGTTAATCATCCCTCTCGAGACATCCATGAAATTTTCAAAAACATATTTAAATCTTCGTGCAACTATGCAAGATGCACCTCCCATGAGAAGGGTATCATCTGCAAATACTGAATGGTTGATCCTTTTGGTGCCTCTACTTATGGTTAGGCCTATCAAGGAAGAATTTATTTAGTTGTGATCCAAATTTCTACTTAGAGATTCAACCATTAGAATGTAGAGGAATGGAGACAAGGGGAAACCTTGTCGGAGCCCTCTAGAGCTCTTAAAGTAATCACATGGTCTCCCGTTTACAAGAGGGGATATCCATGGCCCAATAGCGCAAGCCCTGATAGTACCTATAAAGTCTTCAGAGAAGCCAAATCTATTGAGAACAACAACAAGTTATGAGAGATTGACTCTAACGAAAGCGTTGCCCGTGTCCATTTTCAATATGAATACTTGTTCATTGTGGGAGTAGCTTGAGTGAAGGGCCTCTTGGACAAGGATGATATTGTCAACAATTTGATGGTTTGGGACAAAACCTCCCTATTTTTTAGAGATGAGGGAGTGGAGGAGAGGTTTGAGTCTTCCAACTAATATTTTAGAGATGGTTTATTAGGAAGCATTAGATAGGGAGATGGGGCAAAATATATTGGGAGAGGAAGGGCGGGGGCCTTTTGGAATGAGGACAAGAAAGGTAGAATTTTTTAATCCTCCCACCTTTTCTTTTTGATGAAATATCTAATCATTTTTAATAGGTCCTTTTTTATTACATGCCAGAAGGTACGATAGAAAGAGATAGGGAATCCATCTGTGCCCGGGGCCTTTTCTGGATGAAGGTACCATACATTTTTCATTACTTCTTTTTCAAATACTTCCCTAGAGAGGTGTTTGTTTGTTTCCTCATCAATTAATTTTGTAATATGAATTAAAAATTCATCCCGGTTTTCCTGGCTGTCCATAGCTGTTAGAAGAGTTTTAAAATGTCGGAAAAATTATTTTTTGATGTCTTCTTTCCCCTCTATTTCGGTCCCTCCTTCTCCCATGATTTTTTCTATATTATTTTTTATCATTCTTGTTTTGGTTGAATTGTGGAAAAAGGCAGTGTTTTTGTCCCCAGACTGTATCCATAGCTGCCTAGACTTCAGCCTCTAGGTTTCATCCTCTTGTCTAATGTTCCTATAAATTTTCCAATGGATTTCTTTTTCCTTTACTTGACTTTCATTTTTATTATCCATGTTTTCCATCTCCTATTGTATTTTTCCTAATTCTTGTTGCAACTCTTCTTTTTCTCTTTGTGGTTCCTTATAGTTGGCCTTTGCCCAATCTTTCAGTCTTGCTCTGATGATCTTTATTTTTGTTTCCCATATGAAGCTGGGTGACCCATTAATTTTCTATTTCCACATTGTTTTCAACCTCTTGCTTTACCTCTTCATGGCTACTCCACAACTAAGTATTTTTGAAGGGAAGGGACCCAAAGTTTTCAGCTGCTCCAAGTTCAATGGAGACTAGTTTGTGGTCTGAGGCTACTGATGGTATGATTTTAGAGGAGAATTTTTTGTATATGGCCACCATGTTGTCCCTAAAGAGTATTCTATCCAACCTTTATTTGATGTTGACCTTCCCCAGTCTCTTATTATCCTAAGTGTATTTTCCATTTTTGGGAGGAATGTCCAAAAGATTGCACTCCTCAATGATTCCTTCAAGGACATCTCTCTATGGATTTGGATGAAAGAGGCCGCCTCTTTTTCCTTTTAGCTTAAGAATGAGATTTAAGTCCCCTCCAAGGATAAGGTTATCTTCTTGGTCTTCCATTGTTGTTTCTTTTAAAGTCTTCCAGCATATTTCTTTATCCCTATAGTGGTTTGGAGAATAAATATTATATATGCTAATTTTTTTCCTATAACTACACTTTCAAGATTTTTATTGATCCAGTGGGCTTTCATTGTTTATTTCTACATTTTCCATTTTCCTTTTTTCCAAAGGGTGTAAATCCCTCCGGCTGCTCCATTTGCTGAAATAGCTTTTCCTTCATAACTTTTTATTTTTTCTATAATACTGTCCATATCTTGGTTGTTTATTTTTGTCTCTTGGATAAGGAGGATGTCTGTTTTTTCTTTATTGATGAGGTCTTTTATGATATTTATCTTGAAGGGATGACCCAACCCCCCGTAGTTCAAAGAGACTACTATCATTATTTATTGGGGATTGAGAATGAGGGACCTTTCCCTTTGTGGGCCTATTGAGTTTTTTCATTATTCTTATTGCCTTTCTCAAGGTAGCTCTCCATTGGCTGTTGTGTTCCCAAGTTGAGATCCTTCACAGCTAACTCATCTCTTAATTCTTTATTTGACTTCCTTCCTACTTTCTTAGAATGTTCTACATATAGTAGGGATTCCTTGGAATGATTTATTGTTAGGATCTAGTCAGAGTGGGGGAGGGGGGTTGGAGAGGATGGGGAGGTCCTCCAAGAGGGGTGGGTTGGAGGAAAAGAAGCCCTGAGGGGGAGGGGAGCCCAGGTGATGCAGGAGCATCATGGTTCCAAATTTTGTACATTTAGTAGAATCTAAGGGGTCTTAAGCTTTTAAGGGAGTTGGTTCCCTAAGTATTTCATTAATGTAATTTTCAATGTTTTAAGTGATTTTATGTGAGACATTTAGAATAGGATTTATGTTTGAGGGTGTATAGTCTTTTACTGTGTGAAAAAGGACTTACTGTAGAAGAAGTTGGTTAGAATCACTGTGTGATTCCAGTTCTAAAGAAATTGGCAGAGAGTGAAGCTAATGGGAGTGAATGAGTGAAAATAACCTTTGTTCAGGTCTGAAGTAAAATAAATAAGATACTTGAAGTCGTAGGTATTGATTCAAAGCGAGCTTGTGAAGGATTGTATTAGAAACAGTGTGCAAGGCGTTGCAGCGAGCATGATAATTCTAGATAAGATCAAATAACAAGAAGAAATATTAGGAGGAAGTTAACACGTGGATATAGAGATGAAGTTAAGAGAAGGCGGAAGTCAACTAAGACAACAAATGTTAAGTTTTCCCCAAACCCTTAAGAAGATTTCTGGAAGGAGAAACATGGAAGGTGCATATTAATTCGCAAAGTCTAGAGTGAAGATCAACAACCCATATTAATTTGCAAGATAAGTTGGGAAAGTTTCGAAGTGGACATGTGTCGAGTGGAAGTCCATGTGCATATCGCACATCGCATGCGATATGGTATAACAGTTAATGACGAAGACTTAAATTTGTGAAATGTTGATTTATGATGAAGCGCTAAAGGAAAGGGTTCAGCGATGCGATGTGATGAGGTAAAGGTTATAAAATCCGATATGAAATATTACATATTTTCCGGCATACACTTTATAATATTTTCTGCGAATTGCGAAATAGTATTTGCAGTGAACTTCAAAGTGGATATATCAGCGAAACTGTGATAAATTTCAAAAATGCGCATAGTGGATATGTGATAAGGTAGTGTGAAGGGGCAGCCACGATATAAAGGTAATAAAAACTTTATTATATGAGTTATAAACCAAAGAAAAACTCTTTAAAGGAGCTTCCGCAAAATCATATGAACATTAAAGATGGGTTTTTAAAGGTTCTTAGAGATATATGAACCTATCCTTGGGTTTTAGGCAGATTAAGTCTTAGGTCTACACATTTGGGTATTTGCATCCATATGGATACATCATTTTTGGTATCAGAGTAGGTTTTCTCTTTAGAGGAGAAATCAGGACAACAAGATTTCTTTTAAGAGAACAAAACAGGAAGAGTTTTTAGAGAATAAGAGGTGCAGCAGAAGCGAAGAGAAGAATTAGATCTGAATCTGATTGAGGTAAAAAAAAAAAAATTGATTTTCTTATTGATTTTGAAATTGGTGATTGATAAATTGATTTTTGAAAGAAGAATAAACATATAGAAGAAAAATCTACTTTGGGAGAAAGTAGATCATATTTTTGAAGGACAAATTGAGAAAATTGTTTATGAAGGGATAGTGACAACTACAACAGTGAAGGTAAAGTCAACAGATAGAAAAGAGAAACTGCAACAGCAACATGTGTTAAGAAAATTAGACAGTGAGGTATGGTATTCATGTTTTCAGTTAATTGATGATGAATTTTTGATTGAAATAAATACTATGAATGTGTTTGATGATTATAGCCAAGAACAAGCAGAGTTTTTGATGATGATGGCAATGAACCTATCCAACTAGAGGTTGGAAGAAAGGAGAGAGGTGGCTGAGTGTAGCAACCAGAGGAGCACCGAAGCTCTAGAAGGTTCAAGAGAGTGAACCAAGAGAGAGAATACCTAGGGAGAGATCAAGCTCAAAGCGGAAGTTTTATAGGGTATTGAGTAGCAAGAGGATATTTCTACATGAGAATGTTATGTTGCAGATCACAAATCGAGCATGGATGAGCTCATGAAAGGTTCAGATAATTTCCATAAAGGTAAGATGAGTAATGAAGAGTGTGAGATAAGTCTTGCAGTGTTGAGAGCACAATTGGATATACTACAGGGATGGCTGCAAGAGAAAGAGAATGAGGACCAAAGACATCGATGGAGAATGAGGAAACAGGTTAGATGGAACCTATTGAAAAAGAAATGGAATGCCAAGCTGATAAACAAGTTTAGAGAACTTGAACAAATACATATTAATTTGCTAGAGAAGGAGAGGCTCAAAGGATTTGAGTCACCACAAAAAGGATCTCTTCAAACCCAGAAAGTACATTGTGAAAAATTGGTGCTTGAAGCATCAAATGAGGCTGAAAGGTATTTTATTTTTAAAAATAATGATCTGTGTATGATTGCAGGTACATCACAGGATGATTAACCAACTTTAGAGTTTGTTAAGAAAAAGGAGCAGAATCAGAAATCTGTTCAGATTAAGACTGAGATAGCAAGATCTCATAAACGAAAGGAGACAGAAAGGTCTCATGGAAATGTGCAGCAAAATATTGAAGCTGGAAACAGTGAAGATTGGAATATCAAATATGAGTTAAGAAATGGGGATGAAGAAAAGGTATTTACTGTGCCTAATGAGTTTGTAATTTTTAAGCATGATGATTTAGACATGTGTGTAGATTTAGCAGAGGGAGAAGATCCATCTGATGATTGGTCAACAACAAGTGAAGGTATGGAAAATTTTGTAAAGTTTCCAAATTATACTCCAATTGAAATTGTTGAGTTATATAGAAAGTTATACCTTCAAAGAAGAAAATTGGAAAAGCAAAGGATATATACTCAGGATGAATTGTTGAAGAAGGAAGATAAAGAAATTGTCATGAATGAAAATCATGAAGAAGAGGGTAATGATGTAAGAGTGTTAATAATATTTCAGCAAATCTAAATTACAGAGGAAGGAGTTCATTATTGTGAACCAGAGCAAGGAGACATCCTTGAAACAGATGATATGGAGGAGAGACTAGCTAACATTCTGGTGAGATCTTTGGAGAATTTAAATAAGCATATTGATGTGCTGAAAAAGGAGTTAGAGGAAAACCCAGAGCAGCATACTAAGATGTTGCCAGAGAATGAAAAGGCAATGAGGCCTTATATTTTTAATTATAATAATTGGTTTATGATTACAGATTTTGATGAAGATGAGGCATACATGTCTCAAGTTGAAGGAGAGTCAGTTTTATAATTGAAGAAGACCGGAAGTTTCCAGGTAAGGCATAATGATGAGGAAGATGAAAAACATGAAGATACAGTGTTTGAATAAGTTGAATTGACTGTCAGAATCAATCAAGGAGGTGAAGGAAAAACACTTAGGGGTTTCAAGGAAGAGGAAGAAAATATGTAGGAATTGATGAAAAGCATAGTGATGTATTTGAGAGGAATCAAGTAGAAAGTGAGTTACTAGAATAATTTGAGTATGAGAAAGGAATTGCAGACAATGATGTGGAAACATCTCAAGTTGTGAAAGAGGCAGGAGCAGATACTAGTTTTCCAAACTCTATTATATTTGCTAGTATACAAAGAACACTGAATGAGTATATTACTACAATCAAATAATCAAAAGACAGTTTATTTTTTTAAAGTAAATTTACAGTTAGTGAGCAGAAGAGGGATGTTTCAAAGGGAGATATCTTAAGAGATATTCTAGAAGTTTGGGAGGTAGCAATGTTTAGAATAATATCTATAGTAGTATCTAGAGCAATCCTGAGAATAATAGCAGAAGTCGAAGCAAGAGAAGCTAAAAAAAGAAGAAGAAACAAATGGTAGAGTGATTACCAATCAGAAGATAAACTGGACATGGATATTGAAATAATAATAAGGTTAATGATTAAAGTGTCTCAGAAGAAGACAAAAACAAGAAAGCAAAGCAACAACAATAAAGAAAATACATCAATAGACTGTGAAAGCATAGCTAGTGGGGAAATGCAGCATAAATTATGGAAACATAGAGAACAACAACAAACAACAACATCAGCAACCAAAGACAGACTACAGAAAAAAGTTTGGGATCCAAGAGGAATTCCATCAGCATTGAAGACACATGATCTAGAGTTCATGATTGTTTTCTACCTTGGGAGTTTGATGCAGGAGCATCATGGCTCCAAATTTTGTACATTTAGTAGAATCTAGGGGGTCTTGTGTTTTCAAGGGAGTTGGTTCCCTAAGTATTTAATTAATGTAATTTTCAATGTTTTGAGTTATTTTATGTGAGACATTTAGAATAGGATTTAATTAAATATTGTGAGGCATATTTGTAAATTTTCTCGAATGTAGGAGAACATGAGAGATTTAGGCTAGTTGAGATTTCAAAGGGATTGTGAATCCTAGACTTCGGAATTAGATGATGATTTTGTGGATTTTGAGGATTCTTAGGATTTAGTTGAGAATATTGAGGATCTAAACTGGAATTGGTTGCAGACCCTTTTGTATATATTTGTAAGCCTCGAAGGCATTAGAGGACCATGATTCTTAGATAGAATAGGAAGTAGAAAAAGTAGAGTAAAGATGAGAGAGCGAGAACAGAGAGGTTTCCATTAAAGAGAAAAAGGACCATGTAAAGGCGCATCAAGCCAAAACTAGACTGTAAACAGGTTTTATTTGTATCTGTACAATTTATTTGATTAATGAGAATTTACATTCATTGCAATTGTGTTTTTGTCTCTTTTATTAGCTAAGTGATCCGTAATTGAGAAAATATGATTATGTGTAATATATTATTGTTGCATGAATTCTGATGGGTGTATGTCTTTTACTGTGTGAAAAAGGACTTACTGTAGAAGAAGTTGGGTAGAATCACTATGTGATTCTAGTTCTAGAGAAATTGGCTGAGAGTGAAACTAATGAGAGCGAATGTCATGCAAATAACCATTGTGCAGGTCAGAAGTGAAACAAATAAGATATTTGAAGTCGTAGCCAGTGATTCGAAGCGATCCTGTGTAAGGATTGGCTTGGAAACAGTGTTCAAGGTGTTGCAATGAGCATGATAATTCTG
This sequence comes from Pinus albicaulis, assembly GCA_034641835.2. Lineage (NCBI taxonomy): Eukaryota > Viridiplantae > Streptophyta > Pinopsida > Pinales > Pinaceae > Pinus > Pinus albicaulis. The sequence goes on from CM076570.1 coordinate 652,062,619, forward strand.
GATAAGATCCAATAACAAGAAGAAATCTCAGGAGGGAGTTAACATGTGGATATAGATTTGAAGTTACTGTAAGGCGGCAATCAACTAAAACAACAAATGTTAATTTTTCCCCAAACCCTTAAGAATATTTCTGGAAGGAGAACCATGGATAGTGTGTATTAATTCGCAAAGTCCGGAGGGAATATCGACGACCTAGATTACTTCGCAAGATAAGTTGGGAAATTTGTGAAGTAAACATGTGTTGGGCAAAGGTCCATGCGCATATTGCACATCGCATGAGATATGGTATAATAGTTGACGAAGACTTAAATTTGCGAAATGTCGATTTGTGATGAAGCGCTAAAGGAAAGCGTTTGGCGATGCAATGCGATGAGGTAAAGGTTATAAAATCTGATATGAAATATTATATATTTTCCAATGTGTGCTTTATAATATTTGTTTCGAATTGCGAAATAGTATTTTCTATGAAATGCGAAGTGGATAAATCAGCGAAACTGCGATAAATTTCAAAAATGTGCATATTGGATATGTGATAAGGTAATATGAAGGGGCAGCCACGGTATAAAGGTAAAAAAAAAACTTTATTATATGAGTTATAAACTCAAGAACCACTTTTTAAAGGAGCTTCCACAAAATCATATGTAGATTAAAGTTGGGTTTTTAAAGGTTCTTAGAGATATATGAAACCATCCTTAGGTTTTAGGCAGACTAAGTCTTAGGCTTGCACATTTGGGTATTTGCGGCCATATGGCTGCATCACCGAGGGTGGAGAGGAGATTTCAAAGGTATTCTGGGGAATGGAGGAGGAGGAGGAGGAGAGGGGAGGGTTGGGGGGTTCAGATGGATTGAGTGGATTGGAGAGGAGCTCAAAAGGGTTGGATCCCAAGAAAGGGGAGGTTTTAGGGATGGAGAAGGAGGGTTGTGCAGAGGATCTGTAGGTAGGAGAGATAGGATCAGATGGAGGGGGCAGAGGGGGTGTAGGCTGAGATTTGGTTGCAGTCTTTTTTATTTTAACTTGTTCCCATTTTGGATCTTGAATTTCTTCTACATGATTATCATTCTTTTCTATTTTTCTACATCTATTAGCGAAATGGAAATATTCGTGACATCCTTGGACTTGAAGGGTATTTTCTCGTAATCTAGCTGCTGAATGTGCGTCTAGTTATCGACCTTGATCTTGATGGTTTCCGGAAGTCCTTATCCTAGATCTACTTCGACACATATCCTTGCGCATGCATGCATATTATCCTTTGGTTCACTTTCGTCGATGTACTTTCCAAAAACATTCACTATTGCTCTTACTGATTCATCTCCCCAGAAGTGTAGGGGAAGATGAGGCAACTTGACCCATACCAAAACTGCATTAGGGACATCCAGTTCCGGATTGAAATCAAGCATCCATATATTCAAATATAAACCTCTGGTGTCCATGAATTATGGACCAATTCTGAAGATTAGATAGCAGTCATCCTTGGATTCGAAGTGGAAGGTATAGTAACCTCTACCACAAAATCAAATGGAGATTTTTCCCTGAGTGACTTATGCCCAGTTTCGTTCTACCCATTTTTGGATGGTCTTGGGGGAGGGCCATAACCCAGTAAACTTCCCGACCAACCCTTTTTCAGACAATGATATTGTAGGAATTTACAGGGTAAGTTCTGTAGATCAAGAACCAAAGGTCACTGCTCACAAACAGATCACAAATCAGTACACCAGTATAATCACGTGGTTAAAACCCTCAAAGAGGGAAACAGTCCATGCCTTAAGCCAATGCGGCCACTTCAGGGAATTTATTAATATAAAAGAAAAGTGACATATGTTTCTCTCATAAACAGTTACCGAACAAATGACCCTCCATGCTCTTTAAATAGAGATCATGGACCAATTGGGTGTTAAGCTACGGATCAAGTGCCATTAATACTGAGGTGAGAGATAACCATCGGATCACTATAAATCGTGACCATCGGATTATAAGTTACAAATCTACATGGTAAAGAAACACACTTTACCTAACTCTACACTAGACAAAGTTATTCTTAACTATTTCCTATGTGTCGGAATATCCTAACATCCCCCCTTAAGAAAAACTTGGGATAGGATTGAAGGATTTACAAAGGTGACACGAAAGGAGCCTATTTCCTATGTGTCGAAATATCCTAACATCCTCCCTTAAGAACAAATTGGGATAGGATTGAAGGATTTACAAAAGTGACACAATAGGAGAAGGAAGGAGGCATTAGAGCCTATCCCCCCTTAATGACAACTTTCCTGAACTCCAAGCATGGATCGAAATTTGGTAAAATTCGCTTCTGTGAGAGCCTTCGTAAAGATATCGGCTACATGATCATTGGTCAGACAATACTGCACTTCAATAACACGATCATGAATGAGCTTTCTGATGAAGTGTATGTGGATTTCAATGTGTTTCATATGTTGATGCTGAACTGGATCTTTACACAGCTGAATGGCACTCTGATTATCACACCAAAGTGTAGTTGGATGCTGCTAATGAAGACCAAATTTAGACAGGATCTGACGAAGCCACATGGCTTCCTTTCTGGCTTCAACTGCACCACGATACTCTACTTCTGCTGAAGAAAGGGAGATGGAACTTTGTTTCTTACAAGACCAAGTAATAGGTCCCGAACCAAGAGTGAATACATATCCTACAGTGGACATCCGATCATCAGGTTCACCAGCCTAATCAGATTCAGTGAAACCAATCAACAAGGGAAATGCTCCTACACTGTAATCAATCCCAAACTAAAATGTACATCGAATATATCGAAGTATTCTTTTATCTACTTTCCAGTGACTTTCATGAGGTTGGTGCATAAACCGAGCGACAAGACCAACGACAAAGGAAAGGTCAGGACGGGTATGGGTTAGATACAAAAGTTTACCATCAAGTTGATGGTATAAGGTAGCATCAACTTCAGGGGTAGTACAGTTGACTGAAAGCTTGGCTCCAGAATAAAAGGGAGAAGGGGGCAGGCTTACAGTATTCCATGTGAAAGTGGTGTAGAATATCACAGGAATACTTAGACTGAGAGAGGGTAATGCCTTCCTTGGATTGCAAGACTTGAAGACCAAGGAAATAATGAAAGTGTCCTAAGTCTATCATTTCAAACTTATTTTTGAGGCTAGACTTCACATGGTTTATATGGTTTGGATCACTACCAGTAAGGATAATATCATCAACATAAAGAATAAGGATGGTGAAGGAGTTACCCACCTTCTTGGTGTAGACAGTGTTGTCAGAATGACACCTAGAAAAGTTGTTATCTAAGAGAAATCTATCCATTTTGGCATACCAAGCCCAAGGAGTTTGTTTGAGACCATAGAGATATTTCCTAAGGTGACAAACAAGGCTAGAGTTTTTTTGGATAAAGCCGGGGGGTTTTTCCATGTAGATTTCTTCATGCAAATCTCCATGTAAGAAGGTAGATTTAACATCCATCTGATGGAATTCCCATTTAAAGGAGGCAGCAAGGGAAATAACAAGGCGGATAGAATTCATTTTGGCAACAGGGAAGAAGGTTTCAGTATAGTCAATGCCTTCAACTTGTGAAAAACCTTTAGCGACAAGACGAGCTTTATGTCTATCCACTTTTCCATCTGGTCCAAACTTTGTTTTGTAAACCCATATGCATCTGACAAGTTTTCTTCCTTTTGGAAGAGGAACAAGATCCCAAGTATTGTTTTCCAATAAGGAATGATACTCTTCATTCATAGCTTCATCCCAATCTGGATGACCGGAGGGTTCTTCAAAGGTTTCTGGATCAATTTTTTCTGGAACTTGAGCCAATAAGGAAGAGGCTCTTTCGAACTAAGAACGTGTACGTCATCGATTGGTAAGGTCACCTGCAAGAGAACCTGCTACCTATCAAGTAGAGTGGACCCATCTTTGAAGCGGTGGAGTATAAGGAAAAATTTCACGAGCTAGAGGAGGATTTTCATCCTCACTGTCATCATCTGAACTAAAGGAATGCTATTAAAAATAGAAGAGAGAGAAAGAGAGGTGGCACATATGCCGAATCAGGCCCGTAGGTCAAAGGTGGCACACCCGCCGAACTAGGGTCGTACGCCGATATATTTTCATCAAAATTTACATCTCTTCTAATGATTATATTTTTGGATTTGGGTTAAAGAAGTCTATATCCTTTGACATCTTCAGAATATCCAACAAAAATACATTTTTCACTCTTAGGTTCTAAGGATTTATGTTTCACATCCGAAATATGGGCCCAAGCATCACTTCCAAAAACACGAAAGTGACTTACATCTGGTTTTATTGAGCTCCAAGCTTCTTCTAGAGTTATATTCTTTAAAACCTTAGTAGGAGTGTGATTTACTATGTAATTTGCACAGTTAATGGCTTCTGCCCAAAAATTGAGACCAAGTCCTTTAGATTGAAGCATACAATTAGCCATTTATTTTAAGGTGTGATTCTTCCTTTCAACGGCACCATTTTGTTGTAGAGTATATGGAACAGTATGTTGAAATTGAATGCCATGCTCAGTCCAGAAGTTGATAAATTTGTTGTTAACATATTCTCCGCCATTGTTTGATCTTAACTTAAGAATTTGATGTCCAGATTGTTTCTCAACAAAGGCCTTAAAGGCCAAGAACATGTTAAAAACTTCACTCTTGAATTTTAAGAAATATACCCAAGTGTGTCTGGAAAAATCATCAATGAAGGTTAAGAATTACTTGCAACCAGAGAAAGAAACAATAGGAAGTGGACCACATAAATCACTGTGCACAAGCTGCAAAGGGGCTGAAGCATGCCAAGAGGCACGTTTGTCAAAACTATCCCGATGATGTTTTCCGAGTACACATTCGGAGCAAACACCATCCCGGAAAGATACCATAGGAAGGCCCATCACCGTATTTTCTTTACACAGAGTTTGAAGAGAGCGATAGTTTAAGTGAAAAAATCACTCATGCCAAAGTTTTCTCACATCATCATTATGAGCAACAAAAACAGAGGGAAGAGATGATGACCCAAAGTTGTCAAACTTATACAACCTTGTGGAATCATCAGCAATGCCAGTAGCTAAAATATGTTTAGGATCTTTGAGGTCCTTGATTACAACATCATGAGGTGAGAATTCTACTATTTTCCCTTCACGTGAATGAGTTATCTGATAAACAGATAGAAGGTTGCATGACAAGGTAGGAACACATAGTACATCATTAAACTGACCATTATCTAGATGAATGGTTCCAGATCCTACAACACTAAGAGATCTATCATCACCAACATAAATATGTTTGGTGTTACAATCATTTAAAGAAGAAAACATGGATTCATTTTTAGCCATGTGGTAAGAAGCTCCAAAATCAATGAGCCACTCATGAGAAGGAGAAGAAGAAGATACATTTAATGCATAACTAGATCTTGATGCTTGACAACCACAAGTAGAAAGAACCATGCCTGAAGATGAAGGTGAAGAGTGCTCCAAATTGATATTGTGCTTCTTCATTTCTGCTTCTAAGGCTTCCATCTTCTTAAAACATTTGGACTCTAAATGGCCATCACGATTGCAAAAGTTGCAATGTCTCTCTGTCTTCTTTCCTTTGTTTTTATATGCCTTATCATTTTGGTGAGTTGCTTTTTCAGTTTGTGGCTGAAATTGATTAGGACCCTTGTTTGGTTTCAAACCATACATTTTAGGATACTTCTTCTTGGGATTCTTTTGATATGATTGATGTTGGGCTACTAAGGCTTTCTTAGAAGTGTTTCCAGTAGTGATAAGACCAAGGTGTAAATTTTTTTCTCGTTCTCTTTTCAAAGAATCACAAAAGGCATCAAAAGAGGGATTCTTGTAGGTGGTTCCTGAAGAAATGATGGCTTCTCTAGTGGAATGGAAGGCGGAAACAAATACAGAGAATGCAGGGCCAAGCTTAGTAAGAATGCAATAGATGAGGTTACCATCTTCCTTTTTGACCTTACAACCTTCTAGAAGAAATCTGAGGGTCTTAAATTTGGACAAAAAATCTTCAATAGAGGAGAAATTATTTGATCTAGGTGGATATTGGTGGTCACCCGCCTATTCCACTTGGGGCCCCACCATTGTCTCTTTTAGTTTTTTAGTTTCGGCACAACTTACTATTTTTAGCAATTTTTCAGGTCTTGAACTTCCGGAGCCATTTTGAGGCCCTAAACGACGTTTTTGGTAAAACGGAGAGAATCATGGGTCCATGGATCAATGTTGCTTATTTAAAATTTGTATTCCTCAGATAGATCTTTCTAACAAGGTATGATACACGTCAAACGGAGATCGTATGCCAAAGTTACGCCCCTGGGAAGTTGAAACACCAATTTACCCAAACGGGGCCCATAGTTTTGGCGCTTCATCTCCTAGGGTTAAGGTTTTGGTTGTTTAGGATTTTCCATTGTTTCTAAATAATAAATAGGCCCTCGAGCCTCATTGTAACTCAGTTCAGAGGCCTGTAGCTGCCACATCTCTTCTCAGAGATAGCTACCAGCGCCCTAGCTAGTTTTATTTCCTTTCTGTCTGTAAGCAAATTTCAGTTCTTTGATATTAATTAAATGAAGTGTTATTTCTGCTGCATCTCTGTATTTATGGTTATATGTTTATTTTGTTGCGTTATTGCATAAATCTGGATCAATGGTATCAGAGCGGTCTGCTTTTTCTCGATTTTTCTTTGCATGTCCCCAACGAGGTCAGGGTATAAGGAGCTAGGGCTCGATCTGGTGGAACCTTTGCAAGATCAGCCTCGCAAACCTCGACGGACACCCATGGGGAACGAAAAGAAATATGAGGGAGCAGGAGATCCTATCAAAATATTTCTCGAGGAGGCCCTCGAAAAACAAAGGAACACGATGATGGATAACTTTGCTCAGATCCTTCAACGGCTACCCACCGGCGGCACATCTGCATCCAGCAACCACTCTAGAGGCATGACTCCTTTTAAGGTACAAGTAAATTTTGACATTCCCATATTTGAGGGTCAAATAGATGCAGATGCTGTAGATAGATGGTTGAATCTATTAGAAGGATATTTCTCGGTTCATGACTTTTCAAACCAGGAGAAGATTATTTTTGCACTCCTTAAAGCTACCCCCCATGTTAAGGACTGGTGGGAAACCTACTGTGAGAACAAGAACCAGACAAAACCCTCTCTGTTATCAGTCGTACCAACTTGGAATTATTTTCGAGATGTCGTCAAGGAACATTACTATCTCGTGGGGAGCTATGTGGACAAGTACATACAATGGACCATGCTGCGACAACAAAGGGATCAAGATGTGCATGAGCTGACGAATCTATTCCATACCCTGCGCACAAAGTTGGGTATCAAAGATTCAGAGAAACATCTGGTGCTAAAGTATCACAGCTGTTTGCACAGATACATTTAGGAGGAAATGGAGTTCCTCGACATCTCCTTGCTTGGTATGGCATACCGGTATGCTGCCAAGATTGAGCAGAAATTCAAACAGAAGAAGCGAGACTTTGGATCTGTGAATCAAAAGCAAGGGAAAGGTGCTTCCAAACCGCAGAACAAAGGATAGAGCCAAGGCATGGTGGCTAAAGACAACTCATCGAAGCCACAAGAAAAGAACAGCACCGCAAAGCCAAAGAAGGACACGGGAAAGTGGTGTGAGTTCCATAAGAGCTCCACTCACAACATAAGTGAGTGTCGGGCCAAGCAGTCGCTAGTGGCCGAGATGAGGGCTTCTGAGTCAGATGCATGCTCCGACTCCGAATCAGAACCTGAAAAGGGGAATGAAAAAAGGAAACAGATTATTGATGCGGAGCCCAACGCCACTGTTGCCACTACAAAGGTCCAGAAGGAGGAACCAGAAGATCCAGAGGAGGAGGAACGTCTCTTCCACTCCCAGATGTGGGTAAAGGGCTCCCCTGTACAGTTCATTGTCGATAATGGGAGCCAAAAGAACCTCATTTCAGCAGACGCCGTGAAGCGGTTGGGCTTGCCGACCACAACTCACCCACATCCATACACCATTAGGTGGCTTCACCAAGGACGAGATCTTCGCGTCAGCCAGCAGTGCCACCTTCCTTATAGCATCAAGCCCTTCACGGATGAGGTATTATGTGATGTTGCTCCTATTGATGTTTCTGATGTATTATTAGGACAACCATACTTGTGGAAGCGTCATGTTGTGTATGAGTCTCGACCTCGTGTTGTTATTGTTACTTTGGGAAATAAGTTGTACAGGATACCAGAGGTACCACCTCCTGCTGCTATCTCTTTGGTTACTGCAAAACAATGTAGTAAGCTCATTTCCCAAACTAGGAAATTCATTTTCCTGATGATCCGCCCCCAGGGCAAGAAGAAGACTGTGGCCACGACCTCCAGACAGGGCTCCTCTGCACGACAACAACAAATGGATAAGGTTGTGGAGGAGTACGAGGACATATTCACCTCACCCACAGGGGTTCCTCTGCACTGTTAGGTCAAGCACCCAATTGATCTGACCCCAGGTGCGCCACTACCCAATGGACCCATCTATCGGCACTCTGTTCTAGAGAATGATGAAATCAAGAGGTAGATTCAGGAGCTGTTGCAGAAAGGTCACATAAGACCAAGTTCATTGCCCTGTGGGAGCCTGATCGTGTTGGTACAGAAGAAGGATGGAACGTGGAGACTCTGTATTGACTATCGGGCGCTGAACAAGATCACTGTCCGGAATAGGTACCCAATCCCACGGATTGTGACCTTCTGGACCAACTCAAAGGTGCAAAATATTTCAGCAAGATCGACCTGAATTCTGGGTATGACCAGGTACCAATTGAACCCTCCGATGTGTGGAAGACTGCCTTCACAGCCAAGGAAGGCCTTTTCGAATGGCTGGTCATGCCTTTCGGGTTGACGAATGCTCCCGCAACCTTCATGAGGATGATGGATGACATATTGCGGCCATTCACCAACTCATTTGTAGTGGTGTACTTGGATGACATTCTAATCTTTAGCCAGACTTGGGAAGAGCACCTTCACCACATCCGACAAGTCCTCCAAACACTGCGGCAACACAAGTTGTGTGCCAATTTGGAGAAGTGAACGTTTGGCATGACCCAGGTTCAATATCTGGGATACATTATTGATGAAAGAGGGGTGCATGTGGATCCATCCAAGATCCAAGTCATTCGGGATTGCCCAGCCCCAACCACTATAATAGAGCTTCGCAGCTTTCTGGAACTTGTTAATTTCTACCGTAGATTCATGTTGGGATTCTCTCATATCACTTGGCCCTTGAGTCAAGTCACCAAGGGAGGAGCGAGAGCAAAATTATTTTGGTCAGAACCTCAAGAGAAGGCGTTCACGGAATTGAAAAATCGCCTTTGTTCTGCCCAAGTGCTCACATTGCCAGACTTGCAACAGCCATTTGAGATCGAGACAGATGCCTCTGACTATGCTATTGGGGTAGTTCTTACTCAACAGGGACATCTAGTGGCATATCACAGTGAAACATTGTCTGACACAGTTCACAAGTATCCCACTTATGACAAAGAAATGTATTCCATTGTGCAAGCTTGTCGACAATGGAAGCATTACATTTTGGGGAAGGAAACAATCATCCACACAGACCACCGGCCCCTGTAGTTCATACAGACACAAGGGAAGTTGCAGAATGATCACCATCAAAAGTGGTCCACATATCTGCAACAATTTCATTTGAACATTAAGTACAATAAGGGTAGCACCAATAATGTTGCAGACTACCTCAGCCGACCACCGATCATGGCGCTCACCACCGTGCTCAACTCTTGTGGGCACGAGACTTCTGGTTGGCCGCTTCTCTATGAGAGTGACCCAGAATTCGGCCACACTTACAAGGCACTCTTGGGGGGTATGCAAGTTCACAATTTTCACCTCCAAGATGAACTTTTATGTCACCTGGGACACCTTTGTGTTCCTTCAAGCGAGCGTGCCAAGATGATATGTGAATCACACTACAGTCGAGTTGCTGGGCATTTCTGGGTCGAGAAAACAGCAACAATACTGCAGAAGTATTTCTATTGGCCTAACCTTCGAAAGGATGTCGAGAAGCACATCAGATCCTGCACTGCTTGTGCCATTTCCAAATTGACCATCAAGAAGCAAGGCCTATATACTCCACTACCTACCCCTAGTCGACCTTGGGAATCCATCTCCATGGATTACATGTCGGTCCTGCCTTCTACTAAGCATGGAAATGACTGTGTTTTCATGGTCGTTGACAGATTCTTGAAGATGGCCATTATGGCGGCCTGTAAGAAGAATATCACAGTAGAAGCCACTGCTAAACTCTTATTTGAACGAGTGTGGGTGCACTTTGGGATCCCACAGTATATCATATCAGATTGAGATAGAATGTTCCTCAGCACATTTTGGTCCAGCCTCTGGTCAATGTTGGACACAAAGCTCACCAATTCCACAGCTTTCCATCCCCAAACAGATGGCCAGACAGAGGTCGTCAACCGAATGATTGTACACATTATGCGCATGTACAATTCAAAGCATCCACACACATGGGATGAGAGCCTCCCCTATGTACAACATAGTTATAACCGTATTCTCCACAGCTCATCTGGCCATAGCCCCTTTCGTGTGGGCTTGGGATTCCACCACTATGTCCTATTGACGTAGCCATACCATTTGCAGCTGCTCAGGCCGATTCAGCTCATGTCCAGTCTGAAGTTGACAAAGCAAGTAGCTTCATCGAGCACATTCAACACATCCGCCAACAGGTTCATGATATATTGGACAGAGCCAATGCGAAGTATAAGCAATGCCATGATCAACACCGAGTGCCACACAACTTCCAGGTGGGCGACAAAGTATGGCTACATTTGCAGAAGGAGCTTCTCACTGGACCCCACCGCAAGCTTCGACTGCTCCGATACGGGCCGTACACCATCACCAAGGCTGTAGGGAACAATGCCTTCGAGCTCAATATTCCACCATTCCTTGGTCTGCACCTAGTCTTCAATGTGGATCGCTCTCTGCCCCGGTTTCCACCTCTACCTGACACCCCCATTGCGTAACAACTCACTCCGATCGCAGTTAAACCTGCATTTGCATGAATGTGCCACCATAGATTGTATCATGGACATACAAATCAAGAACACTGCCATCGCAAGATCCAATCAGACAAAGGCCGCAAGCCGGCCAACTCGCACTACAGTGGTCACTGTGGACCAAGTTTAGCGTAAATTTCCTCATCTCATGGAGGAACTTAACGCAATGGGGATTCATTGTTTCTTAAAGGGGGAGGACTGATCCGTGGATATTGGTGGTCACCCGCCTATTCCACTTGGGGCCCCACCATTATCTCTTTCATTTTTTCAGTTTCGGCACAACTTACTATTTTTAGCAGTTTTTTGGGTCCTGAACTTCTAGAGTCGTTTTGAGGCCCTAAACGACGTTTTTTGGGAAAACGGAGAGCAACATGGGTCCATGGATTGATCTTTCTCATTCAAAATTTTTAGTCCTTGGATAGATCTTTCTAATGAGGTATGATACACGTCAAACAGAGATCGTATGCCAAATTTATGCCCCTGGGAAGTTGAAACACCAATTTACCCAAACGGGGCCCATAGTTTTGGCGCTTCATCTCCTACGGTTAGGGTTTTGTCTTTTTAGGATTTCCCATTGTTTCTAAATAATAAATAGGCCCTCGAGCCTCATTGTAACTCAGTTCAGAGGCCTATAGCCACCACATCTCTTCTCAGAGATAGCTACCAGCGCCCTAGCTATTTTTATTTCCTTTATGTCTGTAAGAAAATTTCAGTTCTTTGATATTAATGAAATGAAGTGTTATTTCCACTGCATCTCCGTATTTATGGTTATATGTTTATTCTGTTGCGTTCCTGCATAAATCCAAATCATTATTAGGGTCCAAAGTAAGCAACTCATTTTCAAGCCGATGGGCCCTTATTTGATTTTGAATGCCAAAGACATTATTTAGCTTGTCCAGGGCTTTATGAGGGGTGTCAATGTTAAGGATATGAAATCGAAGATCTTGAGCAATGGACATTCCTATCAACCCTCGTGCTTGATCTTGTTTATTTTCCCATTTAGCAACTTTATCATCATCAGAAGGTTTAGTTTCTAGCCCTGTGGCTATTCTATAAAGCCCTTTACTTCTAAGTATATCTACCATGTGAGGTAGCCATTGGAAATAATTAGTGTTGTTAAGAATAACCGGGCATGCACTTTCCTTTTTTTTTTTAAATAAAGTTGAGAAAATCTAAACCTAACTACTCCAATGGAAATATCTTGAAAAATTAGGCCGTTTCAAAAAAAACGGCTCGAAAAACGGCTTCCGGATGAAGAAGTTATGCCTTTTGAAAAAAACTAAGTTGTAGATGTCGAATAGTTACAGAACGGGATGAAGTGCGGGTCTTTAAAAAACAATTATGCCCCTTTGAACAAATTTTTTTTACAAAAGAAGCTTGAGAAGGAGACTTGAACCCAAGACCTCTATTCTCATAAACTAACCCCTCACCAAGTGAGATAGTAAAAGGATTATGTTATTTTAGAAAGGAGGAAGGGGGGATTATGATTATTATTATTATTATGGGAGGTGTGCGTGCCTTTTCCTGCACAAAAAATGATCAAAAAAATGAAATGCAAAGCATTACGGCAGAATTTTATATTCTCGGTTAGCCTTACCAGCAACTATCACTTTTTTCACTATTTATGAATTCCCGAGATCGCACAAAGACGCTGGGAAAGAGCATACGTAGCAAAAAAAAAATCTCTTTTTCCTGTTTCTGATTTGCCGAGATCGCACAGGGCGCATAGCAAAGAGCATACACAGAGAAGAGGGTATATTTCTGGAAAATAAATAAAACCTTAATACAGGAAAAAAATGAAATAAGCAGAACTATTAACAAATATAACTGCAAAATAGATGCTTTATACCTCTCGATCTAAACTGACATAACTTGGGCAGCCGGAAACCTTTTCGCATGAAATGAAAGGCATTCCTCACTGTAACAGATGCTCCAGACACAACCGAGCAGTTCTCCAAGCCCAAAAATGTTCAGAAATAGTAGATATACAAAATGGAATTCGCATGCAGTCAAACTGGCTTCGGATTTTGATCAACAATGGACGCGGCCCTCAAAATAGCTCTGATACCATGTAGGAATTTACAGGGTAAGTTTCGTAGATCAAGAACCAAAGGTCACCACTCACAAATAGATCACAAATCAGTACACTAGTATAATCACGTGGTTAAAACCCTCAAAGAGGGAAATAGTCCACGCCCTGAGCCAACGCGGCCACTTCAGGGAATTCATTAATATAAAAGAAAAGTTACATATGTTTCTCTCATAAATGGTTACCGGAAAAATGACCCTCCATGCTCTTTAAATAGAGATCATGGACCAATCGGGTGTTAAGCCATGAATCAAATGTCGTTAATACTGAGGTGAGAGATAACCCTTGGATTACTACAAATCATGACCGTCGGATTATAAGTTACAAATGCACATGGTAAAGAAACACACTTTACCTAACTCTACACTAGACTAAGTTATTCATAACTATTTCCTATGTGTCAGAATATCCTAACAAATATCGCTACTCTCCATGGAAAATTGGGAGGCAGGTTGATCTCGGGGATTGCTTCAAGTTTTTTAACAAATTTGGATATAACAGGTCTGGTTCTTTGAGGGCCCATTGAGGCGATCAAAGAGGTGAAGGTAGAGGCAGCTGATCAGGTTGTGCATGAAGAGGAGAGACAGGGCCATCGCTGGAACGGGACTCGCCTGGATTAGCCTCTGGGTGAGCCATGAAATCTGGAGGCCCAGGCGATGCGATTAGGAGGCTGCTAGGTGTTAGCCATCCATAATTTTGGCATATGAAAAGATGGCTAAAACAGGTCTTTAGTCTTCAAGAAATAAATTTCATGCAGAATCTATGACTTCTTGAAGCCTCTACTGTGTTCCTTATCCTTCAAAAATCCACCTATTTGATCTCTTCACTCAAAACCCTCAAAGAAGCTTGCTGAGATACAAGGATTATTTTAAAAAACCTCTTCTCCATCATTTCCCTCCTAAAATCACCTTTTTCCCTTCATTATCCCTCCATTTCCTCAAAAATCCCTTTTAGACCTTATAAATCCCCTTTATTTGGTTTAAAACCACCTTTTTAACCCTATCGAAACCTCTTTAAAAGGTTAAAAAACCTCATTTTCAGCCTTTTCCGCTCCTTTTCAAACATTGGGCCCTAAGCATTTTTCGGCTTAAGCCCGAGCCTCTTTTTTGTCATATAGCCTGGTCCTATGACCAAGCGCTAAACCCAATCGGCTATCGCATATCACAGATCCTCGTTTCCTCTTTCAAAACCTTTTATCCCCGCCGATGCGCTTTCCCGATTTAATCCTAGCCGTTGATCTCATTTCCGATCTGACGGTTCTCATCGCATCGCTCTGACTCATCGGCATCGCACTTCAGTGATTCCAATTTCCTCCCTTCCAGAACTCTTTCTTCCGATGGCTGATCTGCCGATAGGATCCCAACCGTCGATCTCATTCTAGATCCAATGGCCCTCCATCCATCGCATCGGCGTATCGCTCATCAGCAATTCCAGTTCCCTTGCCCCCTAACCCTCTTCACTGTTGATGTGTGAAGCTCCAAGCGCATCTCCGCTATCGAGCTCGATCCTGATCCGACGGTCCTCCGCCCATCGCTCTGGCCTTTCCCATCAGCCATTGGCCATCGCAACTTCCAATTCCTTCCTTCCCGGAACCTCTTCCCCGTCGATTGCCGATCTGTCGAGTAAATCTTCGTCGTCCATCTCCCAAATTCGACGGCTCGCACCGATTCACCTCTCTTTCCACCCGTGGGCACTTTCAGCACAAATGATCAAACAATATGAGTGCCCCCGCAGTTGACTTGTTTGACCATAGAAGATCTTGATCCAACGGTCGAGATTCACTATGGAGGCACCCGACCTGCAAACTTGTCTGTACCTTAAGTGCCCCCGCAATTGTATTTTTCTTTCAATTTCCTTTATAACCCCACTGGTCCCACCCGACCATGCTAAGGCCTTTCATTGTGTTTTCGTGTGATCTCCACCGTTGATCTATCTTCCCCCCAAATCCAACGGCCCACAGACATCTTCGTGCCTGTTTCTCCGTAGTTGTCCAAAACCCATTTTCAACGCGAAATGGGTGGTTTTTGGGAGCATACGTGTCAGCCACTAACATGTATCATTTTCCCCTCACTCATTACTACTTACCACCTTCACCTCACATGAAAACCGTTGCCGATTTTCCAATACAGCTTTCTAATTCCTTGCACCAATGCAAATTTTGAAACCTCCGCATGCATTTCTCCTCTCTGCAAAGCTCCTCCACCTTCGCCGAAGCCCCCTAGCAGTTAAGCCCCCACATAGGTTTTATATAATATGTTTAATGTTTTTTGTAGGTTTAGTGGTGGTCCTAAGATAAAGAGCCGTCCCACATCAATTTAGTTGCAAAAGCCGAGGGTGGCGATCCTCTGTGGCTAAAATTCAGTGTTGAAAAGGGACATAAGGGTCGAATTTCCAAGTTTAAATCAATGAGTCATAGGCATTGGTTACACATCAAACCCTCTAGTGCCAGTGCAACCACCTATACACAAAGGAAAACAAAGAAGATCAGTGAAAGTCAGAGGTTAAAGCATAAATTAGGAAATCAAAAGCTTAACCCGCATGTTAAAGACAAAAACACAGTTAAATAAAAGGATGATTAAAAAGGGCCTTAAGGCAGTATCAGAGGGCCCAATCAGATTTTAAAGCCTAAACACACATATCAGTAGAGAGGCCTTGGAATGTTAGATCATCGGGGAAATTAAATCTCCAGAGATCAAGAAAAGGACACTCATAGTCTACTTCACCTTTCAAAGACAAGGTGACAGCCATCCTGATGACAGAACCTCATTAAAACTGTCAGAACAATTATTGCACAGTCATGGGAGGCCTTAGAACCAAAATATGACAGTTACTTGTTTTAGAAGTCAAACAGAGTACTTCAGCCATAGTTATCTTTAAAGAACACACTTCAGAGTTATTACCAGCCTACTAGATATGCCTCAAAGACAGAAAAACTACTAAATTGGTACAATCAGTTAATGCTATGGTCATTAAGAAGAACGGGAATTCAAATACCTCTCCCCCTCTGTCTTGACTGATATTTATAATTTTTCCTCCCACACTCTTCCTTTTTCACCTATATGTATTCACAGAAAATTCATTGTAGAGGGTTGGAAAATTGTGAATTGTTTGAACTATTATTGAGCGAAGTTGCTGAGTAGTTGTAATATAGTAGGCTGGGAAGAGAAGTATCAGACTGTAAAAGCTATTGGAATCAAAGTATGTGAATGTTTTTTCACATCCATAAACAAGCAGATTCACTGGATCCTTATCTAAATCATTGGTGATGTTATTCTTACTGTAATTGTTATTCTTCTTATGTTTTTCACTTTGTTCATATTCTCTAATAAAGAGCAGCAAATATAGATTAGGATTTACCTCCAAAGTACCCTAATTCTAACTGATAAGCTTTATCTATATGTTTTCTTCTAAATGTGTGTTTGGGAATGATTTTAATAGAGTATAACTAGTCAAGGAATGTTGGTGAGCCCATGTCTTGCTGAGTAGAATTTGAGATGTTGTTCTTGAATGTTATTTTCACTGCATGCTAGGTAGAGTCCTAATCAAGGAAGTTTATGGTTAGCCCTGTCCCTTGTTTAGTATTAAACAGCTGTTTTGAATATTTCCCTTAAGAGTATGCCAAAATCAGGATAGGTTCAAAGTACTTACCTGATCTTAGGTTACTTTTTATGTTTACCTTAAATGTTTTTCCCTTGAGAGTGTGCCGAAAGCACGATAGGTTCAAAGTCCTTACCTGATCTTAGACTGCCCTTTGTCTTCTATATGTTTGCTTCTTTCACCTCACTTCTTAGTGTTTCATACCACCAACTCAACTTAAAAGATCTTCTCATATAGATGACTTGCCCTTTGAAAACCCTTGAATAGTTGTTGTGCAAGTAAACCCTTTTATGACTCCATAGCCCAATGGTTTAGCACTGTTTTTGACCTATGTTCCCATGCTAAAATATCCTTCAATTTATTCCCTCCTTCACACTTCACATGACCACCTCAATTAATGATCCCCAACCAAAAACAAACAAACAAACCCTTGTACTTCATAACTTGCTTAATATCATATCATAAGCCTTAAAGATATATCCTTTGAAAACACTTATATAGAGAGATCCCTCTCTGAATCCAGGAGGGCTAGATCCTAGGATTCCAAAGTGTTTATGATGTTGCCTTGTCATTTGGTATGCCAATTTGCCAAATCACAGGACCCCAACATAATGGCGACTTCGTTGTGAAACTTCTGAGTAAATGGCATTTAAGACATCCTTAAGAGCTCAGAAGACCCGCAACAGCCTTAGATCGATAGTTAATTACTGATGGTGGAAAATAACTCATCTTAAAACATTTGAAATCATCCACCTGGCGACTCCACAACTCCTAAAAGACCAAAAGACTCCACTGGTGATCAGTAGGCCTGCGGATTACCCCTAGTTTCACAAATGACTCCACTGGTAGAAGACCTTGAACTGGTTGAATAAACACA
Source organism: Pinus albicaulis (assembly GCA_034641835.2). NCBI lineage: Eukaryota > Viridiplantae > Streptophyta > Pinopsida > Pinales > Pinaceae > Pinus > Pinus albicaulis. Next base: position 652,080,236 of record CM076570.1, read on the forward strand.
GTGAATTTTTTTCTAATTCACAAACATGATTCCAAGGATACAACAAAGGTATGCCCCAATGAGTAGAGATCATATTCCTGGGTTCCCACATAATATGCCCTAAGTGTTTTGGGATGATAACCTTCCTATTTTTCAAGGTGAAAAGTTTGATGACCCATTGTTACATCTCATCAGATTTCATATACATGTATGGAAGATAAATATTGAATGGCATGAAGACTACCTTATGAAAATGTTCATGTTAACATTAGAAGGAAAGGCAAGGGATTGGTATGAATGGTTAGAACCTAAGAGCTTGTTTTCTTTAAAAGACTTGCACCAAGCATTTTATGAAAAATATAAAGAAAACTCTCCATCCATATCATGGGTTGAAAACTGTTGTGATCAATCTCAGAATATCATTCAATACCTTATAGACAATGATGAGGATTTGATAAACATGCATCCCGAAGATCTGTTGGAAGCCATTCAACACTTTCATACTCAACATAGTGGCTGCTCCACATCCCAACATAGCAAAAACCAAACCACTCCACTAATAGAAAAATCTAAACACTTTATAAACATGTAGCCAAAAGTAAGAGCAGCACTTCGCTATGAGATGTCAAAAATGTTATCAGAGTGGCAAAATGATGACCTTCCAAAGACTGTTCTCCTCATTTCAATGACACAAAATAGGAACCCTGAGGTCCTGAAATTTTTTCTAGAATTGGTAGTGGAAAGATATGAAACTGAAATTAAAATGCTGAATTCACAAGAACAATCATATCAATTTAAGGACCCTAGATCTTTTTTGAAAGTTTCCCTCCCCTAAAGCAAGAATGAATTCCACTGCCTTTTGATGTGCAGGAAAAGGATGATTGTGCTTTCAAGAGTCACACTGAAGATGCAGTGATTAAAGCTATCAAGGATGTGGATAGCCTACCAGTCATGGAAGCCCTAAAAGAAGAAAGTTTACTTTAGGTTTTTATTGATCCTGTGATAGAGTATGTGGAGGCCCTGATTGGCTCAAGTTCCCAAGCATTGATCCTTTGCAAGAGTCAGATACATCAAGAGTGGTCACCATTGGTGTTGGCCTTGGTTTTGAAGACCCGCATTCGAAGTACCCTATGGTTATCTCTGAGAAGCAGTTAGATTTTCTACCCTTTTTTGTTACTGCTTAACTGGCTGCACTGGCACTATTGTATCATATAAATAGCAGATATTTCCAAGATAGATTAGGGTAGGTAGGAATGTCAATAAATCTCAGCCTATGAACATTTAGTTAGTTTTTGTTTCTTGCTTTGAAAGAAAAAAAAAATAGAAAAGAGAAAAGAGGGCAGATTAAAAGAAGAAAGGTACAACCCCATACCAAAAAAGAAGGAAAATCTGAAAGTGTGCAACCTCAAATGCCACTACGAAAAGAAGCACTGCTATCTAGTCATATAGCCTAATCATGACTAGATAGATTTCAATTTACTATTGATAGGTTAGTGAAGAAGATTTGCAAAATTGTTTAATCTTGGCTTATCAATAGATTAGATTAGGATAGAAAAGAATGGTTCAAACATGCTCAAAATTTGAACCAAAGAATCAAAGGAAAGAGTGGCTCTAATCAGATCAAAACCTGAGCCAAAGAGAAAAAAGAAATTGTTCTAACATGCTAAAATTTTGAACCAGGTAAAGAAGAAGAAGACAGCTCAAAGAGATCAAAATCAGAGCTGAAAGGAACAAGGAAGGACTCTCATTGTTCTCAGATCTTAAGCCTTCCAAGTTTTGTTTTACTTTTCTGCAAATAAGGTCTGTGTGCAGTCTGTTTTGGATGTCATAGCCATCACAGCAAATCAGACAGCTTAATCTTGGTTTGACTATGTTTTCAATTTTTGTTTTAGAATGTAAAGAATGCAGATCTATCAGAAAGTTTAATCCTGGTAGATAGTAGATTAGGTAGAGAATTTTTTAGTCCAACTATTTAATCTGGACTCATGGAAGTTATAAGGGTAGATTTAGATTATTTTTCTTGCTTTCAATAAAATAATAAAATGTTGATGTCAAAGGTTTGCAAGTCCAAGTGCACCTTATGAAGAAAAATGTTAGGAAAGTAGGTTCGGTAGGTAGTTGTTTGGGGAAAATTGATTTGTTATGATGTAATGATTGATCATCTTTTCAAGAAGCATGATCAAAGAAGAAAAAGGTTGTCAAAGTGCAGCAAAGCATCAATACACTGGTCTACATTCCTGGAATTATTTCTGTGGTTCTTGACACCTCCAAGGAGCTGCCATCCCCAAGTTGGAGTTGTTGTTAGCTATCCATAATTTTGGCATATGAAAAGATGTCTAAAAAAGGCCTTTAGTCTTCAAGAAATAAATTTCATGCAAAATCTGTGACTTCTTGAAGCCTCTGCTGTGTTCCTTATCCTTCAAAAATCCACCTATTTGATCTCTTCACTCAAAGAAGCTTGCTGAGATACAAGGATTGTTTCAAAAAACCTCTTCTCCATCATTTCCCTCCTAAAATCCCCTTTTTCCCTTCATTATCCCTCCATTTCCTCAAAAATCCCTTTTAGACCTTATAAATCCCCTTTATTTGGTTTAAAATCACCTTTTTAACCTTATCGGAACCTCTTAAAAAGGTTAAAAAACCTCATTTTCGACCTTTTCCGCTCCTTTTCAAACATTGGGCCCTAAGCGCTTTTTGGCTTAAGCCTGAGCCTCTTTTTCATCATATAGTCTGGTCCTGTGACCAAGCGCTAAACCCCATCAGCTATTTCATATCGCAGATCCCTGTTTCCTCTTTCAAAACCTTTTACCCCCGCCGATGTGCTTTCCTGATTTAATCCTAGCCGTTGATCTCATTTCCAATCTGACAGTTCTCATCGCATCACTCCAACTCATTTGCATCGCACTTCGGCAATTCCAATTTCCTCTCTTCCAGAACTCTTTCCACCGATGGTCGATCTGTCGATAACATCCCAACTGTCGATCTCATTCTAGATCCAATGGCCCTTCGTCCATTGCATCCCTCCATCACATCGGCGCATCGCTCATCAATAATTCCAATTCCCTTGCCCCCTGACCCTCTTCACCGCTGATGTGCAAAGCTCTGAGCACATCTCTGTCGTCGATCTTGATCCCGATCTGATGGTCCTCCGCCCATCACTCTAGCCTTTCCCATCGGCCATCGGCCATCGCAACTTCCAAATCCTTCCTTCTCGAACCCTCTTCCCTGCCAATTGCCAATTTTCTGAGTAAATATTCGTCGTTCATCTCCCAGATCCGACGGCTCGCACTGATTCACCTCTTTTTCCACCCACGGACACTTTCAACACAAGTGGTCAAACAATATGAGTGCCCCCGTAGTTGACTCGTTTTACCATAGAATGTCTTGATCCAACAGTCGAGATTCACTGTGGAGGCACCCGACCCGCAAACTTGTCCATACCTCAAGTACCCCTGCAATACAGATTTTTCTTTCAATTTCCCTTATAACCCCGCTGGTCCCACCCAACCATGCTTAGGCCTTTCATTGTGTTTTCGTGTGATCTCCACCGTTGATCTATCTTCCCCCTAGATCCAATGGCCCACAGACATCTTCGCGCCCGTTTCTCCGTAGCTGTCCAAAACCCATTTTCAACGCGAAATGGGTGGTTTTCAGGAGCATATGTGTTAGACACTAACATGTATCGCATTCCCCTCACTCATTACCGCTTACCACCTTCACCTCACGCAAATACTACTGCAGGTTTTCGAATACCACTTTCCAATTCCTCACGCCAATGCAAATTTTGAAACCTCCGCATGCATTTCTCCTCTCTAAAAAGCTCCTCGGCCTCCACCAAAGCCCTTTGAAGTAGTTAATCCCCCACGCAGGTTTTATATAATATTTTTAATGTTTTTTGTAGGTTTAATGGCAGTCCTAAGATAAAGAGCCATCCCACAGCAATTTAGTTGCAGAGGCTGAGGGTGACGATCCTCTATGGCTGAAATTCAATGCAGAAAAGGGACATAAGGGTTGGATTTCCATGTTTAAATCAATGCGTCATTGGCATTGGTTACACAAAAAACCCTCCAGCGCAGCCACCTGCACACAAAGGAAAACAAGGAAGATCAGTGAAAGTCTGAGGTTAAAGCATAAATCAGGAAATCAAAAGCTTAACCCGCATGTTAAAGACAAAGACATAGTTAAACCAAAGGATGATTAAAAAGGAACTTAAGGTAGTATCAGAGGGCCCGATCAGAGTTTAAAGCCTAAACACATAGATCAGCAGAGAGGCCTTGGAATGTTAGATCATCAGGGAAATTAAATCTCCATAGGTCAAGAAAAGGACACCCATAGTCTACTTCACCTTTCAAAGATACCGTGGCAGCCATCCTAATGACATAACCTCATTAAAATTGTCAGAACAGTTATTGCACAGTCGTGGGAGGCCTTAGAACCAAAATATGACAGTTACTTGTTTCAAAAGTCAAACAGAGTACTTTAGCCACAATTATCTTCAAAGAACACACTTCGGAGTTATTACCAGCCTACTAGATATACCTCAAAGACAGAAAAACTGCTAAATTGGTACAATCAGTTAATGCTATGGTCATTAAGCAGAATGGGCATTCGAATACCTCTCCCCCTCTGTCTTGACTGATATTTATAATTTTTCCTGTAACACTCTTCCTTTTTCACCTATATGTATTCACAGAAAATCCATCGTAAAGGGTTGGAAAATTGTTAATTGTTTGAACTGTTATTGAGCGAAGTTTCTGAGTAGTTGTAATATAGTAGGCTGGGAAGAGAAGTATCAGACTGTAAAAGCTATTGGACTCAAAGTATGTGACTGGTTTTGCACATCAATAAACAAGAAGATTCACTAGATCCTGATCTAAATCATTGGTGATTTTATTCTTACTGTAATTGTTATTCTCCTTATGTTTTTCACTTTGTTCATATTCTCTGATAAAGAGCAGAAAATATAGATTAGGATTTACTTCCAAATTACCCTAATTCTAACTGATATGCTTTATCTATATGTTTTCTTCTAAATGTGTGTTTGGGAATGATTTCAATAGAGTATAACCAGTCAAGGAATGTTGGTGAGCCCATTTCTTGCTGAGTAGAACTTGAGATGTTGTTCTTGAATGTTATTTTCACTGCATGCTAAGTAGAGTCCTAATCAAGGAATTTTGTGGTTATCCCTGTCCCTTGTTTAGTCCGAAACAGTTGTTTTGAAGATTTCCCTTAAGAGTATGCCAAAAGTAGGATAGGTTCAAAGTCCTTACCTGATCTTAGGTTAATTTTTATGTTTATCATAAATGTTTTTCCCTTGAGAGTGTGCCGAAAGCAGGATAGGTTCAAAGTCCTTACCTGATCTTAGGCTGCCCTTTGTATTCTATATGTTTTCTTCTTTCACCCCACTTCTTAGTGTTTCATACCACCAATTCAACTTAAAATATCTTCTGATATAGATGACTTGCCCTTTGAAAACCCTTGAATAGTTTTTGTGCAAGTAAACTCTTTTATGACTCCATAGCCCAATGGTTTAGCACTGTTTTTTACCTATCTTCCCATGCTAAAATATCCTTCAATTTATTCCCTCCACACTTCACATGACCTTCTCAGTTAATGATCCCCAACCAAAAACAAACAAACAAAGCCTTGTACTTCATAACTTGCCTAATATCATATCATAAGCCTTAAAGATATATCCTTTGAAAACACTTATATAGAGAGATCCCTCTCTGAATCCAGGAGGGCTAGATCCTAGGATTCCAAAGTGGTTCTGATGTTGCTTTGTCATTTGGTATGCCAATCTGCCAAATCACAGGACCCCAACACTAGTTCAGGAGCGCGGGCTCACAGTGCGACAAAAAAATTCTATCGCACCGATGCATTTTATGATGAGAAACACACCACAAAAAAAAACATCTGCAAAAACCTCCACCTTCCAACCTCCTCTAGTGACCTCTACCACAAATGGATATCTGGACTACTTTTATAAGGGCTTCCTCAAAAAAATCCTCTAGAGGATCTTTTCCTTGTAGTGAGTGAATGGTAGCCACATCGTCTGAGATGTATGGAATGGAATTGAAAATAAAATGCTTGGATGCAAAAAATTATTTAATTTATTGATGAATTATGTTGCGTTGAAAACCTAAGAAATAAATTATCAATAATAATATTATAAAAATGAGCTTCTAGAAAACTACTCTACATTTCAAACATTTGACTTGAGGCTGCTTTGTAAATGGGTGCATTTTCGGTTGAAGTTAGTTTAATATAAAATGGCTCAAATCAATAGTATTTTAGAGTTACTAAACAATCTCATATTTTATACTACTGAGGAAACAATGAATATCAACAAAGTCACTATTGTTTATGTTAGAATCTATCTACATCATTCATGGACATGAGACGATTTAGTTTCTCCAACTTGAATCTCAGCTACAATGAGATGAACTACAAAAGAAGATTTGTAATTTTTGACCAGTTCTTGTTCATAACAAATTTGTGTTTGAGACTTAATTCCATGAGGAGTCGAAGATTGATCAAAATAATGGAGCCATTTCAAGTGTGGATTTGCATGCAAATGTGAAGGTTCAACCTGCACTTCCCAAGTCCTTCATCATGCCATGGGAATAAATTGTGAATAACAAGCATAGAACTATTCGCGGATATGACAATGATGTGTCCTTTAATACTCTAGAATATTCCAAGCCCATATAGTTTCGCAACATTGGATTTATTCATGATGATCCATCTCCACGTGCTCCTGTTTCATAGCACCCACATATTTTCAAATGTAAACATTGTGATCGGGTTGGCCATATGAAAGATTAGTGTCTTTATCTTCACCCTTGTGAGTGTTGTGGTAAACACACTCATCATTTAGATAAATGTTCCAGAAACAAAACTCCTGCAAGAACGAAGATTCAACTTAGACGGATTGCTTATTGGAAATTTTATTCAACAACCAAGAAGATATCATAATCATACCACATAATTTATTCTCTAGTATTGCCTAATAATGTAGTGCAGACTTATTCATCTTCTCACCTTAAATCTGATAAGGGTGAATTGATGTTGAGTTACTAGCTTTTAAGATTCATCAGTGAGGTTGAGCCACATCCTGAACATGTTGTTTGAAGTACAACGAGAGACATCCATAGTGAAATTCAAAGTTGTAGCAAGAGACAAATCAATGCCCCATGAGCATGTCTTTCGTTGGTGGCCTTCCTTAAACCACAACATGTTGAGACGTCCCTTTTTGGGTTGAGGTTCTCCTTTTATTTTCTGTAGTTTGATACCTTCCTTTTTAGGTTGAAGTTATGCCTTTTATTTTCTACACGTTTATACCTCCCTTTTCCAGGTTGAAGGTCTCCCTTTTGAGAACATTACGAACACTTCCTCTAGAAGAAGACTTCAACTGTAGATCTACCAAGTACCTAGAGGGACCAAATCACTTTTCAGTTTAAAGGTTTTCATTTCAAAATATTTGATCCCTCTTGGCACTTGGTAGTTCTAGAGTTATGATGGATGTAGACTTAAGTTATGTTAGGATAACAATAACTAAAAAAAATCATTCAACAAAACTCATTCAGTTATACTCAACTTGTGAGAAATCAATTATTTCCAATTTCAAATAAAAATTTTCATAACTTATATAACATACATAATCAAATATGACAAGATGAATATAATAATATTGAAATAGAAATATTGAGAATCAAATACCATAAAGTAATGACAATATTATTGAAACAAGGACTGCATATAGCAACAAGGATGTATCTTCAACACATTATAAATGGCCACAAACTCATCCCACAATGAATAAAAACTCAACCTCTAACATTGACTTAACCAAACCACAAATATGACATGAACCTCGTTAAATGTACTAAACTCAGCCTAAGGCAAATGTCTTGGATCTGGAACTAATATATGTTTCTTTTTCTTCAATTTTGGTCATAGGAAATCAATTAGAAATTTTAAAATAATTATTCCCTCTCTTCTTGACATAAAGGCCTCTAAAATTTGTACCATGGATATGATCTAAAATTCTCCCATAAATCACCCAGCCTCTATAAATTAAGTGATGATATCATATGAAATTCAGGCTCCCTACTAGAATGAATAATCCCTCTATGATAACGGAAATTAGCTTCTTCCTGATGCACAATAAATTTAGTTTACCTCTAGGAAAAATCAATCAATTCGATATCAGAAAATGACAAGTATTTGGTAATGTATATTATGAGTGTGATAATCTAGTTGTCCCTTGGAGACTTGAAACAATATCCCAAACTTTGTTGATATTAAACTCAACCCTCCTAGTTGTTCATAAACCCTGCTTAAAGACAATCCTGAATGATGCAATATGACTCCTCTTCAAGCTTCTAAACTAGAATGTTCGACTCATAAATATTTGTAACCCTAAAATAATCACAAATAAGAGACCTGAAGTAATCTCCCCAAAAGGTAACTAGGGTGGCACTCGAAGTCCACCGAAATTAGCTTATAGTTTCGCTTGAAACTCTTGAAACTCACTTGAGATTATTCTCAATGTCAAGTAGAAATGATAGGAATATGATCCATTCCAAATGAATTCAATCCTCTATTTATAATTCTTCTCTGAGCCTCATCCTAGCTTATGGATTCTCCTTTTTCTCAATTTTTTTATTCGTTGGGCCCATTTTCCAATAGGATAGTTTTGCCGCTATTTTGAATAAAATAGTAATTTGCCTCCTTTTTCAATAAAATATTAATTTGTCATCATTCTACAATAAAATAACAAATTCCATTTTTGCCGCCATTCTCTGTTAAAATAATATTTTTCCTTCATTCTCCAATTAAATGTTATTTTTTTGCCATCCCATTAAAATAACAATTTCTCTCTTCTCTCACAAAATTAATATTTTCCCCTTTTTAATATTATACAAAAAATTGCAAAAATCCTAAGTGATTTTTCTGCATGCCAAAAATTTGGGGACATTACAAAATCATTAGGAAAGGTTGAACAATTTTGACTAAATTGGAAAGAAACGATAAATAAATCTCAAAGACATAGTGATTTGGCTTGAAGGATCATCACAATCGAACCATGATGATCACCCACCTATTTAGAAGTAGCACTGATTGGATCTTCACTATTTATTTTCACAGGTTTTCCTATTCCTTCTTCATGTATCTTTTTTGAATGCCAAGGATCTCAAACTCTTTTTGAATGTCAATTTCTGCCACCAAATTTGGACATTGGGTGAAGGCAAAAAGAATTTATTTTTTCTTTAAAGCTCCATATGAAAGGATGGTTTTGGGAGCAGAACTTGTAAAAAAATTATAATTTATTAAAATCTAAAGACTATAGAAAAGTGAAAATCTGAAGTATCAAAAATTGACCATGATTTGGAGGTAAGTTGCTTTAGAGGGCGTATTAATTTTTTTTTTCATTGGAAACTTGAAGTTGAACCATCAAATAACTTTAGTAGATTGGTTTCTAACCATTCCCTCAGTTGTGGGATGTATTCATAATTCTATATTCGATATTTTATGGTGCTCTAGTAGATTAATATCTGTTGCAGTGGAGAAATTTGGCTCAAACCCAATTCCTCATGTTTTGAATGTTTTATAGAAGAAAATATTGAGCACAATTTCCTATTCACCATAGAATCTATATAAGTTCTCTTAACTTTTACTAGAAGGAAAGCTTTTAGCTCTTCCACAAGCACCTCAGGAAAATGCTCCCTGCAAAAAATTGACGGCTAGTCGTGATAGCAAACTAGTATTAATTCATGCTACCTTGTAAAGTTTGTCAATAAAGCAAGGAAAAAATTAGGGGCTAATCTTCACAAGTGGGCTAATTTTCCATGCTTTTTCCAAAAAAAATATTCGCCTTTTTCCATTTAATTGAAAATTAATTCGCCAAAATTTTATAGTATAAAATTATTTTACCCTAAAAATTGCCAAAATTTTATATATACTAATATAAAATAATTAAAAACCTAAATATTTTTACAACCGACATACTGGGGACTAGTAATATTCACCAAGATTTCTAAACTTTAAGATAAAGTTCCATCCTTTAAATTTTCCCTGCAATAAAGGCATTGGAGTAGTGCACATTTAGACCAATTGAGCCGATTTTTTTAATTTTTGAATGATCCCATGTATGGTAGAGTGAACAATGTACAAAAAATTGTGTATATTTCCAATCTTAAGTTTGGCATATATGGATTTGCTTAAACTAGTCACTACAAGGAAAAGACTCTCTAGTGGAGGTTATAAAGGAGGTTTTTAGAGTTATAAAATTGGCCAAAATTTTCAAAATAAAATTGACCACAACATCCATTTTTGGTAACGGAGGTTTTGGCAGAGTTTTTATTAGAACTTCAACACAAATAGAACAAATTCTGCAGCCAGAGGTTTTTACATATGTTTTTCTACTTGGTGCGCGCATCATGTGTGAACGCACTGGTGCATTTTACCATGTATGCACCGGTACTGTAAACATACCAAGCACCGTGATGGAAAACAAATTACGAATGCTCCGGGGCATTTAGAAACGTCCCGTTGCATGTCACCACAAAGACGCACTGGACTGATGGAAGGTGCATGCATCAACATCGTTAAAGTGTAAAAACACACCGGGTCATTTAGGTGCTAAAATGCACCATGACATTAAGTTATAAAAATGCACTAGCGCATTAAAGGCAAACCGTATTAGTGCATGTAATGTATATCCGATCATTTGGGTGGTAGTCGTCGATAAAGTGCATCGGGCGTTCTAATTCGTATTGGTATTTTTGCGGTGCCCATAGGTCGTAGAAACACACCAGCGCGCAAAATCATACAAAGGCACCGGTGCATAGTAACTAACACACACCATTGTTCATTTTCTATTTTTATAAACATCGACCTGTGACAGTTCAATTATTGTGAATTTTTAAAATTCATTATTCATCAAAAGTCAACACATATATTATAATAGTATTCATATAAATTAATTTTTTATTAGTGCATTTAAATGTGATGTTTGGATTAATTTGTTATATCATATCATCATATTTTGCATCTCTTCATTATAATATTTCGTCATCCATATATTTAATAAGTGGTGTAACATTTCACAGCGACAATGGAGAACACAATAGAATAAATTGAAACGTATTTTATTATATATATATATATATATATATATATATATATATATATATATATATATATAAGACACTCTTTGTCATACAAAATGGGACAATTATTGGTATCCCTTTGTCTTTCAATTGGGACACTATGTCCATTACATTAAACAAAAATGTCTTATTTCACAGACAAATATTTCAAAAAATACAATGCCTTGCTTTGATATCCAAACATATTGATCATCATTCTTTGTTGGAACTGTTGTCATGGTGCGTCTTTTGCAAAGTACGCACCAAATGTGGTGCGGTAGGTTATTATAAGTGTACCGCCATTATAGTAGAAACATTATACTGTTCTCTTTGTCAACAAGGAGACCCGGTGCGTTATATGTTAATCGGTGCACTGATTTACACAAACATAAATTGATAAAAAATTGTTTTGATCAAACAGTGTTTTTTGTCAGTACGCGCCTGATCCGCTATAATACAATAGTGCACTAGTGCGCTATTTTAAACAGTGCAAGCCAATTTTAAAAAATCGTGCAAGGGCCGACATGGATTGGGATTTGACTCTGCAAGTGGTCCCGCAGATTAGATGTGATACGCATATATATATATATATATATATATATATATATATATATATATATATATATATACAAACCCTATGAATCTAAAATGAAAAGCCCTAATTGTGAAGTTACATAAACAAGAATAAGTAAGGGTTTAATGTAAGAATGGATTTGTTTTTTCTCTTAAAATCACAGTAAAATTTAAAAATTTTAATATGAAGGTATTAAAATCAATGGAAATTGTACAAAAAACAATTGTTATAGTAAAATTTAACAATTTTACTACACTACAGGGTTTTTTTGTGAATTAACAAATGTTTCAAATTCTAATTCTCTGAATAGTGTTATTGTTTGAAAGTATTTTGCTGCTCCACAATGCTCTCGTGCTCTCTTGCTCCAGGCATGTCTCTTGTACAAATCCCTCCCTGAAAGATTTTGCAAAAATAATGAAATAATGAATAGCTTTTACTATTTAAAGAACTTTTTTATGAAATTAGATTTCCAAAATAATTTCCCACCCATTTTTCAATTTACCGCTTGTTTTCACTTCAAAAAAATAAAGTTGTGCTTTTTTTATTTTTGGATATTTGGTGCATTTGTTAACTAACAACATCGGTGTGTCTGTAACTAACTAATATGCACCGGTGCAGTTAAAATACATTAGCACTGATAACAATAAGTCCATTTTTAAGGCACCAAAATTACTTTTAGGTATGTACACCAAAATTTATTGTCGATTTTGCTCAAATGCATTGAGAAAATATCATAATTATATCAAATGGACAATTCTTCAAAATCCAGCTCATTCAATAATATTTCTCAAAGTCCATCGTGGAGTTCTCCCTATCCACCTCCAGACATAATTACTTCAGATTTTAATTTATATTTTCATTATCTAATTAAATTTATTTATTTTATCTGTGTCAATCAACTGAATTAAAATTAATGTATACAAATTTGAGAATCAAGTTCATATGAAAAAATATTCAAATAGCTCCAAAATGTCGAAAGCTCTTATTAGGAGCATCAAACTGCAAGGTGCAGTTGGTAGATGAAAATAGATAGCTACTTCACCCTGCCAATTGTAACATGCCATCTTCTAGCCACAATCCTGGAACAATGATAGAAATGATAAAAATTTTGGTATATTAATGTAATTATTTCAAAGCCAAACTAGTTAATCATGCATTGTCGACATGCCTACTAATTGATATCATCAATTTTGTACTAATCATGTTCAAATATATTTTTTGAAATTATTAGGATTCTAGTGATGATGAGTGACCTACTTACCATATTTTGTTGCACCCCATGTCAATGTCAAATCGAGAGAAGGTTGAATTAAGAGAAAAAATCGAAGAGGAACGATACCAAGAATGGTTGAATCAACCACCTATTCAATTCCCACTACGTCCAGATTCACCAATTAGGAATGACTACAGTAATAGTAGTTCTTCACAAGCTGGCAATGGAGGCAATCAAATAAAGGTTAGTATGGATAACTACTTAAGGGATATGACTGCCATCGAGACAATGTCGTTAGAAGCATTACATAACGATGATCGACTAGGGTATGATGCTCATATCGCGAATACCTTTTTCAAAAGTCTTAAATTTTCTTCCACCACCCCTCTCTTTGGACCTGGAGGTCAGTCAAATTCTACTCAGTTGGGGACAACAATGTTACTGCATAACTTGAAAGAAAATTTTGGCTTGTCAAATGCATGTTTCTCGAAAATTTTAAGGATATTGACCATCAAGTCCCTTATATTTTGAGAAATATAATCACAAAATGAACATTACAAATGGTAAATTTTATTAGCGTTAATAATTATCGGCATCAATGCACATTTAATATTGTCCATGACCAACTATAGGTTATTCAAAATTAAGGTTCTTCCAAATGATAATGTCTTGCCCGGTACCTACGAAGAGGCAAAGAAATTGTTGAAAATGTTGGGTGTTGAGTACATATCGTATCATTCATGTCCAAATGATTGTATTCTACATAGAGGAGAATATGCAGGAAAAGAGATATGTCTGAAATGTGGGCATGACATGTATGATAAATAAAAAAATAAGGGTAAATCACATGGTCCTCCTTTTAAGATATTGAGGCACATGCCTATAATCCCAAGGATTCAAAGGCCCTTTCGTTGCAAATAGTTAGCTATGTTGCAAGTATGGCATGCCTCAGACAGAAGTGAGTTAGGAGTTATGCAAATCCCAACAGATTCAATATTCATGAAGCATATAGAGGATACATGGTTTGAAAAATTCAAGGATGAAGTATGAAGTCTACGACTCAGCATAGCCATGGATGGCGTCAACCCATATTCCTTCCAGAACACCAACTATTCTATTCAACCTATAGTAGTGATAAATAAAAATATCCCCCCATGGTTTTCCATGAAGAATGAACATCTTATGTTGGCTCTCATGGTCCCTAGTAGAAGACAAGTGAAGAATATGGATGTCTACTTACAACCACTGGTAGATTAATTGAACGAATTATGGGATGGGATAAATGTATACAATGTATCAAGACCCATAGAAGCAGAGAGGATTTTTACATTGTATGTCATATGTGCTTGCACGACACATGATTATCCAGGCTTAGGAGTTTTCTCTGGTAAATTATGTGTTTATTGATTTTTTATATATGTAACAATATTCTTTCGCATATTAGTTATTTAATTCGTTGTAATTGTTCTGATATTCGTGATATTCTTTAACGTGCCATGCATATTGTATACACTAATTTCACAAGTATTGTAACAAAAGGGTATTATGGATGTAAATGTTGTGGACCTTCTCTGAAAGCTAGATGGTCCAACGACTTACGAAAGCCACTGTACGACTACTCCAAGGTATTCCACCTAGAAGAAAACCCTTACAAAAGATCAACATCCACTTTCAATGGTAAACTAGAGAGAACCTAAAGGCATAAAATAACGACACCAGTAGAATGTATTAGAGCATGTGAGAGAGAGAAGGAGAAGGAGTTCATAGAAATGTTCGATTCAAATGGGGATCCTATGTTCGATGGTTTAGAATTATTCTACACGTATGTTGAGAAATTTCCCATTGGGATGAAAACGAAATCTATCTTTTATAACCTCCCATATTAGGAGCCTCTTAATATTACCCACTTAATATATCCCAAGCATATATTTAAAAATGTTTCATCTTCTTTATGGAGGCACATATCATCGAAACAAAGTGACACATTGGCTATTAGGAAATATCTTATTACTTCAAAAACTAAAAACAAACATTGGCCAAGATGATTAGAAAGTATAGGATCAGAGGTAGTTGGTCCCTCTAATTAGTATTTAAAAGAACGTGATGTCCCATGGATTTTAAAAAAAGATGATCTTTCTTTGGAAAAGGAAGTTATAATGGGTGTGAGGGTGCCATCTTCATATGGGTCTTCACTACGACATTGCTTCACTATGGATGACCATTTGTTGGGGTTGAAATCGCATGACCATATGAATATTCTAAGAGTGCGTATAATGTGAAAAGCATGAAATTATTATTTGTTATATTAATAAATTTTATCCCATGCAGGGATAATTAAACATAACTAATTTTGTATATTATTGCATGTGTTTATAACTTTGCAGTGTCATTATCCTTTGTTCATGTGTGGATGTGTGAAACATGACGTCCCCCAAGACCTAGGTCATACAATATCTAAATTATCTGCATTTGTACGTTGGATCACATCAAAGAAGATTCATGTCACTAGAATTCCATGGTGGCGTCAAGAGATCGCTAAGATTTTTTATATGTTTGAGAAGGAACTGTCGACGAGTTTTATTGTCTTGTAGGTTCATTTTCTAATCCACCTAGTAGATGAGGTTGAATTATTTTGGGTGGTTTCTTGTCATTGGATGTTCTTCTTAGAGAGGTACACGAAGAAATTGAAAATTTT
The DNA here is from genome assembly GCA_034641835.2 of Pinus albicaulis. Lineage (NCBI taxonomy): Eukaryota > Viridiplantae > Streptophyta > Pinopsida > Pinales > Pinaceae > Pinus > Pinus albicaulis. The sequence continues at coordinate 652,095,853 of CM076570.1, forward strand.
TGTTAGACAAAGGGAAAAACCCGAGGGGTGTATGGCAGAGGGGTACATATTGTATGAGTATTTCTATTATTCCAGTGACTACATCAAGAAGATCGACAACAGACCAAATGCAGTGATTTGGGATGATGAAATGGATGAAGACAAAAGAGAAGGGGAGATTCTCCAAACGAATCGAAAAAGGCACTTGATAAAGAGTAAGCGACTTATAATTTTTCAAATTTACACAAAGTAAATGCTCATGCTGAAATTCGATATAATGTATATTTTGATCTCATATGTACTATATGTCAGCTTTGATTTACTCACGAATGGATTAATCACAATCAAAAAATTTACCATAATTTCAAAGTGACACAACCATCGGTTTTGTTAGTGTCAGTCTTTGCAGCCTTCCTCTAGTGATCAAACATGCTCTTACAAAGTGATTTTAAGGTGTCAAGGTCAAATTTTGTCATTTCAGTGAGTCTTCAAGCAAAATTTGGTCACTAAGTATTAGTTCTAGAGTTTGCTTTTACTCCTGTCAAAGTTGTCCAAATTTTGGTCCATGTCACCATTCAACTGAGTGTACCATCATTCATATGGTTTTCATCATCATGCCAGATTCCAAAGGGTCATTTTACACCTTGTTCATGCTTCAGTTGTGCCTTGGTAAGGTTCATTTCCCTCTCCTAGGGTTTTGAAGGTAATTTCTCTTGGATGGTCAAATCATTAGCAAAACTTGTATCCTGATGTTCATACACCTTCCCTATCCTTAATGTACATTATTAAACACTTCCCATCATTGATATCCCCAAATTCCTCATTTTCGCATAAACCCTAGTTTCTTGCTACAACTTGCAATTTTCTAGGCTAGGCTCGTGTTTTGCCCCTTGGACCACTTCCCTCACCAATATCTTAAATTCCACTTTCCCCTGCTTTCTACCATCCCTCCCTTCTTCCCAAAATTTTCTCAAGAATTTAGAAGCCCCTCATCCCCTTCATTTCGCTTCATTTTGACAAATCCCTTGTTCCACACATCGGGATCGCTTTTACTCCAATGATGTTTCCGAGAAATAAAAGATGAATTTGAGAAAAATGAGAGAATTTTTGTCCAAAATAGGCCAAGGAAGAAAAACCTCCTTCACTTTTTACACAGGTGTCATGGTTTTAGAGAAATGTCAAAAATACAGTCGCCTCAAGAGAATTGATGCACCTCTGAAGTGACCTTGGGAAAATCAAGCTTTCTCCTAGCTTGGTTGGCCAAATGACTTTCTTGATGAGTCAAATTATAACTAGACACAAATATATTTCCAATGAGCTATCATGAGCTCAATTTGGTGTTGAGGAAGACCTTCAAAAGTTGACTGCAACAGCACTCTACCTTGAGGCAGCCTCATTTTGCACATTTTGACCAGTCTTGGGATATTTGATTTTTGACAAGGCAAATGAACTCCAAATTGAAAAATTATAGTTGGGTTGGAAATTATACTCAATAATATTTCCAACTAACTATCTCGTGCCCAATTTGGACACCGGGAAGGTCTCCAATAGTCTCCTGCAAAAGGGCGTGACGCGTTGGGTTTGTGGCGCGACGCATAGAGCTGCAAGCCTAATTTCACCACAAAATTCCCCAAAATTTCCAAATGTGCTCAAATATGTGGTGTGCAAGTAAGTTAAGAGTTTTTCCATTGCAAGTGAAGAGTTTTTCTCAGAATTTATGGTGGTTTAGTGTGTAAAAGCTCAAACCCTACCTCCTTCCAGATGTGCTCAAAAACAATGGCTTAGAGTTTGTCTTTGTGTTTTTGCTATCAAATCCACTCCATCACCCCCTCACTTTTCGACTCCTCCATTTGTTCTTCACTTTAAGCCATCCATTCCCAGCAATAAAATCAAAAAGTACATCATTCAGTCAAAAAGCCAAAAGGAAGCAAAACAGAGTTTCTTGAAAAGTGTCAAAGTTTGCAACATTACAAAGTGGGTTTTCAAATAGAAAATTAAAATCCTTGGTATAAATATCATTTTTATGTTCAAGAATCCACTTGAATGCCAAGAGACAGCAGTGAGCAAAGAAGAAGTTGTGAGGAGTGAAACAGTTAGTTTGAGGGCAAACTGTGTTGAAATTTCCAAGGCGACGCGTTGGGTGACTGTCGCGACGCATTGGGCAGGCGCGGCACATTAGGCCGGCCTCCACAGTGTAAAAAATATAGTGGCACGACGCATCAGGGAGGCGCAGCGTGTTGGTTTGGTTGCGCGATGCACATGGCAGAAACCTAATTTATTACCATTTCTTCCAAATTTTCAAACCGGCTCGATCCATCTTTGTCCAAGTAAGTCCATGCAACTTCCCCATTGCCCATGAAATGTGTTTGGTGATGCTTATGAGGATTTAAATACCAAAAAAACCAAACCCTATTTGTTTGTGCAAGGATTTTTTCCTTAGGGTTTCAAAATTGGTTTTGTGTTTATCATTCCCACTTCCCCACCTTGTTTTTCCCTCATCATTGTTAATCTTGTTACATCAATTCCATTTCCGTATTCCCTATCCCATTCCCATTACCTCACATCCCAATCATGAATTTCCCAAACCCCAATGTTGTTCCAAGAAACCAAGTAACTGCTCCAAAAATCTTCAATTGACAAATTTCACTTGGTAATATTCCATCATTTCATCACCCTATCTCTCCATAGTCCCTCGCTTGTTATCACATATTTGGCAACAAAACCAAGGACACCAAACTTTTCATTTTTCATCCAAGACAACATAGACCTCGGACATCATGGAGACGAACATTTCTTATGACCGAGACAAAGGACTTCTGACAATCAATTGTATGCACTAAGAAGGCATTAAAGCATCGCAAAAGGCATGAGATAGGACTCCACCAAGCCGAAGCCTTCTGACCCTGCATTAGCGCATGATGGAGATCAAATTTTAAATTTCAAGAAATTTGGGACACATTTTGTCAATTTTGAATTTTTTGGCCTTAACACAGATTTTACTGCCCGACGCGTCGTGCCACTTGGCGCACGCTTATGATTGGGAGCTCCTCTTGGGTAAAACTTTGTGTTTTTGGATTTTTCATGAAAATTTATGCATGCCTACCCATTACCCATAGATTTTGACAATTTTTTGTGTTAAACACCATGTTGAAGCACACACATGGTGTATGAGGAGAATAAACACACACACACAAGAGACTCAACACAATGAAGGATAAGCGTGAGTATTTCTTATTTTTCCATTATACAAAGATGTACATTTATAATACAATGGTGTGACTCTTGGCTTCATATTCCAAGGTCACTTGGACTCCATTGTGACTTTTCGCATTCCACACCTACCCATGTAGGATTAGGTGTTCCAACATCCCCCTTAATCCGGCAAGTGTGAGTCCAAGAAAAGAGTTGTAATACAAATCATAGTATACATGGCAAAGACTTCGTCGAATCAACTCTTCCGAAATGTTGGAAAAAAGAGGTGGTTTTAGGATGACCACAAAACACCGGAACGCAAAATATGTTTTCACTTTTAATCCTTCAAAAACTCGGCAAGAAGCTAAAGGCTTCGCTAGAGGAATTGTCCCTCATAAAAAAAGGGAGACCTTCGACCTAAAAGAAGGGAGGTCTACGACCTGTGGTGGTTTTGGGTTGTCCACCAACCAAAGATGATGGTTTTAGGTTATCCACCAACCGAAAATGATGGTTTTAGGTTATCCACCAACCAAAGATGATGGTTTTAGGCTATCCATCAACCAAAGGTATGCTCATGGGCATCCGTGTCTCTGGCTACATCTCTGACTCTGGAATGACGAATTGTGGCTCAGGCTCGCTTGAACTTCTGACCTCCGAAATATGGAATGGAATTAAGGCTCTGTGCCTGCTTTGATGTCGATGTCAAAACTTGTACATGACCACCATTTTCCCCCCTGTCATGGACAAGGTGAGATGATGGTGAAAACTCAACTGCAAGTTTGTTCACATCCGTGAACAAGTTCTAACATGTGTCGTAAACATCTCTTGGTGATGCCCATCAAGAAGCGATCCATCCAAGATGAATCTTTGTTCTTGCAGGAGGCTTGTTTCTGAAGCATCTGTGTGAAGAATGAGTGTGCCGACCACAGTTCTTGCATGGGTGAAGATCGAAACAATGATCTTTCATATGGCCAACTCGATCACAGTGTTGGCATTTTACAATTTGTTGTTGCTACTATGGAAGAGGAGCAGAATCTGAAACAGCTGAAGGTGAGCTATCATGAGGAAATCTAACACTCTGAAATTTGATGGGCTTGGAGTAGTCAGGGATATGAAAGGACAACTCCTTGTCATATCCAAGACATGTTTTGTGCTTTTTATGGACAAGCTCTTCCCAAGGTCCGATGATGGGCTTGGGAGGTGCAAAGCCGAACCGTCGCATCTCGCATGTACATCAGCTCTTGAACAAGGAACTCGAATGAAGGATTCAACTCGAACTTTGCTTGTTTGTCAAGGAGTTTTTCAATATTCTATCAGAAACAGTTCGTAATGGCATCTTTCTGCTGAATTTCTTCTTTGCCTGGTTTAAAGATCTAACCGCAAATAGTATCACTCAATCTTCTCATGTGCATCTTGCAAACAACTGTGAATTTTACAAAGAGCATGCTTGCTCATTTTTATCATGTCATCAACATTTGAATGAATGAGGTCATTCAACAACATTAATGCCTCATTGATTTTGGCCATTTTCAACAACTTAGGCTCAAAAAATGAAAGGGTGTCGGCTTCAACCGAAAATGCACCCGTTTACAATGTGATTCAACAAGAAATACAAATGACTCAAGAGAACTTCCAACTATGGAAATCTCAAAGTACAAAGTGTGCTCCTCAAATGATGGAGGACAATCAACAATTTTTCAACAACTCAAGTACTGATTGCAACTATGAAGAAGCAATGTCTACTCACAATACAATGTCAATGCAATACAATATTTCTGCAAAAATATTTTGTAAATGTGCAGCTGAAAACACTTGTGCAAGAGGCCTTTAAGGCAGCTGAATTTTCTTCTTCAAAGAGTTGTTTTCAATGATGCCAAACTTGTCTTCAAATGTCAATTTCTTCAAAAAAATCACCCTTCAAATCAATGCCACAAATCACAATGCAAATCTGCAATTTCTTCTTCTATGTGTACAGTCCATTTTCTTCATATGTCAATTTCTTCAATTCTGTTGTTCATATCTCTCTTTCTGCTCTTTCTCTCTACCTCTCTCTGCTGTTTTTTTTTTTTTTAATTAAAAATTAATTAAAAAATGAGTTAATGGGAATTAATTAAAAAGGGAAAGGGAAATAATTAAAAAGAGGAGGGAGACTTTTCTTTTTCTTTTTTTCTTTTCTTTTTTTAATATGGAGGGGGTATTAATTATATGGTGGGAGAGGGATTAATTATATGGTGGTGGGAGGTTTTAATTAAAAAAAAAATTAAAATGAAATATGGGAAAAGGGGGAACGAATTTAAAAGGGATGGGAAAAATCTTATATTAAAATAAATTTAAAAAGAGACGGAAGGGAATTAATGATGGGATGGGATAATGGGTGGGGATTTTAATGTATTAAAATGGAAGGTGGGAATTTAAAAAGGGTGGGGATTTTAATGTATTAAAATGGAAAGGGGAATTTAAAAAGGGTGGGGATTTAATGTAATATATATAACATGGTGAGGTGAATTAAATGGGAGGGGCGGAATGAATTATATGGGAGAGCGAATTGAAAAATTTTAAAATCGAAATGGAAGGGGGAGGTGGGAGTGTAGTAAGGCCGAGAGGGGAGCGTAGGTTACAGTGGAGCGATAAGGTGGCTAGTTCGATGAGAGGGAGCATCAAACGCGAGCGGGAGGGGAGCAGGACGTGAGGGCCACGTTGTAGGCGGATGTGAGAGGGGGCAGTAAGGAAATATAGTATGCAGTGAGGATTGGGATGAGGGTGCGTTGGGAAATGAGAGCCGAGTATCAGAGTAGAGAGGTAGACAGAGCTATGAGTAGATGAGGGCTGCGTTGTGAGTAGGAGTGAGGGTGTGAGATGCGTGAGGTGAGGGCGTTTGGGTTATAGCGGGTCTAGGTAACAGGCAGGAGTGGTAGGTGTAGATACAAGGGAGGGAGCAATGAGTGTGGAAAGGAGCGCAAGAGTTGTGAGAGGGGGAGCTCGAGGGGGCTCGAGCAGCGTAGGAAATGGATAGGTGCAGAGCCGATAGCCGATAGGGAGTAGCAAGGTTTGAATGTGAGGGGGGCTGGTGCCAGAATGGTGGAGAGGGCGTTGAGAGGTGAGGATAGCAGGGATGGGGAAGGCCGAAAGGCCAAGAACTAATTTTTTTTATTTTTTTTTTAATGTAAAACAACAGAGAATAGAGAGCAGAGAATTTTCCTTTCAAATATATAGCATAATTTTTCTGAAACTTATAGCAGTAAAAATCCAGAAACTTCTTCAATAGCCCAACAGCAGAGAATATTCAATGGAAAAACTCAGAAATTTTCCAGAAACTTATTTTAAAAAAACCCAGAAACTTCTTCAGAAATCCAATTTAAATAGTATCGAGCAGCTCTTCAAAATGAAATTTAATGGGCAGAAATTGTAGGAAAACATTAGAATGAAAACCTTCAGATGCACAATGCTGCCAATTTCTGAATGCTGCTCCTCCTTCAAACCAATTTCTAAATGCTGCTCTTTCTTCAAACCAATTTCTGAATGCTGCTCTTTCTTCAAAACACTTCTGAATGGCGGCAAAAACTGCTTCAAAAACTTTGAGTGCTGCAAAAAAACCAACAATTTTTGCAGATATGCACAGGCCATACACACAAATGGCTCACTCAATTTGGAGCAGGGCCAGCAATTGCCCGCTCTGATACCATGTTAAACACCATGTTGAAGCACACACATGGTGTATGAGGAGAATAAACACACACACACAAGAGACTCAACACAATGAAGGATAAGTGTGTAGCTCACTTATTTTCCATTATACAAAGATGTACATTTATAATACAATGGTGTGACTCTTGGTTTCATCTTCCAAGGTCACTTGGACTCCATTGTGACTTTTTGTATTCCACACCTACCCATGTAGGATTAGGTGTTCCAACATTTTGTTTGCCGAAAGGGTCAAAAACACCCTAAAATTGACCTTTCTGCCCCTTTTTGGACACACAGGAAGAAGTGTTGGGAAAACTCATTTTTTGAGGGTCAAATGGAAACTAAATTCAGAAATTCCACTTGGGTTGGAAATTAGACAGGTATATTTTTCCAACGAGCTATCCTGCGCTCAATTTGGACACTGGGAAGGCCTTCAAAATCGGCTCCAAAGTAGCACGACGCATAGAGATTTCAAGCGCAGCGCATTGGGGATTTTGGCTCATTTTTCACTCAGTAACTATGTTTTTCGCCTAGTTTTGGCCAGTTTGATTTTTTTACTTCCACATGTAAAACTCTTGATGTAATTTGATGTAATTTCATGGCTCTTGATGTAATTTTGACAAAATTTTACTCATGAAAGTAGATTCATTCATCAAAAAGTGAATTATAACTAAATGAATCAGTTTCCTATCTTATAGAGGCAAGCTGTTCCACTGCCTATTTTCTAGTTCTTAGTTTAGATCTTGTTGAAATAGCTCCTAAAATAGTGAGCTCGACCACTAGAGGCATGGGGATGAGTTATTCTTGTCTATATCTTGTAGTTTCTCAGTCATTTTCAGGGTTGGACACTTGGGATTGCTTGGAGCTTCATTGTACATTTCATCTCTGCATTTTGGCAAAGGAAATAGACCAAGGTTTGCAGCACTCCTTGGGATCCATGTGGCTCTTTTTTTTGATGATGTGTTTCTCTCTGTGATTGTAATTTTACTAATGCTTCATGTGTATCATCATCCTTCTTATTTCTTCTCAAGTTAAACAAACAAGTAATAAAGGTGGAATTCATTAGATTTGCAGTGCTCTACCTTGAAGTTTTGTTTAATTTTCTATGTTTTCAACTGTCTGAAGAGGATTCCTGAAATCCTTTTTCCCTCTTCAACTCATCACCAGTCTGAGCTATCCATTTCATTCAATTCGAAACATCAAAACAATTGCCTTTCTTGCCCCATTCAGCTCTCTACAAAACTAATCATTTCCCAGACCCAAAATCTGCCCTTCCCTTTGATCCAAAAAACACCTGCAAAAATCAAATCCAACCTCCTTACATATATACCTAGTCTAAAATTAGCCTTTATTCAAGTCATCTCAAGCCTCACTGATTATTTTGCTGAGATTGACCAGGAGAGGGCCCTCTACCGATATGGTAGGGCTAGCTACCAGATTAAGCGTGGTTTGATGTTACCCTAGACTCTGCCTTCTTCAGCTTGAGGTAGATTTAGGCAATAACATAGTGGCGACTCCACTGGGGAAAGATAAAGTTTTTTGTTTGCTTTATAAACTACAGACAGAGCCTGAAGTTAGCCAGGTAGCCTTCGAAACGCTCTTGCTTTGCATTAGCGAAAGTAGATGAATGCTGCTTCAGTCAATCTCCGGTCTAGTTTATGAACTGAACATTTGATTTCCTCAGTAAGATCTAATCAAGTTCAGATCTGATTGTTGATGGTGGACAATGATCAGACACCACAAGGCTGAAATCATTCACCTGGCGATTCTAAATTAGTTTCGAGATCAGATCCAAGGACTCCACTGGAGGATGAACCTGACCAGCAGAAACATGAAAGGAAAATATGGAAAGATTAGGTATTCAAGTTGGAATTTCATCCAAGAAATTTTGTTCTTTGTCATAAATTATTTCTTCTCTTTTCCCGAGAATGTCAATAAGGCTTTGCAAAGAATATTGTATTTGAGAAAATACCCTCGCCCTGCATTTGATTCCTTCCTTTTGAAGATTGTGAACACCAAAGATTTGCATGTTTTTGAGCTTGATCAAGGCCTTTCTTCCGAATCTTGTGATGACCATCGTCAAATTGATGAACCTCAAGATATCAATACTGATTCTGCAGCATTTGGACATACCCCTATACCTTGTAAAATTCTAGATCGATACAAGCCTCTTATTTTACATCCTATATCCCATGCTTTCCCTAAAAATCATGACCTATATCTACCAAGATTTGATGGTGAACGTGACAACATCACTGCTGAGAGACATGTTCTGAATTTTGAGTCTTTTCTTGACCTTTTTGAAGTTGATGAAGAGGATGTCAGTATTAGGCTTTTTTCTCTTTCTTTTCAAGGCAAAGTCAAGACTTAGTTCAAAGCCCTGCCTGATGCGAGCATCTCAGATTTCCAGTAGTTCGTCAAAGTTTTCCTCAACAGGTGGGTGATCAGACAGAACCCTTTCTTGATTATAGAAGAGTATAACCAGCTGAAAAGATTTCCAGGGGAGACAGTACAACAGTTTTCTGCCAAATTTAACAAAGTATATTTTTCGATGCCAGTTGATATAAGGCCTCCTCCTAGATCTGCTCTCTTGCACTACTTGGGTGCCTTTGATCTGGAAATGGAGTTTCAGCTGAGAGAAAGGAATCTTGCAACACTTGAAGAGATGCAAAACAATGCAGTAAATGTAGAGGCTCATTTTCTGATCCGAACGGAAAATTTGAATGAAGAAGAGATGAAAAACATAGATCTGGAGAAATCGACATCTCTAGAGGTAAAGCTTGACATTTTGGTAAGTGCAGTGGAAGAGTTGATGCAAAATATCACCACAAGGAATGAGTATAATGTTCAAGCCCATGGCTCACTGATTAAAGAAGAACAAGTTGTTGATCCAAAACATTTTGTTTCTTATCCCAATCGTCATAGATCTCATAATGATTCTTTTGTAGATCATCTTGGAGAAGAGAGATATGTTGATTTGACATGTATGCTTGATGATGTGTTTTATACTGATGATTTGCCTCAGTTTGATCAGTATGATGATGATTATGTTCTCCAAACAGAAGCTAATCTTGCAGACAAATCAGAAGCTAGTTTGTGGAAGGAGGAAGTTCACTTTCAGCAACTTGAGTACAGTGATCAACCGATGCATATCAACTATGAAAATGACGAAGAAAGTGCAGCAAATTTTGAAGTAAGTGAAGGATCTTTGCCTTCTTTTTTTTATTCATTTCAGTTCATCAGAGATAACTTCCATGCAATCAGAAATCAACTGTCAACAAGTCTTGATTTGGACCATCTTGAGGGCAATAAAAACCTTGTTCAAGACTTCTCATATCCATATTTGCAACCCTCAAATTCCATTGATTTTCAAGTTGCAGATGAAGACATGGAAGCTGGCACATATGATCAAATGATACAAGATGATTCCGTACCATTTTGTTTTGAATCATTTCAGTTTTTGAAGGGTAAATTGCATAGTAAATCTTCAAATGAGAAGCCCGTAGGAAATCATGTAATCTCATCGGAACCAATAGAAAATGGGTTGCAGCATTCTTTTCAAGTTTTTCACGATCCAATAGCTGATGTGTTGGATGATGTCTGCAGTCAAAGTATTTCTCCATTGACTATATGTGAGCTTGAAACGTGTACTGATATAAACATGATCCGGCAGTTGGTCTCTTTATCATTTTTAGCAGGAGTCTCGTCACAAATCTCAGATCAAAGTTTGCATTCATGGTATGAGGAGAAGAAAAATAATCCATTGGATGAGCTAAGTCCCAGTGTGCATGAACTTCAAGATCCTTATGCAGTGTTTTTGGAGGCGGATAGAGAATCCATAGTATTCAACGGATCTGTTCACAAGTTTTCATGGGAGTCTCCTTTCAGTAGTTCTCTCTTGTTGTTCATAAACGAGCACTTGCAGAGAATTCAAACAGCAGCTGAAATACTTACCTGGTTGCATTGGTTGTTTCATTTCACTTGATCAGGTGATGAATGAAACTGTTAGAGTAGGTTGTATTGAATAAGCTTCATATTGAGCATATTTTCCAGTTTTTCGGTTGTGTTTAAGTATCGAGTCAGTTTTTAGTTGAGTGAGAGTCAATTTGTGTCGTCAAGTCATCAGTTTTCAGTCATGATTTCAGCTTGAGTTTTTTACTCCATTGCCCAATGGATGAAGGCACTGTCTACTTTCCAAAGATCTGTAGTTCTTGGCACCTCCAAGGATCTACCATCCCCATTGGAGCCAATGTTAGTTTCAGTCTTTGCAGCCTTCCTCCAGTGATCAAACATGCTCTTACAAAGTGATTTTAAGGTGTCAAGGTCAAATTTTGTCATTTCAGTGAGTCTTCAAGTAAAATTTGGTCACTAGGTATTAGGTCTAGGGTTTGCTTTCACTCCTTTCAGAGTTGTCCAAATTTCGTTACATGTCACCATTCAGCTGAGTGTACCATCATTCAGAGGGTTTTCATCATCATGCTAGATTCCAAAGGGTCATTTTACACCTTGTTCATGCTTCAGTTGTGCCTAGGTAAGGTTCATTTCCCTCTCCTAGGGTTTTGAAGGTAATTTCTCTTGGATGGTCAAATAATTAGCAAAACTTGTATCGTGATGTTCATACACCTTCCCCTATCCTTAATGTACATTATTAAACACTTCCCATCACTGAGATCCCCCAAATTCCTCATTTTCGCACAAACCCTAATTTCTTGCTACAACTTGGCAATTTTCTAGGCTAGGCCCGTGTTTTTCCCTTTTGGACCCCTTCCCCTCACTCAATCTCTGGAATTCCACCTTCCCCTGCTTCCTAACATCCCTTCCTACTTCCCAAAATTTTCTCAATAATTTAGAAGCCTCTTATCCCTTCATTTCGCGTCATTTCGACAAATCTCTTGTTCCACACAGCGGGATAGGTTTTACTCAAATGATGTTCCTGAGAAATAAAAGATGAATTTGGGAAAAATGAGAGATTTTTTTGTCCAAAATATGCCAAGGAAGAAAAACCTCCTTCACTTTTTACACAGGTGTCATGGTTTTAGAGAAATGTCAAAAATACCGTTGCCTCAGGAGAATTGATGCACCTCTGAAGTGACCTTGGGAAAATCAATATTTATCCTAGCTTGTTTGGCCCAATGACTTGTGTGATGAGTCAAATGATAACTAAACACAAATAGCTTTCCAATTAGCTATCATGAGCTTAATTTTGAGTTGAGGACGACCTTCAAAAGTTGACTGCAACAGCACTCTGCCTTAAGGCAGCCTCATTTTGCACATTTTGACCAGTCTTGGGAGATTTGATTTTTGATAGGGAAAATGAAATCCAAATTGAAAAATTCTAGTTGGGTTGGAAATTAGACTCAATAATATTTCCAACGAGCTATCCTGCGCCCAATTTGGACACCAGGAAGGTCTCCAAAAGTCTCCTGCAAAAGGGCGCAATGTGTTGGGCTTATGGCGCGACGCATAGCGCTGCAAGCCCAATTTCACCATAAACTTCTCCAAAATTGCCAAATGTGCTCAAATATGTGGTGTTAAAGTAAGTTAAGAGTTTTTCCATTGCAAGTGAAGATTTTTTCTCAGAATTTATGGTGGTTTAGTGTGTAAAATCTCAAACCCTACCTCCTTCCAGATGTGCTAAAAAACAATGGCTTAGAGTTTGTCTTTGTGTTTTTGCTATCAAATCCACTCCATCACCCCCTCACTTTTTGACTCCTCCATTCATTCTTCACTTTAAGCCATCCATTCCCTACAATATAATCAGAAATTACATCATTGAGTCAAAAATCCAAAAGGAAGCAAAACAGAGTTTCTTGAAAAGTGTCAAAGTTTGCAACATTACAAAGTGGGTTTTGAAATAGAAAATTAAAATCCTTGGTATAAATATCATTTTTATGTTCAAGAATCCATTTGAATGCCAAGAGACAGTAGTGAGCAAAGAAGAAGTTGTGAGGATAGAAACAGGTAGTTTGAGGGAAAACTGTGTTGAAATTTCTGAGCGCGACGCGTTGGGTGACTGTCGCGATGCATTGGGTAGGCACGGCGCATTGGGCTGGCCCCCGCAGTGTAAAAAATACACTGGCGCGATGCATCAAGGAGGCACGGCGCGTTGGGTTGGTTGCGCAATGAACATGGCAGAAAGCTAATTTATTGCCATTTCTTCCAAATTTTCAAACTGGCTCGGTCCATCTTTGTCCAAGTAATTCCATGCAACTTCCCCATTTCCCATGACATGTGTTTGGTGATTATTATGAGGATTTAAATACAAAAAAAACAAACCCTATTTGTTTGTGCAAGGATTTTTTCCTTAGGGTTTCAAAATTGGTTTTGTGTTTATTATTCCCACTTCCCCACCTTATTTTTTCCTCATCATTGTTAATCTTGTTACATCAATCCCATTTCCTTATTCCCTATCCCATTCCCATTACCTCACATCCCAATTATTAATTTCCCAAACCCCAATGTTATTCCAAGAAACCAACTAACTGCTCCAAAAATCTTCAATTTTCACTTGGTAATAGTCCATCATTTCCACCACCCTATCTCTCCATAGTCCCTCACTTGTTATTACATATTTGGAAACAAAACCAAGGACACCAAACTTTTCATTTTTCATCCAAGACAAGATAGACTTTGGAAATCATGGAGACGGATACTTCTTATGACCGAGACAGTGACTCTACAACTGAATTGCATGCACCAAGAAGGCATTAAAGCATCGCAAAAGGCATGATAGACTCCAAATTTTGGCTGAAGCTTCCTTGGCCCAGAATAGTGCATGATGAAGGACACTCAGCCTAAATTTCAAGAAATTTGGGACACATTTTGTCAATTTTGAATTTTTTAGCCTTAACACAGATTTTCCTGCCCGACGCGTCGCGCCACTTGGCGCGCGCTTATGATTGGGAGCTTATCTTGGGTAAAAATTTGCATTTTTGGATTTTTCATGAAATTTTATGCATGCCTACCCATTACCCAGAGATTTTGACAAGTTTTGGGTTGCCGGAAGGGTCAAAAACACCCTAAAATTGACCTTTCTGCCCCTTTTTGGACACACAGGAAGCAGTGTTGGGAAAACTCATTTTTGGAGGGTCAAATGGAAACTAAATTCAGAAATTCCACTTGGGTTGGAAAGTAGACAGGAAGATATTTCCAATGAGCTATCCTACACTCAATTTGGACACCGGGAAGGCCTTCAAAATCGGCTCCAAAGTGGCGCGATGCATAGAGATTTCAAGTGCGGCGCATTGGGGATTTTGGCTCATTTTTCACTCAGTAACTCTGTTTTTTGCCTAGTTTTGGCGAGTTTGATTTTTTTACTTCCACATGTAAAACTCTTAATGTAATTTGATGTAATTTCATGGCTCTTGATGTAATTTTGACAAAATTTTACTCATGAAAGTAGATTCATTCATCAAAAAGTGAATTATAACTGAATGAATCAGTTTCCTATCTTATAGAGGCAAGTTGTTCCACTGCCTATTTTCTAGTTATTAGTTTAGATCTTGTTGAAACAGCTCCTAAACTAGTGAGCTCGACCCCTAGAGGTATGGGGATGAATTATGCTTGTCTATATCTTGTAGTTTCTCAGTCATTTTCAGGGTTGGACACTTGGGATTGCTTGGAGCTTCATTGTACATTTCATCTCTGCATTTTGGCAAAGGAAATAGACCAGGGTTTGCAGCACTCCTTGGGATCCATGTGGCTCTTTGTTTTGATGATGTGTTTCTCTCTGTGATTATAATTTTACTGATGTTTCATGTGTATCATCATCCTTCTTATTTCTTCTCAAGTTAGACAAACAAGTAATAAAGGTGGAATTCATTAGATTTGCAGTGCTCTACCTTGAAGTTTTGTTTAATTTTCTATGTTTTCAACTATCTGAAGAGGATTCCTGAAAGCCTTTTTCCCTCTTCAACTCCTCACCAGTCTGAGCTATCCATTTCATTCAATTCGAAACATCAAAACAATTGCCTTTCTTGCCCCATTCAGCTCTCTACAAAACTGATCATTTCCCAGACCAAAAATATGCCCTTCCCTTTGATCCAACAAACACCTGCAAAAATCAAATCCAACCTCCTTACATATATACCTAGCCTAAAATCATCCTTTATTCAAGTCGTATCAAGCCTCACTGATTATTTTGTTGAGATTGACCAGGAGAGAGCCCTCTCCCGATCTGGTAGGGCTAGCTACCAGATTAAACGTGGTTTGATGTTACCCTAGACTATGCCTTCTTCAGCCTGAGGTAGATTTAGGCAATAACAAGTTGCATTGTACGAAAAAAAGAGGATGGAATGGGGTAGTAACAAGAAATAATTCGGATGGTTGAATGGTAGAAGTGTGCCTTATCCTGATCATTTAAAAGAAAATATGCCAATTATATTCCCCAACAGTTGGGTTGTTGACCAAGTCAGAGAGAAATATGGTGCAACCAGTCGCTACCCATGTGTTAAAGAGGATGCACGAAACATAGGAATTGGATGCAACAACTTCGTAATGATCTATTTAAGTACATTTTAAACTTAATAATGCACCTTTGAAATGTAACATCTATATTTCATATTTTAACAGTTGGGTTATTATAAGACACATTACACTATGATTTTTTAACTTTTTATAGGTGCATTTTTTCCCATCTATGTGGCCATATGGACACCATTTTCACACAGAAAATTCCGATGATGGACATATGACACAAGACTGTGGAGTGGAAGTCGAGGTCGATCAATCTAGTCGAGCTAGCCACCGTGATAAAAACCTAGTACGAGGGACATTAGGTTATGTCAGAAAGATACTTTATATCATTGAAGTGGACTTATCTTCTTTTCGATGATTTATTTTTAGGTGCAAGTGGAGGCAGACCTTTCAAAAAAATAATGTAAAGGAATATCACAATAGTAGGCTGATATGTATCAACTCTAGAAATATGTGGGATGAAGCTAAGAAGCCTTATGCTTTCCCTAAACACTACAACCAAGTGTTTTTTTACCCAGATGTGTTGGATATGGATTGGTGGTTAATGGAAGAAGTGTCCTCAGACACATAATTTTATTAATAGGAAAAGAAATTACATGAGAAATTTGCAATATTTTACACCTGTAGACCCCAACACTCTTGCAAAAATGAGAGTTAGCTATATGTGAGCTAAATGTCCTAACATATTTTAGTTATAGATCACTTATTAAAATAACAAGTGTCCATTTACAATAAATATCCTCCTAACAAATATATTAACGTTTTTCCTATATTAGAGCCTAAGATATTACACTTTTCTAGAGTCATATATTTTGTAAAAATATTATATTTCTAGGTGTATCCAATATTAATTTAAATATTATAATTTAATAAATATTTTATCCTAGCTTTAAACTATGATATTTGTATGTTTTTGTATCATCTAAGATTCCCCCCTATTATCCAAAGATACATTACAACAGTTACCAGGTTCATCCCTGAACTAAGTAAATTTTATCCTGCCAAGTGGTTTTGTGAAGATATCAAAGACCTGATCTTCTGAAGGACAAAAAATCATCTTGATGACATCCTTTGCAATGAGTGATCTGATATGATGATATTTGGCGTCCACATGCTTTGTCTTTGAATGAAAAACTGGGTTATTGGTAAGCTTTATGGCTGACTATTTGTCGATGAATAATGATGTAGCTCTGCTTGAGGAATTCCCCAGTCCTGTAAAACTATGTGCAACCAAACAATCTCACATGCTACTTCCCATGCTGATATGTACTCTGTTTCTGCTGAAGAACTGGCCACTGTAGCTTGTTTCTTGCAACTCCAAGACACTACAACTGACCCTATGTTCATTAAATAACCTGAGGTGGATGCCCTTTCATCAATACTGCCAGCAAATTCGGCATCTGAAAATCCATCAAGTACACAGTTTTTAGTATTTTTGTAAAGAAGACCAAAATATTTTGTTCCTTGGATATAATGAAGAACTCTTTTGGTTGCATTCCAATGGATGTCTCGTGGTTCCTGCATAAAGCATGAAAGAATACTGATGGCATAAGAAATATGTGGGCGAGTGGTATTCAGATAAATTAGGCTGCCAATATATTATCTATAAGTAGTTATATTCACCATTCCACCCCCCCCCCCCCTTCAAATTTTGAAAGTTTCAAGTTTCGTTCCATGGGGATAAGAACAGGCTTGAAATTTTGCATTCCAAATCGCTGAAAACTTTTGTTGCATACTTACTATGAGGAATGAAAATATGATGTGGATGTTGGAATACTTCAACTCCAAGATAGTAGTGAAGTAGTCCCAAATCTATCATCTTAAAACTTGCATGTAACTCCTTTTTCACCTGTACAGTGTGATCATCATTGTCACCAGTGATGATCAAATCATCTACATACATAACAAGAATTACCATATTTTTACCTTGTTGGCATACATACAAGGTATCATCAGATTCACTTCATTGAAAGCCAACTTTTCAAAGGTATTCATCCATTTTGGCATACCAAGCTCGGGGAGCTTGTTTTAACCCATATAAAGCCTTTATCAATTTGCAGACTTTATGTTCTTGTCCTTCAATTTCAAAACCTAGTGGTTGTGTGATATACACTTATTCCTGTAAATATCCATTGAGGAAAGCACTTTTGACATACATCTGATGAACTCTCCATCATTTCTGGGCTGCTAATGCAAGTTAATCAGATGGTGTTCCATTTAGCCGTAGGAGAAAAATTTTCCTCATAATCAATCCCTTCCTGTTGCACAAAACCCTTAGCAATAAGTCTTTATTTGTACTTGTTGATATCTCCATTTTTCTTGTACTTAATTCAGTATACCCATTTGCATCTGATGGGTTTAACATTTTGAGGACAATCAACAAGTTTCCAAGTGTCGTTGTTGAGATTTTCCTGATATTCATCATCCATAGCATGTTTCCATTCTTTATGTTTTACTACCTCTCTATAAGTAAAGGGTTTAGTAAAAGAATTTGCTATCAAGGAAAAACTTCCTTCACTTCTATGTGACCCCCTTGTTCCTATTTATTCTACTTATTAGGCCTTACAAATTTCAAAAGTTGAATTTCCCATTTTGGCAATTGATGTTCACTGGTTTCAGATTCTGAAAAATCACCATCATTGAAAACAGGGTTGATGTAAACAGATGTTTGTTGATCAACCGCAAATTTTGGGGGCGAAGATTCACTGTTAGAAGAATTTCTACTGCTAGTAGATTTGGATGAACTGTCAGAAGACCCAGATTGTGCTGGTGAAGTAGATTGAACGTATGAATTATCTTCAGATGAAGGAAAATCAAGTTCATACCAATTTTGTGAATTTGGTTGACTTTGTATATTTCCTTTTCTTTTATCACCTTTTGTTTCTAACTTTTGAAGAAGACTTTCTATTTCTTCAGCACTCTTACCCTCAATCTCATTAAAAATCACATCTATGCTCACAATAAAATTTCCATTGGACAAAATTCGGTACCCTTTCTTCTCATCAGAATACCCAATCATTGTGCACTTCAAGCTTCGTGAGTCAAGTTTAGTTCATTTTTCTTTCGGAACTAAGCCATAACTTACCGATCCAAAAAATCTGAGATGTTTAACTCGAGGTTTGAAATCAAAACATGCTTCATAAGGTTTGATTTCGTCTAAAGAAGCAGTTGGAGATATGTTCCTTAAGTACACAGCTGTATGAATTGCCTTGTCCTAATATATAGGACTTAACTTTTTAAAAGTTAGCATCGACCTTACCATTCCTAACAAGGTGCAGTTCATTATTTCTACTAATCCATTTTTCTTTTGAGTGTATACATTTGTAAGATGTAATTTTATGCCATTATCCATGCAATAAATTTTGAATTCATTAGAAGTGAATTCTCCTCCATTATTTGTTCTAAGAGTGCTAATATTCTCCTTGAATTCATTTTCAATAAGTTGGCGAAAATTTTTAAAATTTTCAAATGCTTCTGACTTTTTCTTCAAAAAATATACCCAATTCATCCTGCTAAAATCATCAACAAAGAGTAAGAAATATTTGCATCCTCCTATCAAAGTTTGTAAGGGTCCACAAATATCACTGTGAACCAATTGCAAGCGCCTATTTTCTTGCCATGAACTTGTTGGAAAAGTATCTCGATTTTGTTTTCCATAAATGCAAGATTCGCATTTTTCATTTTCCCTTTTGAATTTTGGAAGTCCCTTAACCATTCCATATTTCTATAAATAAAAGAGACTTTCAAAGTTGAGATGGCCATACCTTACATGCAACAATCTGATCAGTGAAATGTCTGTACTTGTTGCTCCTGCAAAGTCAGAATTCCTTAAAATAATTGTCCTTTTCATCCTCAACAGTTTTCCATATTTATAACCTTTCATCACTATTTTCATGTTTTCTTTGACTGAGTTAATTTTAACTAAGCTACCCTTCATAATCACTAGATGTCCTTCTTGTTGAATCATGACTAAAGACAACAATTTTTTCTTAAATGCTGGCACATACCATACATTTGAAATCATTTTTTCTCTAATGCCAAGTAGAAAAAATTTAACTACACCTTTGCCATAAGGAGTATGTTTTATATCATCAGCTAGAAAGATTGAATTGAGATGGCATTGTTGGAAGTTCCAAAAGAAGTCACACCGAAAATTCATGTGTTGAGTTGCTCCTCTATCCAAAATCCATGCATCTTCATAATCACTTCTAAGAAAGGTTCAAACCTGTAAAGTTGTTGATTTTGTGCTTTTGAAGACATATTCTGAACCATCATGATCATCTTGGTCATTTGAAAATTGTGAAATGTTTTGATGAAACTTAGGAATTTTATCAATGGAAGTTCTACAATCCTCAACAAAATGGCCAAATTTGTTACATCTTCTGCAAACAATTTGACTTAAATCTCTACCTCTTCCTTGATATTGTCCTCTGCATCTACTTTAACCTTTTTTCTGAGCTTTTCCTCTTCCTTGATTATAGCCTCTGCCTTGATTATTTCCTTTGCCTTGAAAATTGCTCCTGCCTGAACTGTAGCCTCTGTTGAGATTATTTCCTCTGATTTAACTGCGACCATGACCTTGTACACTGTGGGTTGCTTGACTTTGTTTGAAATGTCATCTTCCTCTGTTTCTAGAACTATAAGATGAGGATTTATTTGTGCTAGCCTCTATGAAGAAGACATCTTCCCCAATCTACCTCAAAAAAAAATTGTCATGTTGGGCTAACATATCACTCAACTCATCAAACTTGATCTTCTCTAATTTTCCAGTAACTTGCAAAGTTTCCAAAAAATGTGTGTAAGAAGATGGCAATCCAACAATTAAAATTGTAGTAAGGAAAATTTCATTGACAACTTGAAAACCATAATTTATTATGTATTTCTTGAAGTTTTTAAACTGTGAAATGTATTCAAGAACATCACCACCTTCAATTAATTTTTGTTGGAGAAAATTTAATTGAAGATCAACCTTTTTTTTAATTCAGGTTGTATATCAAATATATATTTGAATTTACGCAAAGCAATCCATGCATCTGAGGCATTTTCAATATGAATATACATCTCATTGTTAACTAAAGACTTTATAAGAGCTAGTGCTTGACTTCCCATTTTGCAAGTAAATCTACATCTGTTGGTTTATTAGGCTTAATGTTGCCATCACATATTTCATGCCACAGTTCATTATATATTAGTGATTTCAATTAGACATTTCCATGTCTTATAAGATTTTTCCCCTTCTAGCTTATCAGAATCAGAGAACAGATTAATTAACTTCAACATTGTAGTGTTGAAGCAGTGCACCAAAAGAATCAAGCACAAGAAAAATCAGCAACTCATCACACGAAACAAACCACACAAAAACGAACTATCGGGGCTTTACCTTGGCCCTCGTATAGTCATTTGAAAAAGGTGAAAAATGACTGAGCTTTGCACTTGGCTCTAGTCAATTTATCTTTGAGAGTTTGCAATGAAATATTTTCAAAATTTGACCGCTTGACAACGTCCTTACAAATTTACTTTCAAAAAAATCTAATTCCCCCTCAAAGTAAAAAAGTACTTTTTGTTACAAATAATGACCCGTTTTTTTTTAAATAAAAAATTAGAAATAACATCTACTTATTACTCCACT
This sequence comes from Pinus albicaulis, assembly GCA_034641835.2. Lineage (NCBI taxonomy): Eukaryota > Viridiplantae > Streptophyta > Pinopsida > Pinales > Pinaceae > Pinus > Pinus albicaulis. The sequence continues at coordinate 652,116,812 of CM076570.1, forward strand.
TCACCTTATTGCTCAAAAAATATATATATATTTAAATAAATCCCAATTTTCTCCCTTATAACTCCAATTAGAAAAACAATTATCACTCCACTTTTTTTTTTACAAAATTTGCTACTCCAAGGATTTACAAAAAAAGGTCCTTTCACTCCTTATTACTCCAAGTCTTCATAGATTGGAATGCACCAAGTCAAATGTCCTGAGTCCAATAAAAGGTTTTTCTAGCAATAATATACATACATGAGGCCAATGGCTCAACTTCTTTGTCCGTGTTGCATTACAGGGCCTCCATGCAATTCAATTCGACGGGTTCACTTTCAATAATGCAGTTATTACACTTGATTCACTGGGTGATTTCAATACGGAAACTGAAATAAAGATTAGTTAGAAGACATTGTTGTAAATCAGAACAAGCAAAATATATTGGACAATTGGCTTGTTGAGGATAAGCTGGTATGCAGTGTACCATGGAACAACAGAATTGGTTTTCACGCAAATTGAGGGCAACACCTACATCGATAGTGAGAACAATAGCATCACCGTTGATAATTTAAATTACTGTCTAGTTATCATGAAAAACTGATGTCATTGTTGCAATGGGTGCCTTGTCTTCTTCCATGGTACATGTCTTAAAAACACAAAGAACATGATGTGAATTTTGGCAGAGATTACAGTTTAAGCCTCCCGGATGAATACCTGACCTGCATCTCCTGCAGCCTAAGCTCCAGCGACCGTCACCGATGCTCTGTGGTGTGCAAGAGATGGTTCGAGCCGCGAGCTACTATCCTTGGATGCTCAGTTGGATATCTCAGCAGCAATCCCAGGCCTCTTCAGCAGGTTCGAGCATGTTGGTAAAAATTTGAAATTGAAGGCATGTACGGAGTTATCATATGTGGGTGTTACAATGCCAAGGGCATAAATATTCTTCTTTATAGTGACAGCCTCAGAGATATGACTTTTGATTTGAATCGAATCTTTAATCCAGATGGAGACAAAGTTTTTCTCAAGTATAATAACACCAAAGAGGTCATTGGAGTGAGGAATTGGAAAAACTCAAAACCATAGGAATTGAGAAGAAACTGCAGCAGAGTTTCCTTGAGTATTCAAAATTTCAAATGGAGATCTTGGATGGTTTCATCGAGGGAAGATCACAGGACCTTTTCCGGCCAGATGGGAGTATGTGAATTCACACTTGGTACCTTAGGGATAATCGTTTCTTATCGCTACTAAAAAATTTTGAATCTTAAAAAAAAATTGATTTCCATATTTAAAATCTAAAATCAATGAATAATTAAATTTGTTTTCCCTTAAAAAAAACTGTACCAAATGCATACCAATTAATCTCTGACAAATAGATGGAGTTTTCCAAAAGCCTGAAGAGTTGGAATCTCCTCTTCACATCGACTGCAATACTGGAGCTCTGATACCACAATAATGGCAGAAGTGTCCTCAAACACATAATTTTATTAATAGGAAAAACAATTACATGAGAAATTTGCAAGAGTTTACACCCCTAGACTCCAACACTCTTGCAATCAGGAGAATTAGCTATATATAAGCTAAATGTCATAACATATTTTAGTTATGGATCACTTATTAAAATAACAATTTTCCATTTAAAATAAATATCCTGCTAACAAATATACTAACTTTTTTCCTATATTAGAGCCTAAGATACAACACTTTTCTAGAGTCATATCTTTTGTAACAATATTCTATTTCTAAGTGTCTCCAATATTAATTTAATAAATATTTTATCCCAGCTTTAAACTATGATGTTTGTATGTTTTTGGATCATCTAACAGTGGTTCTTATTGAGACATGACCCTAGATCAAAACGTATTTTTTGAGAACAATAATGTTATCATGCCAAGCGAGCTGAAAGATAACGAGGGTGATCATGAGAACATAAAGTGGTATGGTACATGTGTTATTTCATCATTTATAATATTTAAGAATGGTTTTTATAAAGAAGAGGACTTAAACTTATAACTAAGACTCTCTTTTTTCGAAACATTATAATATGTATTTTGAATTAATTGGTTTGCATTGCGTTAATGTTAAAATCATTTCACTTGATAATTTGCAATTATGTTGATCTCGAAAAAAATGCACTGTATCAATTTCTTTTCTTTTTTTATGTCAATTCCTAAGATATTACAACTACTTGATTGCTTTAAATGTGTGTGAATGATATATCTTAAAAAAATTTAAAATTATATTAATGTATACTGTTATTTTTGGTAGGTAAGATCATAATAAAATAATGATAATTCTAAACATGAACTTATTTGCATTATTTTCTAAACTTTATTATGTTACAAAAATTCATATTATTCTAGATTTATTATTTTACAATTATTTATATTCATACAAATTTAAAATTTTACAATTTTACAATTATGGTAATTTAACAATATTTATGGTATACATTTTACTTATGGTAGTTATGGTTCAAAATTGAAAATTAATTTACAATTTTGCAATTTTACAAATTTACAAAATTACAAATTTTAGTAAAATTGAATCATGACAATTCATACAATTACAATTACAATTTTACAATTTCACAATACAATTACAATTACAATTATAATTTTTACAAATATGTTACGTACAATTACAATTAAAATTACAATTACAAATCCCAAATGTGGGCGATTAACTGCCCCCGGAATGTGGCAAGACCAATGTGTGTCACATGGCTAGGCCATATAGCCACACAAAGGGCTGGTACCGCGGCATTTAACACCCACAGATGTGCGCATCAGTCATTCCACCCTCCCGCACTTGGCCTTAACTGCTGCTCTGCAAACCGTCCTACACCTCCTTCAATGGCATCATGTCCCTCCTCTTTGTCATTCTCAATCCGCATACATTCTCTATCTTTTACACTCACCTCTGCTAGACCTTTGACCTCCTCTGAGTCGTTGCTCGACCTCCACCTCCTGCTCGCTCCGCAGCCCTCTGGTGCTGATAGCTATCTACCCGATCATTGTGCTCATTCGCTTCCCTCATCTCGCTCGCCCTCCCATCCCCCCCGCTCGCCCTCCAGCTCCATTATGCTGAGATGGCACCTCATGAGATGCAGACGAGGAAGAGGAAGAGGGGCAGGCTCTCGCCCACCTCTCTCCATTCATGATGAGGCCAACTCACCGCCACCAGTTGAAAATGTGGAAATTTTCAACTTTGACAGTCTCCTGGATAGACCCAGGGTCACTGCCACAATTTCTGTTACGTTTCAGGAAGCGCAGCCCAGCTCCATGGGCTTGGGATCCAAAAAAACACATGCACAAGTAAACTATCTCCTTGGCGCCTTCACCGGACTCTCGAAAGTCCGCTGCCCTACCTGTCAAGTCTGGTTCGCCATCCTCCAGCAATGCAGGTAGCCATAGCGGGAGTTATCAACATACGGAGGGGGAGATGAGCAAAGGCAGTAATCAAGCACGCATTGCATCCTCGCCTGAACCTACATCACATTAGTCCAAGAAAGAAGACGACTCATCCGAGGATTACATATATCTCATTGAATTTTACAATTATGTATAATTACAATTACAATTAAAATTACAATTTTACAATTTTATATACAATTAAAATTAAAATTACAATTACAATTACAATTATAATTTTACAATTTTACATACAATTACAATTAAAATTACAGTTACAATCACGACATAATATTTAATAAATATCATGATTTAATATTAAAAATAAACATCACTATCATGATAACCATCGTACAAACATCATATTCTAAAATACACATTCAAATTCGCTAACATCATCTAATCATTGTGATCATCATCATCTAACAAAACACAAGCATTGTATAACATCATCACAACACAAACATCAAATATAAATCTCATGTCAAATAACTGTTATCACATACACATATATCTGCAAGCACATTAAATGAACATATCTAACATGACCTAGCAATATACACATCATGATGAACAACAACGTGTAAATTAATTACATCAACATGAATATAAAATACATGCACTATATATATATATATATATATATATATATATATATATATATATATATATATATATATAACCGTAGAATGTCAAAAATATACAATTTTAATATAACTGCATATAAATGTCAAATATTGGGTGGTACTACATCAATACTAGTACTAGTCAAGGCCTCCTCAGTCGATGGTGCAACCTCATGCTCAGATGGATGACATGCCTGCTCCAGAGGTGCCTGCTGATCAGATGGTGCATTCTGCTCAGGAACTGCCCGCTGATGAGTTGTTGATGGTGTAGCTTGCTCAGTGGATGGTGTGGCCTGCTCAAATGGACCTGCCTGCTCAGTCAATGGCCATGGCTGCTCGGGTCTAGGTGTCTACTGAGATGGTGCATACTACTCAGAAGATGCGAACTGATCAGGACTTGATGTTGGATGCTCATGATCTCCAGTACGAGGTGAAGGAGGAGGAGGTGGAATACTAGAATGATGATCACTCCCCTCGTGATCATGATCATCATATGATCTTCTCTGTCATGCATCTCCACGACACCTATCCCTCCTAGCTGCAAATACTCTATAACATCCAATGATATGATGAATAAGTATGATCATATCGCAGGGCATGTCTCTACAGAGCTCTATGAGCCTACTCTCAACCTGGATCTCTCTGATCGTAGCAGGGCGTACTCCCTCATCAACTAGGAGTCGACACAGTCGGTCGCCCAACTCCATCCTGAATCAGGTATCTGCAACTAAGGATGAGGTCTGTCACCCTAATCCGCTGCCTCTGCCATCTCCTCGGAAAAATATACACCTAGATCATTCGGTGGGGGTGGATTCATGTCCCCAACGAATGTGCAAATATCTACAAAATATATAATAGAGAAAAATAATTAGACAATTTCATTAAACAATTTAATAAAACAAGTTAAAGAATGTGTTAGAATAAATTTTATTCTAATTAATTAATTAAGGCAATAAAATGAAACTATATTAATTTAAAGAAAACATTAATAGTACCTCTCGCATCTAGTGGCTCATCCTTTGTGAAGAGGATGTTGGTACACCCTCGCTAATCCAAATCAGCGTACAGAAATGACACCATCACAAACAAGTGATCATCAACACTGGTTAGAAACTCCAGTGCATCAGTAGATATCCTTGCCAGAAAATCAGACAGGCCTCTCTTGGGCATTATCTGGCCCCACATATGCATTTATGCATGCAACACTGGCCTACGAGGTTGCCGAACAAAAGTAGGCCTCCTCTTAGAAACCTCTCAAAAAATAAACAAAATAACTTTGAAGCAAAAGGAAAGATAAACCTCCCATGTGTCTGAGAACAACATCTACATTAGGGGAGTTTGAGGTCTAAAATTGGCCTCCTAAGGAAATTATAAAATAATAGTGGAAATAATAAAATAATATTTGATTACATCATCAAATTTTAGAGGGAAAAAAGAAAAAACTATTTTTTCAACTTATCTCCCTATGGGTTTACTCAAATTTCGAGCAGAAACACTCGTTGGATGCATAATTTTATTCCTCATCCAAGGAGTACCCATGTTGGACCTTTCTACATGAAAAATTATAAATACATTCAAAACATGATTGCAATCACGTTTTTTCATGTATTTCTCATTTTTCTTGTAGCAAGGTCCATCAAAAGTATGCAACATGGGTACTCCTTGGATGAGGAATTAAATTTTGCATCGAACGAGTACTCCCGCTCGAAATTTGACTAAAACCTTAGGGAGATAAGTTGAAAAAGTAGTTTTATTATTTTATTATTTTTTAATATTTTTACTTTTTTACTCCAAAAATGGTGAATCATCCCCCATGGTGGACATCATCATCTTGAATCCCATTTGTTATTATAAAGTTCATTTTGGTTGTATTTTTTTCTTAGAAGGCCCGTTTTAGACCTCAAAATTTCCACTAATGTCTAATGTTGTACAAAACTACCGCAAAAAAATCATAGGCCATCTCACAAGTCGTGGTGCCTGGAATAAAGAATCGACGTAAAATAAAAGCAGGAAAATAATGTGCCGCTCGTCACTAGTATAGTGTGCAATGGTCGTCCGTAGTAGTGAGAGGCACCTCGCCTCCTCTGGACCAAACAAAGCAATGCGTAATTGACCATTAGACACATGAAAATATGCAGAAGAAACTACATCATCCCCAATGTATCTTTGGGAGTACGACAACTGACTCCCTACTGCATAACCGATAGGTACATCTGGGAACTTGGGAAAATCCTTCCCTCTCCTAGACAGGCTAGTAATAAAATAGATGTCCTCCTCGGTGGGCTCGTACCACTATCCAGGACTGACCTAGAAATTATATCGGTGGGCATCCCACCTATAGATCAGTTGTCCTAATAACCCACTATGCCCCTTCAGGGATGTAGCCTCCTCGTAGAACTTAAGGAGGCCTACCTCCCTTAGGATAAACTAGGTGGTTGTCATGATAGGGTGAGGTAAAAGTCTCTCCCTCTCTCGAGCCTCCCACAGTTGAATCACGTTATAATGGTCCTCCATATGCTCTTGTTGTTCCCTTTGCTCTCTTCGTTGACGTCACTGAATGATTCACATATTAAATACATTTTTTTATTAAATGAGAAATATATATATATATATATATATTGTTGAAAAAAAACACTCGATGTGGCCAAAAAACAGCAACGCACCATTACCGGTGCATACTTCTTTATCGTGCACTGCGCCTGGTGCACATGAAAAATGTTCGCACACCACCCAACCAAGAAATATTTTTGTGTGGTGCATTGAGCAAACTAACTACCCCGAGGTGGATATTTTGGTCAATGCACAGCCCAACAGCAATACATGGTCAACAGTGTGGCCTTATAAATGACCACACCATTGACTATGTAATGTTGTCGGACGGGCAGTGTGTTAACCTAACAATCCACCCCAGGGTGGTTAGTTTGGTCAACGCGCCACCCTCTCGATAGCATTACATAGTCAACAGTGCAGTCGTTTACAAGACCGCACTGCCGTGTTAATTTTTAAATTTTATCGGTGCACGTTTTCTTGGTACTGCATCGGAACCCAATGCGGTTTCCATTAACACGATTCACGGTGCAGCGTGTAAATTTACAAGCATCACCGTGAACAATGCGAGCCGAACAGTTTGAAGGCACCGCGCAAATATTTTTTTTTTAATAAACGATTAATTTTAAGTTAATTTCAAATTTAAATCTGCCAAAAGGTTTAGTTATTGAGAAACAAGTAGATTACCTGTACATTTTCTCGTCAAGGAGGCATCTTTACTAAGGAATTTAAAAAAAAAAAAAAAAAAAATCCTCCGTTTTTTAAAACTCAGACTCCACACAGTGCACAATGGACAGCAGCAATGCGGGCAATGGGAGCACTGATGGCAGGGTTCCTCACAGAAGAAAAGCTCACACCGGTGCTTGAGAGGTCTAGAGCACTGAACAAGTAAAAATAACATTTTTATGGCTGGTAATTTTTTTAAAATTAACCCTTTTTCGGTGCGCTCGATTTTGAGACGCATTGGGCAGTTTTATCAATGGTGCACTGCACATCGTTACAGCACTAGATTACGGAGATGCACCGAGACGGTTTGTACATAAATAACTGGTGCGGTAGAGTACTTAGACGCATCAGGCGGGTTTGTACGGATAGCACAGTGTCTCGGTATGCCAATTTATAGTACGCACCAGTGTGTTTTATGATGAGAAATGCACTGCAAAAAAACATCCGCAAAGACCTCCACCTGCCAACCTCCTCTAGCAACCTCCACTACAAATGGATATCTGGGCTATTTTTATAAGGTCATCCTCAAAAACATCCATTAGAGGGTCTTTTTCTTGTAGTGAGTGAATGGTAGCCACATTTTTTGAGATGTATGGAATGGAATTTCAAATGAAATGCTTGAATGCCAAAAAAATTTTAATTGATTGATGACTTATGTTGCATTGAAAACCCCAGAAACAAATAATCAATAATAATATTAAAAAAATGAGCTTCTAGAAACTACTCTACATGTCAAACATTTGACTTGAGGTTGCTTTGTAAATGGGTGCATTTTCGGTTGAAGTTAGTTTAATATAAAATGGCTCAAATCAATAGTATTTTAGAGTTGCTAGAAAATCTCATATTTTCTACTACTGAGCAAACAATTAATATCAACAAAGTCGCTATTGTTGATGTTAGAATCTATCTACATCATTCATGGACATGAGACGATTTAGTTTCTCCAACTTGAGTCTCAGCTACAATGAGATGAACTACAAAATAAGAGTTGTAATTTTTAACTAGTTCCTGTTCATAACAAATTTGTGTTTGAGCCATAATTCCATTAGGAGCCAAAGATTGATCAGAATAATGGAGCCATTTCAAGTGCATATTTGCATGCATATGTGAAGGTTCAACCTGCGCTTCCCAAGGCCTTCATCAAACCATGGGAATAAATTGTGAACAATAAGAATAGAACTATTCTCAGATATGACAATAATGTGTCATTTCATATTCTAGAATATTCCAAGCCCATCTAGTTTCGCAACGTTGAATTTATTCACGATGATCCATCTTCACGTGCTCCTATTTCATAGCACCCACAGATTCTTAAATGTCAAAATTTTGATTGGGTTGGCCATATGAAATATCAGTGTCGTTATCTTCACCCTTCTAAGCGTTATGGTAAACACACTCATCAATTAGATAAATGTTCCAAAAAAAAAAAAAAAATCCTGCAAGAACGGAGATTCAACTTAGACAGATCACTTATTGGAAATGGTATTCAACAACCAAGAAGATATAATTATCATACCACTTAGTTTATTCTCTAGTATTGGCTAATAATGTAGTGCAAACTTCTTCATGTTCTTACCTTGCATCTGATAAGGGGGAATTGATGTTGAGTTACTAGCTTTGAAGATTCATCAAGTGACGTTGAGCCACATCCTGAACCTATTGTTTGAGCATGCAACAAGAGACATCCATAGCGAAATTCATAGTTGTAGTGAGAGACAAAGCAATGCCCCATGAGCATGTCTTTGGTTGGTGGCCTTCCTTAAACCACAACAAGTTGAGACCTCCCTTTTTGGGTTGAGGTTCTCCCTTTCTTTTTCATATGTTGATACCTTCCTTTTTAGGTTGACATTATGCCTTTTCCTCTCTACACGTTGATACCTCCATTTTCCAGGTTGAAGGTCTCCCTTTTGAGAACATTAGGAACACTTCCTCTAGAAGAAGACTTCAGCTTCTAGCCAGATTTGGAATTGTTTCAGAAACTTCTTAGAGTTTTAGTTCCAAAGTTGGTGGTCAGCCTTAAACCACCACTAGTTGAGACCTCGATTTCTCCCACCTTTTGGTTTGTGTTTTTTTCTTAAACCACCGTTAGAGAGAGCACATTCAACTATTGAATATGCATGTTTGCATTTTAGCACTCTTCTTAGGCTATATATATATATATATCGAATTCATTAAAATTAATAAATATAATATTACTAAATATTTAATAAATTTAAGAAAATGTCAATATTAAATATGATCTGCAAATGACAACATCTTAACTCTAGATCTACCAAGTACCTAAAGGGATCAAATCACTTTTTAGTTTAAAGGTTTTCAATTCAAAATATTTGATCCCTCTTGTCACTTGGTAGATCTAGATTATGATGGATGTAGACTTAAATTATGTTGGGATAATAGTAACTAAAAAAAAATCATTCAAAAAAAATCATTCAGTTATACTCAACTTGTGATAAATCAATAATTTCCAATTTCAAATAAAAAATTTCATAATTTATATAACATATATAATCAAATATTGCAAGATGAATATAATCATATTGAAATATCAATATTGAGATTCAAATACCATAAAGTAATGACAATATTATTGAAATACAAACTATATATATTACAAAAAATATTAATCCATATATCTATAAAAATGTAATACTACCAGTAATAATTTCATATTTCTATATTTTAAAATTAATTAATACATAAAGACTATGAATAGCTTACTTTTATGACTTCCAAAAATTATCTTTCCAATCTTAGAGATTAGACTCTCCTTCTATTGAAACCCTAGACACCTTAACCTCATATAAAATATACCAAATCTTAAATGCCTTAATAAAGTATAGTATCAAAGACTAATAACACTATTAAAAAACAAAGGGAAGAATTCAAATTTGTTAAAAATAAAAATAATGAGAAGTCAAAATTTTAAAACAATTAAAAAGAAAAAAAAAAAGTCAAAATTAAAATGCAATTTTGTTTATTTTCAAATAGAAAGCAGTGGGCAAGATATATTTGTGAAGTCGAGAAGAGTAAGATATATTAGGTTCACACTCCTTCACAAGTTAATGCAGTGATGTGGCTCCAGTTTCTCTATTTCTTTTTTTTTGGTTGTGTAAGTTTCACTATAAGTTTTTTCTTGGGTCGAGGATGTACTATTTGTACCAGGACTCAGATATAGCGTGGTATTTTTCTTGATGCTCGATAAGAAGGGGTTTGAGGTCTTGTTCCAGGATGGGAATGCAAGACTCATACCAAGAGGCTCTAGGTCCGATGGGTTAGAGACTCATGGTATCTATAGGTTGACGGGCAAGCTTGTTTATCATGGGAAAAAGAAGCAGGTGAACCAGGTGTAGGTGTAGGCTTCATAAGGGGAGGTATAGAATTCAATGAAGAAGGTCTAGTTTCTAGAGGCTCAAAGGGAGTCGAGTTCTAATGGGAGCTTGTAGGTTCAAAGGGAGAATTTTTAACCCAAGAAGAGTGCATGGTCATTGGGGAGAAAGGGTGCTCCTACAACTGCCAAAAAGGAATAATGGATGGATTGGAAAGCGATACAAGAGAAGAAGAAGAAGCATGATGCTTCCTGTTAGAGTTAGTTTATTAGTGATAAAAAATAGCTCTTTTGAGAGTTTTCCAATAGTTCATTAGTAAAAAAATATATATATTTTTCAGTTAGTTTTTAGCAATAATTTTGGTCACTCAAGAAGTCTTATCTTGATATGTTGCTCCTTCACATCATGTCATCACCATTTAGAGGTCTAAAGTCATGTTTTCCATCTCATATAGGTCAATTCTAGGTTTTTTAACTGCCTATGGAAAATATTTACTTTTCCATTAACAAATAAAGCAGTTTGTCTTCCGTCCTATTGACAATGTCTGATTGAAGGAGAAATCTTGTTTTCACAATACCAAAAAAACTCTACATAATAAAACTTATATTCTGTTGTTGTATTCACAAATAAAAGAAAAGCACTACCAATAAAATTATTTTAGACTGCATGCTTTATGAATGTTTTATTCTTCAAAAATCTAAAAAACAAATCGTATGACCATAGGATTTACCCTACATTTCATCCTCCACTACCCATATGACACATTACATACCCTATCTCGTCACTTATCCAAATCACATAATATTTATTATACCCCTACCCCACCATTCATTAACCTTAGCTATATGTTAACTATCGCTCACCTCACATTCATCCACTGCATCATAATTAAATTCAATGGCCCGCACATGATTTCGGCTCCCCCTCATCATCCGAAACTTAACGTCGGGGGGGAATGGGTGGTTTCATAACCCGACCCCACAACTACGTGGCAACCCCGTGTGATTTTGTACCACCCGCCATAAATCCATTTACCGTTGATAGACCCCTCTGAAATTATGCTTACCCTCCGGATGAAACCAAATGCTCTGCCCGCCATTCCTATCATGCCACTTGGACTGTGTCACTATCCAATCAAATAAACTTCTGCACTCGTATAATCGTTAGCCAATAAATTCAATCCTAACCGTTAAGGCTAATGTACCCATGCCTCTTTCAATGGGAATTAAACCAAATTATTTATAAATTCATCACTAAACAACCTGTTTAAACCTTAATTTTCATTCACTCTGCTCTGTACATTTCCAAAACTCTAGAAATAAAATTTATCACTGTATAAATTATCATGTGCAGCTTTCGATATTTTTCTAATTTGAAAAGCCTTCTCTCAGTCTTGGCCTCCATTTCTCCATCAGAAAATTTGCCTATGTTATTCAAACAGAGCCAGTCATGCCTCCAAAGAACAAAGGACCAGTAATTCTACTACTTCATCCTCAAATTGACTCTAATCACATACCATTAGTAGACAGAGACCATAAGATTCATGAAACCCTCTGTGATATTGAATTGCTTGAAATGTATTGTTGGTTAGAGGATAAATTTCTTGATAAATATGATGATATAGGGTTGTAGGATTCAAACTTGCCAAATTATATCTTTCCTAATGCCCATAGTGCACCAGAATTTGTCAGAAAATTCCAATATTGGTATGTGCCAAACCAAAGAGCTATTATCACTCCTACAGGAGATATTTTAGTAACCATAACTACCCAAAACATAGAAGAAATGATGCAAGCCCCCATCACAGAGAATGCCACTCCATTTTCTCAAGAAGCACTGATTGAAATATATCAGAAATTGGATTTTTCAACAAGGGCTCAAAATCTTGTGTTTTTTATGACTGAAAATGCTCCCTTACCCAAGAAGAATCCTCCATTTCCATCATCCATTTTTCCTGAAAGAGCCAAACAAATCATCACAATTATCTCTTACCTTCTTGGTTATTATTCAGACCAATGGTTATATGAAGCCATCATAGGATTCATGTCCATTTTCTCCACAGATTCCAAACCCTCCATCATATTCAACTTCATTCAATTCATTGCAGATTCCATTCATACGCAGTTTGTTAAATTCCCAACTGAAGAAGTATTCAAATATGCCTCTGTGTTAGTTTATTTTTTTTATATTCTCAGGGAAAAAAATTCAAGTTTTCGTTACAGAAATTGGATGAGGAAGGAAATTAACAATCAGTTATTTTCTGGACTTCATTAGTGATGAAGGAACAAAGGGAATATTCATATAAGCAGTTTGTAGAATTGTTTCTACATCCAACACTCCTTTTACTAAACAACACTACAGAGCCCAGGATCAGTGAAGAAATGAGAAAAGTGTTGCAACTATTAGATCAAGCCAAAACAGGAGATTTGTATCTCTATCAGAATTACACAGAACTCAGAGTCTATGGTTGTGAGCTTCCCCCTTACAAATTTCCAAAATTCCTCCCAATGAGGATTTTTGCATTAGAATACATTAGAAAAATTCTTAATGTTGATGAAGTACATTTTGTGTCTACTAAAAATAAGTCCCAATTCAAAATCAAAACACTGATAGGACCTTTTATCTGTAATAGCAGGACAACAGGGGAAGAAGCAAACAAATTGCTGAAAGAGATGAAATTTAGCCTTAGTTTCACATGGTATTATGATCCAGTTGGTGTTATTTCTAAACTAAGGGTAGAGAACAAATATGCACCTTATTTTCATACACACAAACCAAAAATTTAGAAATATATGAATCAACTTGAATGGACTGAGGGTACTTTACAGGAATCTGAAGAACAAACAATGTCTACATTAGCATTACAGACTAATATTGCACAGGAGAGAATGGGAAAAAGGATCAGAGAAGATCAATCATCTCCAGTGACTGACTAATCTAGCAAAGAATTCAAAATCCATTACAGAAGGAAGACAAAGTTCAATCGAAAGTTCAATCCTAGCAAGGATTCAGAGAAAGAAGTAATTATTATTACCAAAAAGACACCTCCTTCCACACAAGCACGTGGTCAAAATACTTCTACTCTTTCTATTTCAGCAATATCTCAATATTATCATCAAGCCATTCAAACTAGTACAGTTGTTACAGGGGAAAAGGAAAAGAATATCTTTGATACCTTCAGGGAGATAAATTTGAAGAATGAAGTATTGGAGACCAACACATACAATCAATTTTGGAAGTAAACTCCCAGCTCTCAAAGCATGTTGCTCTCATCTTTTGATTCAGATAAGGGAAAAATGTAGTTTTATTTTCTTCAGGCACAAATTCCACAGCCAAATTTAGAAGCAGATTACAAAAATATTGCATTTAAATTTGATACTAAGGAGATACACCCAATAGATCAAATTGAGTTACATAAACAAACTAGTGAGATGATTTCATCCACTCTCACTAAAACTGTTATGAGTTTGTCAAAATTGTAGGTTTCATTGGCTAATGTCCAATCACAGCTAAAATAGAGAAATTTTCTTCATTTTCTAAAGACACAAGAATCAAAACTCTAGAAGACCTAGTGATCAAATTTGGATATGATCCTTCTAATTTCAATGCAGCAGAAGAAATCATCAAAAAGAAACCATCTCGGATGAACAACGCTGGGAAAAATTGTGTGAATTTCAGAAGTAAATGGTAGAAGAGAAAAGTCAACTTCTGCCAGGTCATCAATCAGCTGATAGCCAACAAAATCCACAATTATCTTCTTTTAGCAACCATTTTTTGTTAGAGCAGCGCCAGCACATCAAATCGACTTTATTCCCATGTTACAGTTAGAGTCTAATTTGGAAAATAAAACACTATCTTTTAAGATAACATTTATGTAATCTATTGTAAAATCATTTTTCTATAAATACTTCAATGTATGAAGTATTTTGGGTTGGATAATTTGAGTTTTGAGGACTCTGTGTATTACTGTGGACATTTTTTACACCTTTAATGAAATCAAAGAAGTTACAGCAGATATTGTGAGATTCGTGTGGTATTTCTTTTGAGTATTGTGTTTTCCTCTCTATTATTTCACTTTCATTTCAGATTCTATATGAAAATCTTACTAGTTTATAAACATAAATCAGTAATATGCTCTATTTATTAATATTTTCACAAATGTGCATTTCTTCTAAAAAATGAATTCATTTTATATTCTCATTTAGACTCCTACTTTTCCCATAATGGCAACTTAATTGTGCTCAAATAGTTTACCTACCTTGCCTCACTTTGTTCTTTGCAATTTAGCCTTTGAAATCAGCGTTAGTTTCATTGATCATTATTTTTATCCAGCAAGCAAATTATTAAACAAATTTCAAATATATTAACTTATATCTAGCCTAAAATTTGGTACTCAGCCTTAAATTGAATATTTTAAAAAAGTGACATAGAGAGATCCCTCTCTAGTTAGGTAGGGCTAGCTACCTAGCTAAAAGTTGGTTTGTGGTTACGTTTCTTCAAATCCTATTTTCAGCCTAGGAAGCTGGGGAGAGTGATAACATTTCTGGTGACGTTTCAGGGGAATGATTGCTAAATATTCCCTGGGAAATTTTTATGAACAGGCTGAAGTCAAAACCTAAGCCAAAATATATAATTATGATCTTAAGCTAGCTCAAGAAAGATATACCAGGTCAAACCCTGACCCTTATCCATCACCATTGGTATATAATCCTGAAAGTATTTTGAGAAAATAGAAACTAAGTCTCGACAGCGAGGATGAGTTTTTCTTCCACTGATTAAATCAAATTCTATGCCTATGAGGTTTGTTTTAGAAGATTTGGATTTTTCCCCAGAATATGAAAAATATTTGATTAGAACCAAGTCTGAAAATTTTCTCTGAGAAGCTACTTTCGACCCTTTTGATTTTGAGTCTTTTACACCATTTTCTGAAACCTTTGAGACTGAAACTGATACTGAATTTTGGTCCAATTTCCACAAACTTAGAGGTTTAGTAGATAAATTTCAAGAAACCTCTAAAAAGTCCTATTTTCAATATCAGCAGCAGACTTTTGGTACATCTTTTACCTCATATTCTCATATAGTTACACCATTTGTTCCTCCTTTCATTCCATCTTTACCTTTACAAACCTCTATTCAATCCACATCACAATTCACACCTCCACCACCTCCTCCATTAACCATGGCCAGATTTGCTCCACTAATTCTACCAGGTCAGCTTACTGCTCTATCTCAAAATTATGGTCAAAGGATACCTCTCTTTGATGGAACATCAAAAATTACAGCCTATCAACATGTGGCTAAAGTAAGTAATTTTATGGACCTTGAAGAAATAGACAATGATGTTGCTAAGATGTGTATTATTGCTCAAAGTTTTTCTAGAGAAGTAAAGAAATGGTTTCTCTCTCTTGGAGCTGGTACAATTGGTACCTCACAACAACTAATTGATTTATTCATGGAAAAATGGGAAGAGAATAAAAATCCACTGCAAATTCTAGCTGAATATAATGCACTGAAAAGGAATACAGATGAGTCTGTCCAAGAATTCATAGCTAGATTTAACAAGATATGTGATTCAATTCCTGATAATATCAAGCCTCCCCGGGGCTTTGCTTTACTCCATTATCCTGATGGTTTTGATCCTGAAATGGCCTATCAGCTGAGGGAGAGAAATCCATCAACTTTGGAAGAAATGAAAAGAAATGTAGTGAGTGTAGAGGTCAATCTGATTATTAAAAATTCTATGATAAAAATAGAGAAAAGAGTCATAATAAAAGAAGAAGCATCCACTTCATCAGAAGGAAAAATTGATACTTCAATCAAAGCTATGGAGAAAATGATGGATAAGATGTCTATTGTTGATCGACAAGCTGAAAATTCTATAAGAAATCCGAATTTCAGGGGTCAAAATCAGTAACCCCAACATAGGATAAAAAAAGGGAACCGAGGGGTCAAGATCCACAAAGTCAACAACAAGTTCGGACATTATTCCAACAGAATTATACTGAAGGTCCTGATGAAGATGATGAAGAAAAAATTTCTAGGGGAAAGCATTTGTTTGAGGAAAATCAAAACCATTCTTCCTCACTGAAGAAGATTAATATTCTACAGAAATTTGTACATCATAAGACCAAAAATATGTTATGTCAAATGAAGACTTAATGTGCACTGAAGATTATCAGAGAGAATATCAAAATTCCTTCACCCAAGTTCAAAGGAAGTATGGTTTGAGGAGTAGAAATGTTCCTCTAATTGCCAATCAAAAGAAGCAGAACTCAAAAACCAATAATCAGCAAAAATAAGTTTTTGCACCAAACAGAAGAAAAAAAAGGCACATGTTGCTTCTACCTCTCCCAAATTTAATGAAGCATCCACCAGAAATAAAATAAAAGATCAAGAAGTTCAAGAAGGAGAACAGAAGAAAGTTTCAGCATCCAAAGAACCACCTGAAAAGAAAGACACGTCAGAGAAAAAGGTATATAATCATCCTGTTAATTTTTCCCTTGAAAATGAAATTGCTAAATTTAAGGTCTATGTTCCTTTGACTGGGACAATGAAGAATGATCAGTATAAGTTTCAATTTACTAAGTTTCTTAGATTTGATCAAACATCTGATATGTTTAACTTGAGCAATGATCATCCTGAGCTTCTTTTTGGTCTTGTTGTTGATGGAAAATCATAAGATAGTGAAGTTCCTCCCTTTTACTTAAGCCTCAAGATCCATGATTTTATTCTTCATAATGCAATGTTTGACTCTAGAGCATCATACAAACTCATGCCTAAATCCATTATGGGAAAATTAGGACTAGACATCACAAGACCTTATCATGATCTCTATTCATTTGATTCAGGGAGGGTGAAATGTCTAGGTCTTATCAAAGATTTAGTGGTCTCATTAGAACAAATTCCAGCCAAGAATGTCCTCATGGATGTTGTTGTGGCTAACATCCCACCTAGGTGTGGAATTCTACTTTCTAGATCATGGGGAGAAAAGATTACAGGAACTTTGTAGCTTGAATTTTCATATGCAACAATTCCTATCTTTGGACAATTCAGGAAAATTTACAGAGAAATTAATATGAAGTATATGATCAGTACCATAGAAACACGTAAAAATCATCCCATTCATGTTGTACATACAAATTTAGACTATTTTGTTGGAAATACTGAGAGGGGGGGTGAATCAGTATTTCTTACAATAGAGCATTAGTTAATCTTCAATTATTATCAGTGTTTGTACAATGATAGCAGCAAACAAGAGGAACACAAATGCACACAATTTTTAAGGTGGAAACCCACTCTGAGACAAAAACCACCTAATGCTTTTCTAATAATTCTTTTCAACTCCAATTGAAAATAAAGCTCCAACTTCCTAGAATCTAGAAAAGCATTCTTCTCCAGCTCCCACTAACTAGAGTACAAACTTCAAACATGAATATCTCTCAAACCGTGAAGAATTACATGGCATACCATATATCAACGGAAACATCTCGACAAGTAGAAACCATCAAAAGCATTATTGACCTAGAATATATTAATTTGGTAGGTCAAACTTCCCATTCAATTTTGGGTTAGCCCTTGGTGCTACTTGGGTTGACATCAATGACAACCGCTGATCAACAATCTCCCCCTTTGGCATTGATGGCAACAAAAGTACTCCCCCTGTGATCATGACACCTCTTCCTAAAACATTCTCTCCCCCTTTGACATCAATGGCAAAGGGTAACTCCCCCTGAAACACAACCATCCTGTAGACCTGTACACACTTCCACTCGCGCTGACACACAACCGTCCTGTAGACCTGCACACACTTCCACTCCCCCTTTATATTCTGAAAAAGGAAAATCTAATGAGAACTTGGGAGAATCCCAAGCTTCTAGCGAAGATATTCCAATGCTGGCGAATATTTAATATGTGATTCTTTTGGTGCTGCTTGGAATCTTGCTACTTGTCCAACTGCTTGCATAACATGTGGTCGGGAGGTTATTACATATAGAAGACTACTAATCATAGATCTATACAAACTTTGATCCACATCCTTAGATGAGTCATCTATGCTCAATTTGCAACCAAGTAAAGACATCTCGAAATCACTTTGCACCTTTGTAGCAAAATTCTTACTTAGTCGATCATAATTGCTACCAATTATTGTATCATCCTCTTTAGCTATTAGACATGCTTTAGTTGCTTCATCCAGAACATATATGTCGTTTGGAGCTCGACTTGCTATAGCCACAATTTCACCATACACGCCTTTCCTAATTTCACATTTCGTGGAGTTGAATAGTATTGTGTGTCCTTGATCACACATTTGTCCAACACTGAGCATATTGTGATTCATGTTTTCAACCAATAGAACATTCTTGGCTAGATCATCTTTGCTTCCGAGAGTGACAGTATCTGATCCTATAACATTTGAAGATCCATCATTTCCAAAGGACACGGTTCCATCCTTCTTCTCTTTCAGAGATACAAATTTATTTCTATCTCCAGTCATATGCGTTGAGCAACCGCTATCAACATACCACACATCTTTGTTCCTTTGAGCCTTGAGAGCGAGAGCACAATTATCATTCTTCTTCTTCTTCCATGTTCGTTCATTCTGTGGCTTCGAAGATTCTTCTGGAGGATTTTCAAGTCTGCAGTCTTTGGCTATGTGTCCAAAGTTTCGACATTTGTAACATTCAATATTATTTCTTAAATGTTCAAATCTATTGATGTTTTGCTAAGCCCTGGGAGGTTCATATTTGACAGATCTCCTGGAATTGTATTCGTTCCTAGGGTACGTGTGACATTCTACAGCTTTATGACCAAATTTTCCACATGAATAATAGTAGCCATAAAAAATATGTTGGTACCTGGATGGAAATTTTCGTCGAGGAATTGTCTTCCAAGGCTGTTCTTGCGAATCTTGTCCAATGAAGTCTACATGCATGTCAAATCTCATAGGTTCATTGTATTTTGTTGTAGAAGGTCCTGCTTCTTCTTCTTTGTAACCAATGCCAGTTTTGTCATTGTAAGATCGTTGATTGCTGATGAGTTCTTCCAATTCCCTTTAACTGTTGGCATAGTTTTGGATAGTTTTTCCTTTCTTCACTTCCTCACGCAGCGAGACTACTTCAGCTTCTAATTCTTCCCTTTCTTGGTTGCTTTCTTCCAACTTCTTTTGAAGTGACTCTTCAATGCATTTGTGTTCTTCAACTTCAATTTTGAGACCTTCAACTTGTTCTTCAAGAGTTTTGGAACGAATCTTCTCCGCCTTGAGATCTTTTATAAGCTTGATTGCTTCCTCATAAAATTCATCTATGGTCCATCCTTCTTCTTCTTTGTTTGATACCTCTTGCTTATTGTGCTTGAGTTTATTGTGCTTGGCCATAAAAAATACTCTCTCATTGGCTTCTTCTTCACTATCATTGTCTTCATCGGATGATGAGCTATCTTCTTTAGAGAGAAAGTTCCTTTTGGATCCTTGCTTGTTGAATTTCTTAAAGCCTTTCTTTCCTTTTGAGTTGCCATTACTTCTGTTTGGACATTTTGCTGCAAAATGCCTAACCTCATTACAGCTGAAACATATCAATGGAAGTTTACCTTTGAATTGTCCCTTACCAATTTTTAGTTTTCTCGTGAAGTAAGCATATTCTTCATCTGAAAGACCTTCTTCATCATATCCCTTTTCTTCACACTTGCAGGTGCATGTCTTTTCAATTGAAGGTTGTTTATCCTTATTGGTTTTCTTAGATGCAACGAACGCAGTTTCTAGATGCGAAGTACCCTCTTCTTCATCAAGTCTCATTTCATATGCTATGAGAACTCCATGTAATTCCTCTTTTCTGAGTTTGTCCATATTTGCACTGTATTCTAAGACCGATACCTTTGGGTTGAATCTCCCTGGTAACATTCTAAGAATCTCCCATATAATATTCTTCTCGTCAACTGGCTCTCCCAATCCTTCTAGAGTATTGGTTATTTCATCAACGTATTGAAAGTATGCAGCAATGTTGCAATCTTCTTTCATTCTGAGTTGCTCAAATTTTGCTCTATAGATTTGAAGCTTTGCTTCTTTGACATTTGAGTCACCTGCATATATATTCTCAAGCTTGCCCCATACATTTTTTGCGGTTTTAAAACCCAACACCTTATGATAAGAAGATTCAATAAGTCCACTGATAATAATATTCTTTGCTTTTGCATCATTTACCAAATTCTTCTTACCTTTTTCATCCGTGGTTGATGTAAATCCATTTTGAACAGTGTCCCATACTTCGTAACCTTGCGCCAAGAGATAGACCTCCATTCTTCCTTTCCAAAGTGCATAATTATTTTCATTTAATAGAGGTACAACATTCTTGGTATGCTCCATGACCTCCTTCCAGTTGTTAAACTGCTATTGAAGGAACCAAGCTCTGATACCAATTGTTGGAAATACTGAGAAGGGGGGTGAATCAGTATTTCTTACAATAGAGCATTAGTTAATCTTCAATTATTATCAGTGTTTGTACAATGATAGCAGCAAACAAGAGGAACACAAATGTACACAATTTTTAAGGTGGAAACCCACTCTGGGACAAAAACCACCTAATGCTTTTCTAATAATTATTTTCAACTCCAATTGAAAATAAAGCTCCAAATTCCTAGAATCTAGAAAATAATTCTTCTCCAACTCCCATTGGATGGACGCTCCAATGCCCGAGATTCTTCAGTAGTTAATTGAATGGATTCCCCAACACCCAATGAGCTACAACTCACCCTAGCACCACCCTACCACCCTATAGAAGAATAAAAATGAATGGACTCCCATACCAGGGAAAATGGTCCACTTTACAATGATATAGAATGATGTAGAAGAAGAAGATATACTAGACCATAACCCCAACTTTGACACAAACACCTAATGATGATCCTAGACCTCCCAAAACTGCATCTTCAACCCTTGGCAGATAGATACTAGTACAATTTGTACAATAATGTATTTACAATGACTAGGTACAATGATACCTTTACAATGATTGTATGCAGTGCTGCCCACTTGAAGACTTCATATGATGAACTTCCTACTGTTGTTATGCACCTTGGATGTTGCTATTTTCATGCTACCCTCTGCGGCACCTCGATTTTCTTTTCTGCCCTAGAAATTATGGTCCTTTGCAACCCTTGACAACACATGATCTAGCTTTTTATTGCCTTCTAGGAGCTTGATATTGAATCTGGTGTATCTTTGTCATTTCAGATCCTCAATATCTGATTTTCAGTCCTATAGTATCCCTCTGAGTCATCTTTCCAATGCCACAGGTCTGACCCAATTTGGATTCTTGAAGAGAGAGTTATAACCAATATCTCACAATTCCCTAATTATGGACTGTTTCAGAAGAGCGTACTTGTACGGCGTGCCACGTGTCATTGTTTCTTCATTTGTTTCTAAAATTGATAGAGAGAAAATTAAAGACTGTGCACTATCCATCACTTTTTATGGTATTCCAATCCGATACTCAGAGAGAGAGTTATGACGATTTTACAAAGGTCACTTCTTTGAGATGAATTTCAGGAGCCTACAAAAACCCTTACTTCCACAGATCATATCTCCAAAAATATTGCACAACTTGATCTGAAATTTTTACTGCAGCTTCCTCAGGATTTCAGCTTCACCTCGTAAAAGTTTCAGCTTCTATGCCTTCGTAGAAAAAAATTTAGAGCGAAAATTCCACAATGACCTGTTTCAGATGGCCGAATCCCTTGCCTAAGGAGGAAATGAAGATCACAATATATATGAATGCTTAAGTTGAGAGGGGATTCAACAAGTGAACGTGGGAAGGATCTTAGGAGCATAAAAAATATTAATTATGACTTTTAAATGACCCATGACCCAACCCCATGGGGTTTTATCCCACTAACTGGAGTACAAACTTCAACACAAGTACTCCCCCTGCGATCATGACACCTCTTCCTACGACATTCTCTCCCCCTTTGACATCAATGGCAAAGGGTAAATCCCCCTGAAACACAACCATCCTACAGAACTGTATACACTTCCACTCGTGCTGACACACAACCATCCTGCAGACCTGCACACACTTCCACTCCCCCTTTATATTCTGAAAAAGGAAAATCTAATGAGAACTTGGGAGAATCCCAAGCTTCTGGTGAAGATATTCCAATGCTGGCGAATATTTAATATGTGATTCTTTTGGTGCTGCTTGGAATCTTGCTACTTGTCCAAATTCTTGCATAACATCTAGTTGGGAGGCTATTACATATAGAAGACTACTAATCATAGATCTGTACAACCTTTGATCCACATCCTTAGATGAGTCATCTATGCTCAATTTGCAACCAAGTAAAGACATCTTGAAATCACTTTGCACCTTTGTAGAAAAATTCTTACTTAGTCGATCCTCATTGCTACCAATTATTGTATCATCCTCTTTAGCTATTAGACATTCTTTAGTTACTTCATCCAGAACATATATGTCATTTGGAGCTCGACTTGCTGTAGCCACAATTTCACCATACACGCCTTTCCCGATTTCACATTTCGTGGAGTTTAATAGTATTGTGTGTCCTTGATCACACATTTGTCCAACACTGAGTAGATTGTGATTCATGTTTTCAACCAGTAGAACATTATTGGCTAGAGAATCTTTGCTTCCGAGAGTGACAGCACCTGATCCTATAACATTTGAAGATCCATCATTTCTAAGGGACACGGTTCCATCCTTCTTCTCTTTCAGAGATGCAAATTTATTTCTATCTCCAGTCATATGCGTTGAGAAACTGCTATCAACATACCACACATCTTTGTTCTTTTGAGCCTTGAGAGCGAGAGCACAATTATCATTCTTCTTCTTCTTCCATGTTCGTTCATTCTGTGGCTTCGAAGATTCTTCTAGAGGATTTTCAAGTCTACAATCTTTGGCTACGTGTCATTTTTTCTTCATTTGTTTTCGAAATTGATAGAGAGAAAATTACAGGCTGTGCACTATCCATCACTTTTTACGGCATTCCAATTCGATACTCAGAGAGAGAGTTATGACAATTTTACCAAGGTCACTTCTTTGAGATGAATTTCAGGAGCCTGCAAAAACCCTTACTTCCACAGATCATATCTCCAAAAATATTGTGTAACTTGATCTGAAATTTTTACTGCAGCTTCCTTAGGATTTCAGCTTCACCTCATAAAAATTTCAGCTTTTGAGCCTTCGTAAAAAAAAAACATTAGAGCGAAAATGCCACGATGACCTGTTTCAGATGGTCGAATCCCTTACCTTAGGAGGAAATGAAGATCACA
This sequence comes from Pinus albicaulis, assembly GCA_034641835.2. Lineage (NCBI taxonomy): Eukaryota > Viridiplantae > Streptophyta > Pinopsida > Pinales > Pinaceae > Pinus > Pinus albicaulis. The sequence goes on from CM076570.1 coordinate 652,140,708, forward strand.
ATATATATGAATGCTTAAGTTGAGAGGGGCTTCAACAAGTGAACGTGGGAGGGATTTTAGGAGCATAAAAAATATTAATTATGACTTTTCAATGACCCATGCCCCAACCCCATGGGGTTTTAGCCCACTAACTGGAGTACAAAATTCAAACATGAACATCTCTCAAACCGTGAAGAATTACATGGCGTGCCATATATCAAAGGAAACATCTCGACAAGTAGAAACCATCAAAAGAATTATTGACCCAGAATATATTAATTTGGTAGGTCAAACTTCCCATTCAATTTTTGGTTAGCCCCTGGTGTTGCTTGGGTTGACATCAATGACAACCGCTGATCAACATATTTTATTTTATTTAATGAAGAATGCTCAACATCTTCAGAGTTTTTGATTGAAGAAAAATCAGAAAATCCAGAAAATTCAACTTCTATTTTAGAATTGGCAGAGTCAGAATTTTGTAATATAGTGTTAAACAATTTAGAATTGAAGACATATCCTCAAGAATAAAATAAGAAAATAGAAGAAAAAATATAAATTTTGAATAAAACAGAGATATCTCAAACAAACAAAAAAAAATCATCCATCTAATTTGCACCTTCTAGATGAAGAAAATAGTCTCTGTACTATGGATTTTGATGGAGCCATGGGAAAAGAATGTGTTGGTATTGGAATATGGATTCACAGCCCAATAAATAAATCATTGGACATCCCTCTAAATTTTAGAATGTCCTCCTACAAACTAGCACTTGCCTACATAACTAATGAAGCTAAATATGAAGCCTTAATTGCCAGCCTAAAAATTTTGAAAAATCTTGGTGCAAAGAAAATTTATGTAAATGGAAAATCCAACCTACTTATCAAGCAATTCAAAGGAGAGTACCAAGCCAAACATCCAAGAATGAGAACTTACCGAAATGCAGTCTTAGATATCCTCAAAACATTTCCTCAATATAATTTGTCATTAATTCCTAGAAACAACAATGTTATTGCTGATTCTCTTGCCACTTATGCTAGTATGTTCAAAATCCCACTGTATCCAAACAAACAAAATGAAATAAATGTCAAACATCACCTTATTGTCCCTGAAAATGTTCAATATTGGAAAGTGTTTCAAAATTATGAGCAGATCAATAACTTCTTGCAAACAGAAGAAGAATTCATCAATGCCCAAATAGATGACTAGGAAATTCATGCTACAGAGATGCAAGTACTACATCTTCAGAAAAATTCTATTCCAAGAGGTTTGGTACCTTTGGAAGAACTTTTTGACTAGGATGATGTTGCAAGAAAGCTTATTATGTCACCAACAGAAGTGGGAGTAGAAGATCTAAATCTGGTCAGTTCAGAAAATCCAAAGATGGTGCAGATTTCAAAATCCTTGAGTCCGTAAATGAAAGCTAAGTATGCAGTACTTATGTCTCAATTTTCAAATGTATTTTCTTGGGAATATTCAAATTTGAAGGTTTATGATAAAAGCATTATTCAACACAATATCCCTTTGAATCCAAATCAAAAACCATTTCTCCAAAAGCTTAGAAGGATGAATCGCAAATTGTTGTCTTCTATTCAGAAGGAAGTAAACAAATTATTCACTGTTGGAATAATTGTTCCTATCTGTTTCTCAGATAGGATGTCTAATCTAGTTCCTTTGAGAAAGAAGACAGGAGAAATTCGATTGTGCATTGATTTTCAAAATTTGAACAAAGTATCATTAAAAGATAATTATCCACTACCAAAAATGGACCACATTCTGCAAAGGGTAGTTGGATCATCTAGACTTTCTTTGTTAGATGGATACTCAGGATACAATCAAATTCTTGTTCATCCAGATGATCAAGAAAAGATAGATTTCAGTACATCTTGGGGTACATTCATGTATGCCAAATTCCTTTTGGTTTAAAGAATGCAGGGGAAATTTTTCAAAGAGTAATGGATATTTCTTTTTCCAATGAAAAATATATATTCTTGGTCATTTACCTTGATGATATCATTTTTTTCTCAAAGATAGATGAGCATCATTTGCAGCATTTAAAGACGGTCTTTCAAAGATGCAGAAAATTTGGTATTTCATTAAATCCAAAGAGGAGCCTTTTTTCTATGGAAGAAGGTAAATTGCTGGGATATATTATATCTAAAGATGGTATAAGAGTAGATCCTTCAATAATTGAAGCAATTCAGAACTTAGATTATCCTAGGAGAAAAAAGGAGATTCAATCTTTCAATGGTAAAATTAATTTTCTGAAAGATTTGTTCCCAATCTTGTTGAACATTTGAGGTAGATTACTGATATGTTGAAGAAATATACTGAAGTAAAATGGTCTCAGGATGTGAAGAAGTCATTTAATCAAGTTAGGTTAGCTCTATCTCATGCTACCATCCTCATTAGCCCAGACTATACACTTTATTTTATAATTTTTTCATTTGCTTCAGAGCATACGCTTACTGCTTTTTAATGCAAAAGAAAAATCAAAATGCAAAATAGTGCATTGCTTTCTTTAGCAAAAAAATAAGAGATGTTGCCTTAAAGTACAATATAATTGAGAAAAAATCTTTAGCACTAGTCAAAGCATTGAAGGATTTTAGAGTGTACATTTTACATTCCCATGCCATTTCTTATGTGCCAAATGTTGTTGTTAAAGAAGTGCTCACACAAAATGATCTAGAAGGTCGTAGAGGTAAATGGATTGATGCCTTGCTAGAGTATAATTTGGAGATTAAGCCCACAAAATTAATTAAAGGACAAGGCCTAGAAAAACTTATGGCAGATTCAAATCTCCATGCCTTATACATAAGCCTCGATGCTGCACTGTCTGATGAACAAACTGCTGAAACATTACCTGAGATAGCTGAAATATTTTATTTATCTCCCCGGTATGCTGATATTGTATCTATTCTGCAACATTTGAATCCTCCTCCTGGAATGCCAAGTAGTAAAGCAATATCATTGAAATTAAAATCACTGAAATACTGCATTCTGAATGGTGTCCTATACTAGAAAGATCCTGGTGGAATATTGTTGAACTGTTTAGTTGAAGAAGAATTTGAGAAAGTCATGACAGGTTTTTATAAGGGTGACTGTGGAGGTCATATTTATTGGAAAAACACAGCAAATAAAATTTTGAGAGCAATTTTTTATTGGCCCACCTTATTTTTTTTTTGTCTACATAGCATTCAATAGATATCATGAGCGTGAAATATTTCAAGGAATAGGGACTTGACTTTATTGGTGAAATTCATCCTCCATCGTCAGCTCAACACAAATGGATTTTCACTGCTATATATTATTTTACCAAATGGATTGAATCTATTCCCACTATGAAAGAAACTAATTATGTTATCATTCAGTTTCTTGAAAATAATATTCTGTCTCGCTTTGGTTGTCCATACAAGATTATCATTGATAATGCAACTGCCTTCAAATCTAAGAAGATGATTGATTTTTGTGATAAATATCACATTAGACTTGGTCACTCTATTGCATATTATCCTCATGGAAATGGACTTGTAGAATCATCTAATAAGTTTTTGGTGAATATTATCAAGAATATGTTACAGGAAAAAAAAAGCAATTGGTACAAGAAGCTTACAAATTCTCTGTGGACCGATAAAGTGAGAACAAAAAGATAATTAACATGTCTCCATTTCAGCTTGTTTATGGAGTTGACAATGTTTTCCCTTCTTCCTTGGTTTTTCCAGTAATGAAGATTTTGGAGGAGGTTGAAAGTTAGCCTAATGACATTCAAAGAAGGATCAGTCAGATGAGACATATTCAACAATCAAGAGATGAAGTTTTCAACAATACTTCAATATTGCATGACAAAATTAAAAGGATTTTTGACAGAAAAACAAAGGTTGATGACTTCAAGATTGGAGATATTGTACTAAGATGGGATGCAAGAAATGAAGATAAGGGAAAGCATGAAAAGTTTGACAATATGTGGAAATGACCTTACAATATCGTAGCATTCAGAGGAAACAAGGCATTTTTGCTAGAAGATCTTGAAGGGCAGGAAGTGTTGGGAGGACCTATCAATGGTAGGTTTCTAAAGCATTATTTTTCTTGAAATAATGAGGAAGGAATTCATTGTCATTGTATATACCAATTTACATTTGATATCCAATCAAACACAAGAATTTTTATTGAAGTTTGAAGCTCGAGGAGAAGGCCATAAGACTCCTACAACATCTCTTGTTTTCTTTTAAATTTCATAGTTTTAGTCAGTTATTGAGTCACAGTCAAGTCAGTGTTTTCTAATTCAGTATTTTCAGTTTATTTAAATTTTTTCATAGTCTAGTTGAATCCATAGCCAAAATGGTAAGGCTACTTTATCTAGGGTGTTCTTGACACCTCCTGAAGGAGTTGCCATCCCCAACTGGAGCCAATGTTAGAGTATGTTTATCAGTGATCAAAAATATCTCTTTTGAGAGTTTTCCATCACGTCATTTGTCAAATATTTTTTTTATTTTTCAGTTATTTTTCTACAATAATTTTGGTCACTGAAGAAGTCTTATCTTGATATGCTTCTGCTTGACATCATGTCATCACCATTTAGTGGTCTATAGTCAGGTTTTCCATCTCATATAGGTCAATTCTAGGTTTTTAACTACCTATGGAAAATCTTTACTTTTCCATTATCAAATAAAGTAGTTTGTCTTTTGTCCTATTCACAAAGTCTGGTTGAAGGAGAAAGCTTGTTTTTACAATCCCAATAAAACTCTACATTTCACTGAAAACTCGTATTCTGTTGTTGTATTCACAAATAAAGGAAAATCATTGCCAATAAAATTATTTCATACTGCATGCTTTATGAATGTTTTATTCTTCAAAAATCCAAAAAATCGTTTGCATGACCATAGGATTTACCCTACGCGTCATCCTCCACTACCCATATGACATTTTACATACCCTATCCTATCACTTATCCAAATCACATCATATTTATTATACCCCTACCCCATAATTCATTAACCTCTGATATACGTTAACTACCGCTCACATCACCGTTCATCCACCACATCATAATTAAATCCAATGGCCTGCACATGATTGCAGCCCCCCCTCATCATCTGAGACTTAATGTAAGGGGGGTTCGAAATGGGTGGTTTCACAGCCCGACCCCACAGCTACATTGCAACCCCACATGATTTCTCACCCCCCCCCTCATAAAACCATTTACCACCGATAGACCCCTCCGAAATTGTTGAAACAGGGTCTCCTACAAGCTACAAAACTTGTCCATTTTGTATATTTTTTATTATATTTAGTCTAACGCAGGATTTTTGGGGTGGGTCAAAGCCCCTAATGCATTGTAAAGGGGTCAAGGGTAGACCAAGAATCCGCAAACCACGGTTTGTGGACCATTGGATGTGTAGGCTAAAATAGTATAAGTAGTTGAACCTTTTTGAGTTGTAAGACAGATTTGGAAAGAGAGATTGATGCTAAGTGTGAACTGATAGATCTAGTTAGGGTTGTTGGGGAAGGATTCCTGTTGTTGTGTGTGTGGAGATTCGCTGTCCTGCTGTGTGCGAACCCTGTTGCTGTGTGCACAGGTTCAGTTTTGGGGTACTGTAAGTAGATCTAAAGGATTAATAAATGTGAAAGTATTGTTGAATATCTGAATCTATTGGAATTACTGTGATGTGAGTCTTTGATGTTTGATTAATTAATATATGATGTTGTGTTATTGATTTAAGTTGTGAACATACTTGTGTTACTTGTTTATGCTGCAATCTGGACATGTTATGTTGTATTTCATGTAATAATATCTGGAATAGTTGCGTTATGGTTATATGAGTTCATGATCTGTCTGTGAATATCATTGTTGTTATGCAAGTGGATGCGAAGGGAATATGTAGATTTAGGATCTGTGATACAAGATCTGGTCACTATAATGTTGAATGTAGCTCTACTTGACTTACCTACCCTCTCCTAGGGTGCGGAAACCTGGTTCCAGCACCCACCCATACTACTTCGAGTGAGACTTTGGCCTGCGCAAGCAAGTCACTGCTGAAAGGGCCGGTAGTATAGGGGTTTGTTGGAAAACCTTGAACCTCCGAACCTGGGTTAGGACCCCTCGAGCAAATAGAAATTATGCTTACCCGCCAGATGAAACCCCCTACTCTGCCCGCCATTCCTGTCGTGCCACTTGGACTATGTCACTGTCCAATAAAATCAACTCTTGCGCTCGTATAACTGTTAGCCAATAAATTCAATCCTGATCGTTAAAGCTAACGTACTCGCACCTCTTTCAATGGGAATTAAAACAAATTGCTTATAAATTCATCACTAAAAAACCTATTTAAACCTTCATTGTCATTCACTCTGATCTCTACATCACCAAAACTCCAGAAATCAATCTGATCACTGTATAAAGTATCCTTTACTGTTGTCAATATTTTTCTAATTTTCAGAGCCTTCTCTTAGTCTCAGCATCCATTTCTCCATCAGAAAATTTTACACCATCTTTCAAATAGAGCTAGTCATGCCTCCAAAGAACAAAGGACCAGAAGAACCATTAATTCGGCTACTTCATCCTCAAATTTACTTTCATCTCATACCATTAGCAGACAGAGACCATAAGATTCTTGAAACCCTCTGTGAGCTTGAATTGTTTGAAATGTATTTCTAGTTAGAGGATAACTTTCTTGATAAATCTGAAGATATAGGGTTGTGGGATTTAAACTTGCCACATAATATCTTTCCTCAAACCCATAGTGCCCCAGAATTTGTCAAAAAAATCCAATCTTGGTACTTTCCAAACCAAAGAGCTATTATCGCTCCTACAGGAGAGATTTTAGTAACCATAACTGCCCAAAACATAGAACAAATGATGCAAGGCCCCATCACAGAGAATGCCACTCCATTTTTTCAAGAAGCACTGATTGAAATATATTATTAATTGGATTTTGCAACAAGGGCTCAAACTCTTAAGTTGTTTATGACTGAAAATGCTCCATTACCCAAGAAGAATCCTCCATTTCCATCATCCATTTTCCCTAAAAGAGCCAAACAAATCATCACAGTTATCTCTTACCTTCTTGGTTATTATTCAGATCAATGGGTAGATGAAGCCATCATAGGATTCATGTACATTTTCTCCAAATATTCCAAATCCTCCATCATATTCGCATTCAGTCAATTCATTGCAGATTACATTCATGAGAAGCTTGTTAAATTCCCAACTAAAGAAGTATTCAAATATGCCTCTGTGTTAGTTTATTTATTTTTATATTCTTAGGGAGACAAATTCAAGTTTTCATTACAGAAATTGGATGAGGAAGGAAATCAACAATCAATTATTTTATGGGCTTCATTAGTGATGAAGGGAAAAAAGGAATATTGATATAAGCAGTTTGTAGAATTGTTTCTACATCCAACACTCAGTTTACTAAATAACACAACAAAGTGGTGCAACTATCAGATCAAGCCAGAACAGGAGATTGGTATCTCTATCAAACTTACACAGAACTCAAAGTCTATGGATGTGAGCTTCTCCCTTACAAATTTCCAAAATTCCTCCCAATGAGGATTTTTTCATTAGAATACATCATACAAATGCTTAATTCCGATGAAGTACATTTTGTGTCTGCTAAAAGGAAGTCCCAATTCAAAATCAAAACATAGATAGGACCTTCTATCTGTAATAGCAGGAGAACAGGGAAAGAAGCAGACAAATTGCTAAAAGAGATGTAATTTAGCCTCAGTTTCACATGGTCTTATGATCCATTTGATGTTATTTCTAAACTAAGGGTTGAGAAAAAATATACACCTTTCTCATATACACAAACCAGAAATTAAGAAATATATGAATCATCCTAAATGGACTGAGGGTACTTTACAGGAACCTGAAGAGAAAACAGTGTCTACATCAGCATTATAGACTCCTGTTGCACAGGAGAGAGCGGGAAAAAGGATCAGAAAAGATCAGTCATCTCGAATGACTGACTCATCCAACAAAGAATTCAAAATCCATTACAGAAAAAAGACAAAGCTCAATCCAAAGGTCAATCCTAGCAAGGATTCATAGCAAGAAGTACTTATTATTACCAAAGAGACACCTCCTTCCACATAGGTAGGTGGTAAAAATACTTATACTCCTCTTCAGTAGTTTCTCAAGATCAGCATCAATCCATTCAAACTAGTACAGTTGTTACAGGGGAAATACAGGGGAAAAGGAAAAGACTATCTTTGATACCTTCAAGGAGATAAATTTGAAGAATGAAGTATTGAAGACCAGCAGATACAATCAGTTTTGGAATAAAACTTCCAACTCTCAGAGCAGGTTTCTCTCATCTTTTGATTCAGATATGGGAAAAATGTAGTTTTCTTTTCTTCAAGCACATATTCCACAGCCAAAGTTAGGAGAATATTACAAAAAAACTGCATTTGAATTTTAGACTAAGGAGATACATCCAATAGATCAAATGGAGTTACATAAACAAACTAGTGAGATGATTTCATCCACTCTCACTAACACTGCTGCGATTTTATCAAAATTGCAGGTTTCATTGGCTAATGTCCAATCACACGTGAAGATAGAGAAAGTTTCTTAATTTGTTAAAGATGCAAGAATCAAAACTCTGGGAGACCTGGTGATCAAAGTTGGATATTATCCTTCGAGTATCAATTTAGTAGAAGAAGTCATCAAATAGAAAAATGTTGACATAACAACATTAAGAAAGCAATTAAATATTCCAGCTACAGAATATCCTCTAACAAAATACATTGAAGAGATTGAATCCCGGAAAACAGAAATGATGAAGTTGATTATGGAATAGAATGCTCAAATAAAACAGATGGAATCAGAATTGGAGAAAATGATAAAGGAAAAGGAAAAAACAACAAAAACATCTAAATCTCCTTTAGAAGCAGTGCCTCTTGCAGTTATTCCTATATCCAAACCTTCTACAACAAGTATTGCAGATGGAGCTGAGCAACTCACTAAAGCAGTGCAAAATATGTTAATTTAGGAAGAAGAGATAAAGAAACTACAAGACCAAGTACAATTTCTACAATACCAGATGTCTAAAGATGAAATTTCACATGTAGCTGAAGCATAAAGAGCTAAAAAGCTAATTGGGAGGTTGCAAAAGGAACAAAAGGAATTAGCCATTGGAAACACTTTGGGCCAAGGAAAAGAAATAATCTGGGAAGATGTCATTGAATCTTTTAATGAAATTTGGCCAAGTATACAGGTTATATTTGAATAAAAGGAGTTGATACAGAAAGAAAATGAAGCCATTTCAACAATTAAAGCACAACTTGAAGAAGAGCCTGCTATAGCAAACAACATTGTCAAGTTTTTGAAATCAAAGAATAGGTATGACCTGGACGATTTGGGCATAGAGGATAGAACATAAACAATCCAAGAGGTAAAGAAGGTTCTCACAAAGAAGAAGTTAATTCTTTAGCTTGAGGAGAAGTGTCACTGTCTAGAAATCACAGTGCAGATATTTTTCAACAGAATAGAGCCTTTAACACAGGAAGGATTTCCTTCTCTGTTTTTGTGATTAATGATAAATTGATGACCAAAGAACATTATTGAAGAAGACTTAAAGAAATTGCAAGAGATACTGCCAAATTTTCAAACATCAAAGGTACAATTACCGGAAGGGCGTTGTTGGGAACATTGAGAAATGATATTTTTATTCAGTATGAGATCAAACATGTTTTTGTGTTGAGGCCCACTTTTTCCAAGTACACTGAAATGGTTGAAGTTTACCGTAAGGTAATAAAATTGACCATCCCAGATGAATAGAGTTGGGAAAAATTGTGTGAATTTCAGGAGTAAATGGTAGAAGAGAAAATTCAACTCAGTGCCAGGTCATCAATTACCTGACATCCAACGCAATCCACAATTCTCTCCTTTCAGCAACCATTTTCTGTTAGAGTAGTGCCAGCACATCAAATCGACTTTATTTCCATCTTACATTTAGAGTCTAATTTTGAAAATAAAACTCTATCTGTTAAGATAACATTTATGTAATATGTTATTAAATAAAATTTCTATAAATACTTCGATGTACGAAGTATTTTGGGTTGGATAATTTGAGTTTTGAGAACTCGGTATATTACTATGGAGATTTTGTACACCTTTAATGAAATCAAAGAAGTTGTAGCAGATATTGTGAGATTCATGTGGTATTTCTTTTGAGTATTTTATTTTCCTCTCTGTTATTTCACTTTCATTTCAGCTTCTATATGAAAATATTACTAGTTTATAAACAAAAATCAGTAATATGCTCTATTTATTAAGATTTTCACAAATGTGCATTTCTTCTCAAGAATGAATTCATTTTATATCATCATTTGGACTCCTACTTTTCCTATCATCATATACACAACGACATCTTAATTGTGCTCAAATAGTTTACCTACCTTACCTCATTATGTTCTCTACAATTCAGTCTTTGAAAGCAGCTTTAGTTTCACTGATCATTATTTTAATCAAGAAAAAAAATGATTAAAATTTTTTTTTAAAATATTAACTTATATCTAACCTCAAATTTGGTACTCAGCATTCAATTGAATATTTTAAAAAAGTGACATAGAGAGAGCGTCTCTGGTTAGGTAGGGCTAGCTGCCTAGCTAAAAGTTAGTTTGTGGTTACCTGTCTTCAAATCCTATTTTTAGCCTAGGAATTTGGAGAGAGTAATAACACTTCCAGTGATAGCGACACTTCTGAGAGAGGCGTAGTTCATGCTACACAGATTGCTGCAATGGTGATCACCAATAGTTCGACGAGTGTTACGAGTAGTGATGATGATGATGAGTTACTTCGATCTAGTGTTGGAAGTAAATCCCTTGCTAAGAGGGTGTGTTTATTTTTTATTAGCTTGGGAGTTAATCCAACCCCTAGGGTTCAGGGTTTGGAGGAAAAAGTGCCACAAGAGTCACTTGTGGGTTTGGAACCAAAGCTTCAGGTTTTTCACCCATCATGTTTTGAGGTAAATCCATGGAGCACTTTGGGCATGTGATGGGATAATATGATAGAGGGCCCAAAGGAGACTCCAACACTTCGAGAATCATCGAATTATGAGTTGTCCTTAGTGAACCTATATAAGATATATGTGGAAAATTTTGTTGCATTAAGCACAAAGGAGGAGAAGGTGCAGATATATGATGTCAGTGAAATTTGGCATAGAATACTTGGCCATTTGCATCATGGTTCCTTGAATATTATGTAACATATAACCGCAATCCTCCCAAAGGAGCACTTGAGCAGCAAGATACTTGCAAAGGGTGTACCTTGGGGAAGTACACAAAAGCCACATTTCGTGATTAGGACAACAAAGCACATGCATTCCTTGAAAGGATCCACTCTGATTTCCATGGACCTTTCTCGACAACCTCCAATTCCAAGCACAAATATAATGTTATATTTTTAGATTATTTCTCACAGAAGTGCTATATCTTATTCATGTAGAAGAAGGTTGAGACATTCTCCACGTTCGTAGAATTCAAGGCACTAGTTGAGAAAGAAACCAGCAAGAAGGTGAAGGCTCTTATGATCAATAATGGAGATGAGTACGTGTTTTTTGGAAATACAAACCTACGAATAAGTATGCATTCCCTATGTGTGGTGGTGCACTTAGAACAATGGAAAGAAAGATATCTGACCTTTCCTTAACTGAACAGATAAAGGGAAGAAAACCTACTTGTAATATGTTCGCTTTTCCTCGCCTCCCTTCTTCGCTTTCGTCACTCTGAATCCAACTTAAATCGCTTGATTGATACCTGCCATAGCAAACAGAAGACAAAAAACAACATAAAGGCAATATGATCTATTCAAGTTAAATAAATTTAATTGATAACATTTGTAAATATACATATAACATCAATGACACGTATATTAGGAAAGGAACAAATGTATTTATTATGAAGTATAAGGAAGAGTACAACTAGATGATCAATTCATTTCCAGTCATCCAACTTGAGTCCCATCCTCATCACACCGGGAAATCCACAATCCAACAACATCACATTACATGCATAATACCTTCAAGAGTTGTGATCTCACCAACATAACTCTAGTTAACACAAATCATTTCTCTCTTGTGCACTACGATGAGTGCCATATTTATAAGTAGATGAAGGTAGTTTCACATAAATGAATCATTGAATTTAGTTTCCAAAATGGGTGAATAGGTTTCCTTGTTCATGGGAATAGGAGGATAAGAGGTTTATTGACATCATGGGTTCCAAATTCGAAGCTATCAAATGGGGTGAAAGTTGGAACAACTTCTAGAAGTCACTAGAGGTTGGGAAGATTCATGGAATCCAATGAAAAATTCACTCCCAGTCGACCAATGCACTCTAAAGTGGACCTAGATCCTCTGCAATGCAACCTTGCATGAGAGTATATGCTCGGCAAAGTAGTTTTTGATGTCTAGGGGTGCGTTGATGGCTCAATGGGGCACTTCAACTAGAATCTAGGCAATGAAACTTTCATGAAGGAAAAACATCAATGGGATGACTTGTTTAGGGCACGTAGCAACTAATTTAGAGTATGGTAGACCCTAATGGATACTAATCTATGTTTTGGGATGATGCCCAAATTGACCTGTAACAGTTTCCCCCTAAAGAATGAAGTCGAAAATAATAATGACGATTGAGATGCTTTACGATGTGATGAGGAGGATCTGAAGCGGACAATGACATGCATCAATTACAATACATTACATCATGATATATGTCCATCTTGGACATGAATTTCTATGAGAGGCATATCCCATACTCAACACATAAACTATCATAACATCATAAAGTCGTCTACAGATATAGACCCATGATAGGATCGCTATCTAAATAATGACCATCGTATGGATTACTTGGTACTTCTCCTGAAATCAGAGCCTAGATGGATGAAACTAGATCTGGGGTATTTAATCTCATTCACTCGATCACCTAAAGTACGATTCTAACCATGTGAATATGTGATCTGAAGTCGAACATGGGAAGACACCGTCTCATTACCAGCCAATGATGTGAACCATTAACAGACGTGAGAGAAACCACTGTTGATGATAATGGCTCTCAATGTGCTACAGTACATTTTGCATGGTGTGAATAGATTATTTGATTTAGAACACCATACAAAGTCTTTTGGTCTAAGGCTGTGATGTCAACCTATCGCCGGAAGCGATAAACCTATTGTAATGTAAGAAAGCTCCAAGGTACTGAAAGGTTGTTTCTAACTCAACTTCATGGATGATGAGCTGATGTCGATAGGAAGAAACTCATCGCAGGACGACATTGATGCCTCCCCCATCAACGACACGAAACAGGAGTAATGATTTTGGAGACAGAATGTGAGTGATGAAGTAATGTCAGGGATGATGGTCATGAAATGAAGGTTTATGAGTATTGCAAAGGATGATGAATAACTAAGTGACTTCTCTTTAACATATCAGAGACACTGAATGAATTGGCAGAATTTGACCCAAAACTAAAGTGATGGATGGTATGATAGACCATAGGTATGATATACTATCAAGCATATTACCCAACCCAAAAATCATGGAGATGAAGTGAATAATTTTCATGCTCAAGAGCGACTTGCTACCATAAAGTGTTTTATCCCTTTCCAATTTTCCCCAATAATTGCTGACTAGTACCTCTTTATTTTTTAACAAGCTTGAGGAGGATAAAATATGTTTGGTGTATAATTCCACCCTTCGGGTGAGTCCATCACTATTTTATGCTTTAACGATTCTAGCGAAGGTGAAACTCAATCTTGTCATGATGGAAAATTTCGTTGCTATTTGATGTTTTAACGAGTCTAACGATAGTAAAACTCGGCCCTTTTTCATGTTTAGAGAGTTTGAAAAAGGGATGAAAAGAAAACTCCACAAGTTTTTTTTCGTAAAATAGTCCCTCAGATCCAAAAAAGCATAAAATAATACTCGAGAGAACCTCTTTTTAGTCATCAGTAATTTTTTTCCTTTGTTGATGACTAAATGATCATCCCAATATTTCTAGAAACAAGTTTCCTAAACATTGTGAGTTCTAGAAATCTCACTACCTTCATTATCCTCAGGATAATTTTTCACTATTTCATCATTCCATAATGTCTAGCTTTGCTTACCAATCCCAAAAAACCCATTAGTGGCTTATGCCACTCTTTCTGTCTATATGCTTTCACCTTTGGCCCAAATCCTCTATTTTGTTTTGCGTAGAAACCCCCCACTGCTACCTAAGCCCACCAATCAAATAAGCTTTGTTGTGTCTTCCAGAATACTCCTAAACATTGATAGTCTCAAACTATCTCTGTAGGCTCTTTATATAAATCAAGTACATTGGATTTTGGATCTTCAATACATTAGTTTATCATAAATTCTATCTTGCACTTGATGATCCCAAATTCTAGGCCTCAGTCCAAAATCCAAGTCCAAGAAAGCTTTCACTAGGTCACCTAGGGTTTCACAAAGTCATAGGGTGGATTTGGTATCCTAACAACTCTGTTTTTCTTGCATGAAGAAACTACATTCAAAGAAGAAAAGGACATGTGATCTTGTCCAAACTGATCAAAAGAGGTCACTCAAAAGGGCTTTTTGTTCTAGAGCACAAGACTTGCAGGGGGACAACTGCCCCTTGCTCACATTTTTGCAAAAGGATCAAATGGCCATCAGCCTGGCAATGGGTAAGGTAAAAGGGAAAATCATCATAAAAAGGCCATTCACAAAAAAGAAGAAAGCAACAAGCATATGTTTGATGAGAATTAGGGTTTGTGGCTGTTTTGGCCAAGCAAGAAATCATTTATAGAGCTATAGAAACAGGGGTCACCTCAAGCTCCATTAGTGCACTATTGAAGGTCTTTAGAAATAATAAATGATGATTGAATTTTTTGAGAACTTAGAAGACAACACTATTTACTTTTTCCTAAGCAGCCATAAAACCTAGAAGTTTGGGGAGATGGACAAAAATGGTCAAATAATTACAAAGAGCCTCCTTCATAATAGTAGATGGCTTCAATGGGTTTCAAACTATCCTCTAGGGTTTGGCAAAGAGGCACTAATTCCACCTCATCAAAAGGTAAAATCAGAGATCCTAAATGGTCAAAGGGGGCAAGCATGAGGTGAAATTGTCCCAAGGAGGTAATTATGACAAGCATAGGTTAATTATTGATAAAATGAGATGTTAAACTCCAAAAGGACAGTGATCTAAGGCAAGAGTTGTGTAGGCACCTGCAAGAATAGAAGTGGCCAATGGAAAGACACAAAAATAGTTTGATTTGTTGACCTTCCCAACCAGAGATACATCATTTTCAAACTAGTATGAGGAAAAAACATGTAGCTGGTCTAAGAGCAGTAAAGCCTCCAAAAATTTTTTCTTATCAAGAGCATATTTTGCAAGAGATAGATTAACCCTAAGTGACATTTCTGCAGGACTGTCACAAAAGGTTACCTACAAGAAGATTGGTAAGGACAAACAAACCAAATGTTTCTCACCAAGATGGAACACATGAAGACTAAAAAGGTTGTTGGTGCCAACAGATAAGGTTTTTTACACCAAAAGGTTTGTTTCACTATCTCAAAGAGATACATGACAGAAGGCCAGTTGAAGGAAGGTTAAAACTCTTATTTTCAGTCTCTCCACCAAGCAATTAAAGGCATAAACCTGCAGGACTAAAGACTCCCAGAAAAAGTGCCAACATGTTCACAAGATTATTGTTTACAAGTGTTGAAGTTCATAAAGAGGATAAAGTGAAGAAAAACCTTCAAAACAGAAGCACTAATTTCACTATTTGTCCATTTTCATCAAACTTGGTCAAAATAAACTTCTTTGAAAGGGCACATGGTTTCAAGTGTGGGTTGAGGGCACATGTTTGAACTTGATGAAAGTTTTGTTAGTACAATAAGAACATTAAGAGGCTTCTAGCAAGGGAAAAATCATATTTTTGAGACTCTGCCACCTATAGGTCCAAAAAGGGCCAAAAGACAGTAAAATGGGGAAGAGAAATAAACTTTGGGAAAGTGAGTTTTGTCACAAAATTACTTTTCAAAAAAGGGTATAAAATCCTCATATCCCTCTTTCCTCAACTCATGCATGTATTTGTAAAAGAAGGAGGGCCATTGAAGAAGTTTTTAGGGTTTTCTGTGCAACTTTGGCAAAAAAATTCAGGCGTTGCACACAGAAGGGGCAGCCGCAGTGTTAATTTACACTACGCTGCGCACCAGGAGGGCGGTGCTATGCACCTGTGAAGGTGCTGCGCACAGGCCTAGACTGACCCGACTCGCCCACAAAGAAGCCTCTAGTGCTACACAAAGAGCAGAATTGGTCAAATTTGCTCAGAAAGTGGTAAAAATCCAATTTTTTGCCTCCAAGCTCCTGCAAAGGGTTAAACAAGGTTGGTGGACCCTCTTCTCACCCTTCCAAGTTTTTCTCTTACATGCATAATCAAAAGAGAAGTTCAAAAACTGAAAACTTTTCCAAACCCTAATCTTCATGCCAATCAAGCATTTGACCTTCTAGGGCAAGAAATACCATTTTGAAGTTTTCATTAGCTTAAAGACACTCAAATACAAGCAAACCTCCTCCTAAAAACTCTTAAAAGCACTCCTTGATCACTCCATTTTTCCCTCATTAGCTAAAAACTGCCCTCACATCACACATCTTCCCTCCCTAGAACTAAACCTTTCACTAAGCTAAAAACCATTATGTTCTAAAATACACAAAGTAGTGAGCACTTAGATGAAGACAAGGAGGGTGATGATACACATAAATCACTCCCAAAGTACAGAAAGAGGTATTACTGATAAGCAAATATGAAAGCCAAGAAGATAGTGAAGACAATGATGGGGTGATAGGAAGCAAAGAAAATAAACATGACAGTCAAAAGGAAAATGTGCATGAACATGAAAATAAGCCTAGTCAAAGTGAAAGCAGTGAAAATATGGATGAAAATATTAAACATGAAGAAAAAGAAGGTGAAAATCAAGAAATAGCAGAACAAGAAGAGGAAACCAGCAAGGCACAAATAGGGTTTGATGAAGGAGACAATGATAAAAGAATTCCACTAAGAATACATCAATGGAGTACAAGGCCAAAGTGAAGCAGATGCAAAGGCTGATTGTTACACCATTTTTTGGTCATCTAACCTATTATCATTAGATGGACCCAAGTACACCATGTAAGACCAATTTTACCCTAAGTAAAATTTCTTTCACTATGTAAAATAACTTAATAAAACACATTTATTAGGTTGTTTATGGTCTAAACAAGAAACCCCAAAGGGAAATTTTAAACAAATCTATATTTGTTTGATTTTCTTCAGGGAATAATTAATTAAACAATAATTTAATTATTATTCCAAGTCATATTTAACCCAAAACAAGGAAATTAATTAGATAAATCCTTATTTATCTTATTATTTTCTAGGAATAATTATTTAAATTTTATTTAAATAATATTCCTTGTTAAATATGACTAAATCATTTATAAATAATTAAATAAATCATTATTTATTTAATTATCATTCAACCACTTCCTTAAAATAATAAATAAATCGTTTATTTATTTATTATTTACAAATAAAGGGATTTGACCCAAGTCAAATACCTTTTCCCTCCAACAAATATAATAAAATATTCCATAAAAGGTGGATCTAGATTTGGTTAACATTATTTTAATCATGCACCAAGATATAGAATGACCCAATATTTTGTTATAAATAGGAGGGTTTTTCCTACCATTCTTCACCTTTTGTTGCCTATTAGATCACTCTGGATCTATACTCTTGGTCTGACTTTGAGCCATTATCATTGTCACATTCTCCATTATTTGCTTTGTGAGCTCCCTTTGAGGTCTATGTTTTTCTAGGTTTTCTACACCAACAAGAGAGAGAAATGTCAGATCTGAAGGACTGAGGACCTTCAAGAACCCATCCCATTGAGGAGAATTGGAAACAACTTTCTTGTTTTCCTCCCAGGTGCCCTTAATACAAAATTCCTTCAAAAATATTATTCTTGGCTTGTCTATTGGATGTATGGAGAAAAACCTTATTTTCACTGCTTAATGTCTTCTTATGAATAGATCTAGATTTGTGCAGCATTTGTCTTGATCAACTAACTGCAGATCTGAAGATATTGGCAGCCATATTTGATGTTAGGGCTATAAGTTATGTGTAGCTAAAGTGGTCTTTTTTCGTACACTTCGACAAAAGACTCATACTAACAATTGGCGACTCCACATGGGTTTTCAATTACGACCACTGTCGTTTTTCATATTCCTGCATATGCAACTGCTTCAGACCCTAGGGTTTCTTTTCAGTTTTTTTTTTTTTCTATTTTTATGTCATTTTTCACCTATAAAACCCTCAAACATCAAAATTTCTAACTTCCGTGTGTTTCTGGCCCGATTGCGCAGGTAACAGACATCAGCCGCAACTGAGACGACAACTTTTTCTGAAATCTGCCGCCGAGACACCTGGAGCTGCAGGTCACACTTTTTGGCCCAGAACCTGTGACCTGGACTATAGGACGCACTTTTCAGCCCAGAACCTGTGACCTGTACAGAAAACAGGTCAGAACCTGTGACCTGCACTTTTTCTGCAAATTTTCAGCAATTTTTCTGGGTTTGTCTGAAGCTTCTGTTAGGGTTTTCCAGCCTCTGTCTCAGCCCGTTTAGACCTATTTCTGATCTTTTTTACTCAACTAAGTGGGAATCTAGCCCCTTAGGGCTTTAGTACCCTCCACTTTTTGTGGAAGATTTTTAGTTGTTTCAGACATCTAAATTTTCAGAGTTTCAGCCTTTTTCTTTTCAGATCTGATCCCTCACTTTCAGATCTCTTTTAGATTAGCTCTTCTCCCTTTCAAATCACCTCATATAGTTTTGTTTGGGTTTTCCTCTAGGGTCACCTCCTTGTCCCTTCTACCTTTAGCTGATTTCCTCCTTTCTTGCAGCAACCTTGCCTCTGCCTCTTTGTTGTTTTTTGCACCTCTTTTCAGCATATTTCTCCTTTAGATCCCTGTCCCTCCTGACCTTAGATCTATTGGCTCTTTTTTAGTGTTTTTTGACTATATTTTTTTCCTTCTTTTAGACTAGTTTTGGGAGACCCGCCTTATTTGGTTAGATCGATGCATTTTTAGCTGTTAATTTTCTGTTATTTCAGCATTATATACTGTTCTCTGCAGATTTATTTTCATTTATGCAGCACACTTTTTCTTTTACTCTCAAAACTTCTGGGTTTAAAAATTAAAATTAACACACGCCACACACTGACCCTAAGTGAAGAAGAGCCTGGTTAACACTGCCAGACAAAGACTTTAAAATCAACTGACACTGCACCTCTCTGCCCTTGTTTCGACATTGTAATCACTTGATTCTGCACCTCCCTACCCTTATTGGTCATTCTTCTTCCCTTTGTGCTGTCATCATTGTGCCCCCCAGGCGTATATCCCAGAGACTTCTTGGCCTTCACCCTCATTTTATGGTTGTTCGACTTGCTCCTTCCCGCCTTCGTCGAGTTAGTCCTCCCTCGATTCTGCACTCCGACCCCTCTTCTGATTCTTTGGGTTCTCCCCCTGTTACCTTCACCATGTCTGGTCCAGGGCCTAACGCTAGCAGCAACCCCGGCCCTAATGTTGGGAATGTTACTAGTGGAACCACCACAGGACCTACCTCGACTGTCCCTTTGCTCCCCTATATGGCAGGCCTCAGTCTCCCCGATTTTAATCAGTTGATTAATGATCCTATTCGCCACAATGTTGGTTGGCCTGCTATGCCAACCAAGCTCCCCTCTGACATTCCCAAGTTCGAAGGCCTTGCTGGAGAAGATCCCTCCAACAATATCCGATCTTTCCACATGTGGTGTTCATCTAATTCCATTACTGATGATTCCATCCATCTTAGATTGTTCCAACGCACGCTTACAGGCAAAGCTTCTAAGTGGTATGTTGATCAGACCGCCTCTTCCCATACCACCTTTGCGACCATTTCCCAAGCCTTCTTATCTTATTTCCAGCTCCCTCTTCGATATGACACTGGTACCGAACTCTTCACTTCCTTCCGTCAATCATCTGCGACCCGCCTTTCCGCTCATGTACAGGAATGGTGAAGAAGAAGGAGCTTATGTCGAGCTCCCACCTTTGAATATCGGGTCTACATGGACTGGTTCCTTAGATCTCTCTTACCTTCCATCGGCAAAGATGTCGCATCCCAGTTCCCTCAAGCCGAAGAAGCCGCCCTCCAAATAGCCTTGAAATATGACCTCATCTATGCTTAGTCTGGTTATTTTTATACCGTCCTTCCTGACCTCCCCAGACCCGGTGGCATTAACGCCCAGGGGCATCTCATTTTTCTGAAGGTATTGTTGCCGCTCTTTCGCATCTGTATGCTCAATCTCCTATGGGCTATGGTTTCCCTCCGGGAGGGGCCAGCACCTCCAGCACTTTTCCCCCTCCAGGCAGCATGTATCCAGGATACGACATGCCTCCTCCTTTTTCCCAACCTCCTGCTTACCTCAATGTTTCCCAACCTACCCAGTATCCTTATCCACAGCCTGGTGCCCCAGCCCCTCTAGCATTTGCACCTCCACCTCCCTTGCCTTCTCAGCCCCAGCAACAACAACTACCACCACCCCCCCCCCCCCCCCCGGGGGCAAGTATTTGTACAGCAGGGCACGACTAATCCTCCTTCTTCTCAAAGAAAGAGGAAAGGCAATCAAAATAAATCTGCCCCTGGTAATCGTGGACCCAATCCCTCAGGTATTGATCTAACATTGCTAAACAACAACAGGGCACTCAGCCCAAGCCGGACAGGCATCTTTGTACAAATAAGCCTTGTTCATGTTGGGGTGTTTATGGTCATTACACTCACGATTGTCCCCTATTGCCACAGATGCGGCAGATGTGGGAGTCTCGGGCTACATTGCAAGGACAACATGCCTCCCCTACTGTTCCCCCCAATGCAGCTACTTCTCAACCGGTTGTGTTTACCGATCCTTTCCCTCAGCAAGGATTCGTGGATATCCAACCACCTCACGGACTGGTAGCCACTCAACCTTCCCCTTCTGGTTCCTCCAATTACCAGATCCTCATGATGAACTCTGATACACCTTTACCCATCGACCTTAACCTTCAAACTCGGTCTCGTCAGTACCCCAAGCCTCCCACTCCGTCTGTCCCTGAGTCACCTTCTTCAGGTCCTACAAAGCCTCTTTCAACACCAAATGGTCCCTTGCAGATCCCTCAGCCCAAATTTGAGGTTCATACCAAGGTTCCTAAGGGCCCATTATGCCAAAATGTTGCTTCTGGTCGAGCTGCTCATTCGTATAGCATAGTAGATGATTTGGCGCAGTCTCCTGCTGCCATTTCAACATTGGAACTCCTCCAATCGTGTCCTTATCAAAGGAAGGCCCTACTATCCACCATGGGTGTTGTAGATCCTACTAATGACCAATTGATTGTTTTCGACACCCGTCAGTCAGACCATCCTCCCCTTCCTGCTTCCGTTGCTTTCCAAATCCCAATCAAAATCTAGAACACTAACATGTCTCAGTGTATTATTGATGAGGGGGCATCTACCTGTGTGATGTATGCTTCGGTTTGTAAACAACTCGGATCTCCTGAGTTGGCCCCTTCCACAATCACCCTTTGTGCATGGGATGGCCATGCCTCCCAGCCCACTGGCCTATTCTATAATTGTCTTATCACTCTTGCGAGCAAGATTGTTTGTGTTGACGTTGAAGTCATCAACACCCCTCTTGATTATAACATTCTTTTGGGGCATAGCTACACCTATGCCATGTCTACTATCCCCTCCGCGGTCCACCGCAAGATGTTTTTACCCCATAATGGAAAGATAGTCACCATTGACCAGTTCACATATCATGAGCCAAAATCTCAGACCTCTCGTGAGTCAACCATCTCTTCTCTACCCAATAATCAAACCGTCGATTCTTTGACCAGTATCTCTCCCGGTGTCTACAAAGACTCCTCCTTGCTTGGAACCTTCCCTGGTCTTCCTCCTCCTACTATCTCTGATCCCAGCTTAGCGAATGTTTTCATGATGCAATTGTCTCGGGCTGACCATAAGCGGCCCGCTTCGACTAGTCAACAACCTCAACCTCAACCTTGCCCATCGCAACCTACTCTTAGCCCTTTTCCTCAGCCAGTTGGACCTCTTCCTTCTGGCCCTTCTCCTACAGCTGGTACCCATGAGCCCCTCTATCCTCCTGGGTCGGTTCCACCAGGTCTCAACCATCTTGGAGCCGTCCCTCCTGGCCATTACCCCGCTGGTTAGATACCTCTCCTTGCTCCCCCTCCTGGATTTTATTCGGTCCCCATTATGGCCACCCTCTCCCTCCCTAATTTGACCTTGAGTATACCCATCTAGTACCTTGATCCTCTAGTTGGTACCCCGCCTAGTCACTCCAAACCTTACCTTGCTTTGACACCAGTTCAATCGTTTCCCCTAGCTTCTTCTATTGCTACAGTGCCCCCAGCACCTCAACAGGACCCTTCTCCTATTGTGACAGCTCCGAGAAAGAAAGGTAAAGCTCACAAGGGGGCATCCAAAGACAAGTTTACCCCGACTGACCCTACCCCTCCTACGCCCGTAAAGCCTTGCACCTTGTGTGATTTTGTCGGTCATGCCACCCATACTCGTCCTGAGTTTCCTTGTATTAAACCCATGTTTAAAGTCGCGTTCCCTGAGTCTATAGTCCCTGAAACCTTTGTTTCTTCCTCGATTGCAGCCAAGAACCCAAATTCTATTCACACCAACAAACCCTGTGCTTTTTGTGGTGTCCATGGCCATTATTCCCACCATTTTCCCCACCTGACGCATTTTTGTGCTTCTTTAGAGGTAGTTCGAGAGTACGAGATTGAACACAATCAATCCACCTCTCCCATACTTGTGCAGTATGCTTCAAGTCAGCTTGGGGATTTACCCGCTCCCATTGACATTCCCCCTCTCGATGTCGAGATGACGGAGCCTGCTGCCACCATTTTCTACCTATCATCATCCATGAGACCCTCGGTGGAAGTCCCCTTGGAGACTTCCCCTGATGTTTCGCTTGACCTCCCTTCCATATTCACCCTGGGCTCAACATCAGTAGTTCATTTATCTGCTTACTCTTCTGTCACCCCTTGTGACGATGCGCATGTGACCCTCTCTTCTCATGATGATGAGTCTGATAGCTTCGCCACGTCAAGTGGTCTTTCTTCAACCAGTCACCCCATCTTCTATCGCGATGATGACATTATGGAAATAATTACCTCCCCTGACTTTATCTATTCCCCCTTACATCGACCCCATACATTCGAACCACATACACTGTGTGGCCATTACATTGAAACCCAATTTTTGGGTAAGGGGACACCCATTTTTGAGAGACTAACACTAGAGAATTTGGCGGAAATTCCGACGGCCAATTCGTCGCTATTCCGACACATAGTCGTCGCAAGAGCGACAGTTCGAGGGCGGACAAACCGTGGTTTTTCATACCGTCGCAGTTCCGACACACGTAAAAAGTGTCGCACTATCGACACTTCTTCCGTCGCTTCTGAACAAGCGTCACTCTTCCGACGTCTCACAAACCGTCGCACCTCCGACATTTGTAAACTGTCGCACTTCCGATGAAATGTGGTTCGATGTTTGGAACGTCGCTCTTCCGGCGCCTGTAAACCGTCATAATTCCGACCCAACGTGGTCCGACGTTTTGGACGTCGCTCTTCCGACGTCTGTAAGATGTCGCAATGCCGACGATATGTGGTCCGACATTTGGAACATCGCTCTTTCGACGTTTGTAATCTGTCGCAATTCCGACGATATGTGGTCCGACGTTTGGAACGTCGCTCTTCCGACGTTTGTAATCTGTCACAATTTCGACGAAATGTGGTCCGACGTTTTCATACTGTCTCTCTTCCGACGTTTCTAGGTTGTCGCAGTTCCGATGTCTACAAGGCGTCGGTAGACCGACGGAGGGTTCAATTTTTAAAAAAAAAATTGAAACTTTAAAAGATGAGAAACGTTGTTTTGAATATATTATATGAAGTAAAACAGTCCATGAAAGTGAAATAGCAGTATGTAGAATAGTAAAGCAACAGATAGAGTACCGACGTCCATTGTTCCAAATACAAATTAAAGTACCCAAAACCCTGCAACAGAGAAAAACGCTAATCATTTGAGGAGTGTGATATGTCCAAAATATAAAAATACCATCAGACCATATCAATAAACCAGCAACATAGACCAGCATCGCTAGTTTTGAAGGCAGAGTGATAAACATTAATCATTTTTTTTTTCACAAGAAAAAAAACGTTGTTTTGAATATATTATATGAAGTAAAACAGTCCATGAAGTCATTACATTTTCACATCTGAAGATTGGAACCCAAATATCCATCCAGAAAAGTGGAAGTCCCACCCTAGACAGTGATAGAAAAATACCCCATGTCATATACAGGGACTTGATATAAAACCCAGTAACGGTCCACATGGAGATTATCGACAATCTGAGAAAGCATCCAAATATGCCCGAGGCATCTATAAGAAAGTGAAATAGCGGTATGTAGAATAGTAAAGCAACAGATAGAGTACCGACGTCCATTGTTCCAAATACAAATTAAAGTACCAAAAATCCTTGAACAGAGAAAAACGCTAATCATGTGAGTGTGATATGTCCAAAATATAAAAATACCATCAGACCATATCAATAAACCAGCAACATAGACCAGCATCGCTAGTTTTGAAGGCAGAGTGATAAAAATTAATCATTTTTTTTTTCACAAGAGAAAAAACGTTGTTTTGAATATATTATATGAAGTAAAACAGTCCATGAAATCATTAAATTTTCACATCTGAAGATTGGAACCCAAATATCCATCCAGAAAAGTGGAAGTCCCACCCCAGACAGTGATAGAAAAATACCCCATGTCACATACGGGGACTTGATATAAAACCCAGTAACGGTCCACATGGAGATTATCGACAATCTGAGAAAGCATCCAAATATGCCCGAGGCATCTATAAGAAAGTGAAATAGCAGTATGTAGAATAGTAAAGCAACAGATAGAGTACTGACGTTCATTGTTCCAAATACAAATTAAATTACCCAAAATCCTGCAACAGAGAAAAACGCTAATCATGTGAGGAGTGTGATATGTCCAAAATATAAAAAGACCATCAGACCATATCAATAAACCAGCAACATAGACCAGCATCGCTAGTTTTGAAGGCAGAGTGATAAACATTAATCAATTTTTTTTCACAAGAGAAAAAATGTTGTTTTGAATATATTATATGAAGTAAAACAGTCCATGAAGTCATTACATTTTCACATCTGAAGATTGGAACCCAAATATCCATCCAGAAAAGTGGAAGTCCCACCCCAGATAGTGATAGAAAAATACCCCATGTCACATACAGGGACTTGATATAAAACCCAGTAACGGTCCACATGGAGATTATCGACAATATGAGAAAGCATCCAAATATGCCCGAGGCATCTATAAGAAAGTGAAATAGCAGTATGTAGAATAGTAAAACAACAGATAGAGTACTGACGTCCATTGTTCCAAATACAAATTAAAGTACCCAAAATCATTGAACAGAGAAAAACGCTAATCATGTGAGGAGTGTGATATGTCCAAAATATAAAAAGACCATCAGACCATATCAATAAACCAGCAACATAGACCAGCATCGCTAGTTTTGAAGGCAGAGTGATAAACACTAATCATTTTTTTTTTCACAAGAGAAAAAACGATGTTTTCAATATATTGTATGAAGTAAAAGAGTCCATGAAGTCATTACATTTTCACATCTTAAGATTGGAACCCAAATATCCATCCAGAAAAGTGGAAGTCCCACCCCAGACAATGATAGAAAATACCCCATGTCACATACAGCGACTTGATATAAAACCCAGTAACGGTCCACATGGAGATTATCGACAATCTGAGAAAGCATCCAAATATGCCCAAGGCATCTATAAGAAAGTGAAATAGCAGTATGTAGAATAGTAAAGCAACAGATAGAGTACGTGCCGACGTCCATTGTTCCAAATACAAATTAAAGTACCAAAAATCCTTGAACAGAGAAAAACGCTAATCATGTGAGGAGTGTGATATGTCCAAAATATAAAAAGACCATCAGACCATATCAATAAACCAGCAACATAGACCAGCATCGCTAGTTTTGAAGGCAGAATGATAAACATTAATCATTTTTTTTTCAAAAGAGAAAAAATGCTATTTTGAATATATTATATGAAGTAAAACAGTCCATGAAGTCATTACATTTTCACATCTCAAGATTGGAACCCAAATATCCATCAAGAAAAGTGGAAGTACCACCCCAGACAATGATAGAAAAATACCCCATACAGGGACATGATATAAAATCCAGTAACGGTCCACATGGAGATTATCGACAATCTGAGAAAGCATTCAAATATGTCCGAGGCATCTATAAGAAAGTGAAATAGTAGTATGTAGAACAGTAAAGCAACAGATAGAGTACCGACGTCCATTGTTCCAAATACAAATTAAAGTACCTAAAATCCTTGAACAGATCAAGAAAAACGCTAATCATGTGAGAATTCAAAGTAAAGTTAATCTATTAACATTGCGAATAAAATTACACCGAAGTCAAAAACATTGCCTGGCCATACTCATGGCAAATTTGTCATCAAAAATCAAAAAATTAAGAAGACTGCCCTCATACGGGGAAACCAGTCTTGAACGTTTAATTTACAGAATTCAAAAATATTACAAAGGTCCAACACAGTAAAATAATCTAAAAGCAGCCCAATTAAGTGGGCCTGCTAAGCAAGAAAAACAAATTAACCAAACTACTCCTCCGGTGGTTCCTCCACGATTCGGCACCATCCTTCGGAAGGTCCAGGATCGCCAGGTGCTACCTCCACATGCATGCCACGGCTCCCCTCCTGAAGGCCCGAATGCTGGCCGGCTTTTTCCGAGCTCAGACCCACCGGACGGGTGCATTCTTCCTCCATTTGGGCCTCCTCGCGGAATACCACGACCACAGTGACTACAGCTGTGATTCGCGGGCGGTTGAGAGTGCAATGAAAGGAAAATTGCGCAGTGCGCGTCGTGGGAGAAGGTGAACTAGCGGTGGGGAAGCCAGGAGCAAGGGAATCCATACGGTGGCCAGATGCTACAAGCCGACCCCGCCCACTCCTAGTATTTGGATATCTACCTAAGTAATAATCACTGGACTGGCCGGAAGTCATCTCTGTTGAGGTGCTGGAGGGAGCGCGCCGGGATTGACCTCTAGTGCTCCCCCTGCGGCAACGCATCCTATGACGCACGCGAGGCATGGGTGCAATCTCAGGCGCAGTGGGCACAAGAGACGAAGAAGCAGAATTCCAATTAACAGAGGAAGACAGACGGAGACAGAACCGAGAGAAATGGAAATATGCAGCAAAGTCTAGGCAGAATTTCCGCTGGCCACTTCTCCTTATCGTCGCAGTTACCAGACAGTGTAATCCAGCAACCGGCTTGTCTGAAAAACCATGGCTAAACGCCATTTTTTATGTCGACCCGTCTGCAATGCAATCAAAGGACGGCCGTCATAATGAATCTCTGATCATTAATAATGAGAGCCGAAGGCCGGATCAAATTGGAGCGTGCGGAATCGCTCAGAGGAGTGGAGGTTCGATCTTGAACAATGTTAAAAATTAATTAATCTAGATTTGATGTGAAAACTTAATTGAACAGTGTTAAATGTTAATGCGAATGATATGAAATCGCCATATCCATGTCCCATCACCTTAAACGCCATCGAATGCACCCGCAGCCGGGAGCAGGGCAAGTTTTATTGAGGACACGTGGCAAAAATTGATTGGAGCGGATCTTTGTTTGGGCCGCTCGCGCAGTGGAAATCCGGACCCGTAAAATATTAGGGTGAATTTGATAAGAAATTCGCATCACAAAATTGGCCGACGTCAGCAGGCTATTTTGGAACGCGAATTTGGTTTGAATTATGGTTTATCGCCGTTTGAAGTCCGGCGGGCTCGACTTTTGAACAATTTTCTTATAAAATTTGTGTTGGTTTTCTTTGATAATACACATATTAAAATCCCGCTTAATAAAGAGACAAAATTGTTGTGCTTTCGAAACCTGACCCGAGGATTGGACATGAGTTAACAAACAAAAGGATAGCGGAACCAGACATGCACCCGTGGTCAAGCCCTCTACCAAAACCACGAGCAGAATCACAAAAGATGGTTGCCCATATCGCACCGCTTTTGCAGAGCAGGCGGTATTTCCTATTCGCGAGCGATTCCATAGGGAATGCGACACGTGGCGAAGTGACCCCGGCAAACAACCGTTTAACCCACGCCATCGCATGTTAAAGCCCGACGTTGGAAGCCGAGCGAAATTGCCAAGAGTCGTTGATTTGGAGAAGGGCCATCGGACGGTGGTCGCACGTTGAACTTGCTCGGAGGTTAACTAAGGTGTGCGGAGGATAGCCAGGTACGATACGAGTGTTTGATTGGTTATTGATATATATAGGTGGGGCTGGAGTATAATGAAATTGTTTAATTAAACGATTGGCGGATAATTAGCATAAGTCTGGAGGGTGATTGTTGTAAGGCTGGGTGGTGAAATATAGAGCCGAAAGTTCACTACAAGTTATTTATTTAAAAAGAAACGTGTTGTATAAATACAAAGTGTTGAAAGTTAAACATTGGTTATAAGGATTGGAGATAATATAAAGTCGGGAATATAAATTAAAGTCCAACCATTGTGGATAGTATTTATTTATCAAATTCTATGAATTTGATAAATAAACCCGAAGAAAGAAGAAGTCAATTAAGACTCAGGCTGGAGGAAAAGAACGGGGTACACCAAGGGAAAATGCTGACACAGCGATTGTAGACACACCAGCTCTCCTTGGGGGTCCAATTTCAGTTTGTTGCGTCACACGATGATCTCTCTTCTCTGGCATTTACTTGTATTGAAGATCACTATTCTAGGAATAAGGAGTTATTTTCTCCAAAAATAACCCTAGCCAAACATTGACAATGCATCAAAGATATATTTCTATGCTACATAAGTACATATGTTCTACTTCTAAATCATGTCTTGGAAGTGGTTGTTTTGCTGGAAATTATTCACCAGTTGGTTTCATACCAAAGTCTTTTTCACATTTTCAGCATCCGATACATGAAAAAGATAATGGTTTAAAACAACATAAATATTTGAAATTTTGCAAGAATTGTCTGGCACACTTTGAATATGAATTTTGAAGTCAAGTGCATGATCTTGTATAGGATCAAGTGTCATTTTGAATACCAAATGTTTCACAAGAAACTTCTCAACATGCTACCCTGCAGTAAGGATTAAATGACAATATTGCATCAACTATTTCCATAATAAAAGTGCACCTCGGCCATAAGACTAAGCAACTACAAATGTTGTAGATCTAACAAGACCACACAATCAAATGTATTCCACAAGGCCAATACTGTATGAAAAATGAAAAGGAGTTTGCAACCAAAAATACCTTAGGCAACTAATTCAATTAGATACACCAAACCATCGGCAAAAAGGAAAACCAGCCTACTCAAAAGGCAAGCGTTTACCTCCTTTGACAAAATTTTGAGTTCCGAAACAAGGGCCTTTATTGTCTTGTCAATGCCCCTAGTAATTTGAATGGGGTTTGCACCTGCTGCAACAACCTAAACAAAAAGGTTTCATTTCAAATTATTTTCCACAAATTAAGATACAACCATTGTCAGTTTTGTATTTCCTAACAAGCTCATAAATTTTGACAAAAGAACCAAAATTTTTTAATACCTGATAGCAATTTTTTCACTCAAAAACTAACTTAGACTCAATAAGCCCAACCCAAAACTAAAAAACCAAACACCATAAGACCCTAAAAAAATGAATAGATGATCTTAATCCAGTACTATCGACAAAAAGTTACCTTTACACCCTCACTTATTAAACCCTGTGCTATTGAATTTTAACTTCAACTGCTGCAGCAGAAGGACGGATGCAGCAGCAACATTTTTTTTTGGAGGTTGCTTGCATGCCATCCAGAAATTTAATTCAACATTTAAAATTCCTGCAAGTTTTTTTTGTAGACGGCCGCAGCCATATTTATGTACAGGATTGTATTTAAACACAACAACCAGCATTAACGCAATTCACCAACCAGAAATTAAACAAACAGAAATTTACCCGACAGTTTTGTAAATTCAAAAGGAGGACACGTGGAGCATTAATATTGGATCGCATGAAATTGAAGAGAATCTGAAAACCTGAAAACCGGACCCGAATTTTTTATAGGGCACATTGGATTGAGAATTCGAGTTAAAATTAGGCAGACGTCAGCATCCCATTTTGGAACGCGAATTTGGTTTGAAATTCAATCTATTTAGACTTTTGAAGTCCAACGGAAAGGGTTCTTTAATGTTTTGATAGTTTAATATATACATATGTTTTAAACATATGTTATATATATATCATATGCGAAATGAAAGGTGGGCCATAGAATTTAGTTTTAATTTTATTTTTTTTAAAAAGAGGGTTTATTATAATATGTTTTATATGTTATGACATATAAAAATAAAAAGGACAAAAAAGCTTGGTAGTTTTTTTTATAGATAGTATGTAAATTTTTTATTACACAGCAGTGTGTAAAAAGTGAAAGACCGAGTGTAACTTTTTAAGTGTGTATGCACAGCAGTGCGAAAGTGAAAAACACAGCAGAGTGTTTTAGAGACAGAGTATGTTTGTTTTGAACAGACAGTGAGTTGGTTTTATGCACTGCGTTTTGTAGCAGTCATAATTTTGTAATCCCTCTTAGTGAGGAAGAAGTGTAATAGTTTTTTTTGAGTTATTGAAGGGAATAGAAGTTTGTTTTCAAAGTATTGAAACTCTGTCTCCTGTCAAAGAAATTTTTATTTTATGTGTGTTAGAGGAAGGGAGATTTATGGGTGGTTCTTATGAATCAACCAACCATTCAGAACATGCTCATCAATCCAAACCATAAGTATTATGTGACAATATTCAAGCAGGCACTGAATCGGATTTATGAAGCTATGTTAGAGAAACCCTAAACTCTCACTGAAAATAGGTGAAATGTGGCACCACTCAGAGATTGACATGTGCCAATTGGTACAAGTGGTAGACAATTGGCATGCTCAAGCAACGAGGTGATGCAGGAATGACATGAGGGAGAAAATATCAGAAAAGCCCCAAATCTGGAGAACTAAAGCTCATCACCAACCTGAGATTGACAACTTTACATGATGTAACCTATGAAATCGTAAATGGAGAAATCATAGTAACAATGAAGTAACCTATGTAACAATAAAGTCGGATTCATCTTGGGAGTGGTAATGGGAGAAATCATAGTGAACAACAGGAAACATGCATAGTTGCTTACAATCAAATAGATGAAAAAACACATACAAAAAACCTAGATAATAATCGTGCACAAGCTTAATATTGAATTATGAACTGTAAAGGAACTTACAAAATGTGACATTACGAACCTGGTCAAGCGCACAAGCAAAAATATCCTGGACATGACCCTGGTTGACAAGTTGTATTGCTCATGATGCGAGAGGATTTGTACCTGCACTGCCAAGTCAATCAAAATCCATCATTATCTATACAATAAATACAAGTAATTGATGTAGTATTTTTTACTCTCAGATGCATTCTTATGATAATGTTAGAACATATGTTGAAAATGTCAAAACATACCTGAATAAGCTCCTCTTCGTTTCAAGAACAATTTATTGGAGTCGCATGAGCTTGGAACAAGCCTCCCACGATCTCAAAGAGTAGCAACTAAGTCAACAGTGACTTTTTTGTTGCTACGCTGGATCAAGGGAGGTTTGCTCCAAGATTAAATCGCTCCAATAAATTATTCTCTACTAAACAGGGCCAACCACGTGAAGGTGGAAGCTCTTATGGCCCCTCCCCCCCCTCACATCACTCTCAATTCCCAAATACCCAATCTATATTTCATTTTTTACTTTCATGAGCATAAAAAAAAATATTCAATAACTAGTAAAAAAACAATTCAACAAAAAGTACGCAAGGAAACATTGCAATTAATGCTTGACATAAAAATAGTATGATAAATGAGTTTTTTTATATAACGCAAAAAAATGTTCCAAGTATGGTAACGTTTGTCTTATAATAATACAATATTTTACATTGTCAAATTTTCTTTTTCTTCTTCCTATTTTTTAAGCTCCTAATTACATCATCAATATCATCGTGCTCTGCTCCTGTTTCGTGCCTTTCAACCCGCACTGCTGACCTAGTTGCGTATTCACGATGTCTGGGCTCATCCAGTGACGGGGCATCGCCTACAAAAATAGATAATATTAAATTTTAATTGTCGGTTTTTAAATATCATTGAACTAGTTCGGTAATATTAATAAAAAAAATTGCAATGAGATTATTTACCTGGTGCACCAGTTGTCGCCGCTGACCTAGTTGCATTGTCATGATGTCTGGTCTCATCCAGTGACGGGGCATCGCCTCCAAAAACAGATAATAATTAAATTTTAATTATCAGTTTTTAAATATCATTGAACTAGTTCGGTAATATTAATAAAAAAAATTGCAATGAGATTATTTACCTGGTGCACCAGTTTTCGCCGTTGGGACTGTTGCCCTGTCTTCCTCTCTGGTGGTAAGATCCTCAAGAGAAACATTCTCTGTCATTTAAACAAAAAACGTTATAAGGACAACCATCAAGGTATAATTAGAAAAAATTATAAGTGGAAATTAATTACCGTCACGGCCCTCACTGATAGCAGCATTGTCGGCCTGGTCCCCACTACAATGATCGGGTTGCACGAGAGGATCATCTACATCTGGCTCTAAAACTGGGTTATTTGCCTCGTTGGTAGTGTTGCTCCCCTGATTTAAACAAAGTTGTTAGACATTAAATTTATGGACGAAAACAAAAATATTGAAAGGTTAATGTTTTACCTTATCGGGCATTGTAGATCTTGGGACCTGCCCCAAGCTTCTGCGACGTTCAACTACAGCTTGATAGCCAAAACGGAAAGCAATATTTTTATCTTCCTCTGTAGTTATTGTTCCAAAGTCATCACCCTACATTATATATGATTGTGTATTTTTAATCATATCTGATGGGATTACAAAAACGTTGGAAGGCGATACAATTAATTATAAGATGTTTAGCTACTTAATTACAATTCTTGCAGCTAATTTCAAGTAGCCACCCTGGCCGAGCTTGTGATGGCCCTTTTTCTCTATCCTAGCTTTGGTTGCCTTTGAGGTGTCGGGCAACCTAGCATCAAAAGATTGAAGTCAGATATGACGTAGCACACTTTTATTTTAGACATAAAGAAAATTAAAGCTATTGAATTAAAGTTGTAATTTACCTTGCGGGTCCAGTTGGCATTTTTCCTTCTTTCTTTGCCCTTTTCTCTTTTCCGTCATGGATGGGTGCTCTCCACTCACTCTCTGAAACTGCGAGAGGACGCTCATATCTAGGGTTAAATTGCAATTGCGTCCTATAGGTGTCCCTGGTATATTTCAAATATTTGCCGGCTACCTGAGCCACCGCTTTTCTGTCAAATGTGCCGACCCCAAAAGGGCTTCTAGATAATCTAAAAGTTCTTTTTTCAGGTTGGAATTCTGGGAATTCCACCCTGTACGTATGGTTGGGCCAAAAATTACCAACGCATGGCTCTCCAGAATCCTGTAGAACTCATTGTTTCCTACACAGAATAAAGCCAAAAGAAAAAGAAGATATTATCATTAATTTAAAAATAAAAATCATGATAAATATGTTTTAGATAAAGTACATGAAATAGTTAAAATATTAAAATTTACCTAGGAGTTGTACATGCTTTATAGGGACACCCTCATCGTTCACCAACAACGTGCCATTAATGGTCCCTGTGGAGCTGACACGTGTAGCTCCAGGAAACGCAATAATGTAGTTGGCCATATCAGCCTTATCATTGCCAACACGTTCAGCGGTTGGCTGGGTGTCTGCTTGGGCAGGGTGTGTTTCTTGGCTAGCACCTAAAGGAGTAGAAGGTGTACGAGAGGGTTGTTGGGCAATCTCTTGCCCTTGTGTCCCACTACCACCAACACCGGGTTCAACAAATGCCAAAAGACGCTACATACAAAAGAACTTTTTGTTAGTTTAGTAAATGTAAAAATTAAAAATCAAACTATCACAATTCATCTCATGCAGAACAAAAAAATATCCTTTTGACTTTTTATTATTACCTTATATCTATTTAGCTGCCTCATAAGATGTTGTATCCTCTCTTCTGTTTCAGGTGTTTGAGGCGCATCTATCAAAGCATTAAATTCCGACGTTGCATCTCGTGCCTTTTTTTGCAACAACAACACTGGAGATAGGGATGAAAAAAGCTCTTCCTCAAAGAGGGAATCATCGGGCGTACCATGGCTAGGTGTCTGCATATTTGAACAAAATTAATATTATTTCAATTATGTAAATAACTAAAATACCTGAAGATAGAGCAATGCTGGCACTTTACATGTTCTTCCGCTGGCCTCTTTCCGCGATCATCTCGTCTCGGGGTTGTTCCTGCACTGCTCTGATCAATCTGCCACATTGCAATAAAATTATAAATGTAAAAACTTGAAAACAATATCTAACTTGAAAACACAAAATGAAAACTGAAATAATTTCTAATAAGACACCGGAAGACAGAGTTAGAGTTTCAAATATACCTTGCATTGAATTCAGTCCTGGAAACATGTCATTGCACATTAAGGCACCCAAACATTCAATCCACAAATGATATATTTAAGTAGGCTTCTCCTATTCTAGGAAAACACCATACCTATAATGCATTCACTTGCATGTGTAAAGGGAAAGGAAAACATGTTTTCATACAACGGTGACAAAGGCATCTTGGGGAAAGGTATCTTCACTTTTTATTTATGTTGTTCACCCACACCACTCTCGTGTTTTCACTAATCCTGTTTTGTCATTTTGGATTCAAATTAAGTTAAGGCCTTAAGTATTTTTTGACCTTTCGGTGTATATTTTATAAGTGGCATGTATGGATTTTCCATTAATTCTGCACTTTTTCTCTTCATGCGCATGTTTCCCTGGAAATCAAATGCATGATTTAGTCCCATACATTTAACAAGTTGTTGGATCAACTCCATAGGAAATATCATGTTTCCTATTCAATCAAAATTTATCTCGGTTAGGGTAGGTAGGAAGGTTTTCCCTTTGTATTAATAGGGCACTTCTAGCTTGCATTTTTATTATATCTTTCAAATTTAGTGTCGTTTCAATTAGGGCATGATTTTTTGCAACTTTCAAGGTGAAAATGAACAAAGACAAATTTTTGTGATGGATGACTGTATATGACTCCATGGCTAGAGGAAAAGGCACTAATCTACTTCTTCAAATATCTATAGTTCTCATTCACCTCATACGAAGATGGTCCCTGATTTTGAGCCAAATGTTGCAGCAAAAAGTTTCCCCCCTCCATAATTTGATAGTCAATGGAAATTTCTTAAATTGATGATGGGGCAAGATTATGGAACATTGGCACATACATATGTAATGGAATTCCAAGATCATGATATATGTTTGCATATGTTTATGGCAATGTTCCACCAAGTCCCCTGGAGGTGGGAGCGAGGGAGCGCGGGAGCGGCCTATGCAAAAGCTCCCTACCAATTTTCAGGAAACGTGGGGGGACGTCGGGGTCATAAAAATTATAAAATTTAATATTTAAAATGTAACTATATTTTTGCAAGGAATGTATATACGGTCATCATACACTTGCATCATGAAAGATAAATCATAAATGATAAAATTACAAATCGATGAATGATGAATCATATAATTG
The DNA here is from genome assembly GCA_034641835.2 of Pinus albicaulis. Lineage (NCBI taxonomy): Eukaryota > Viridiplantae > Streptophyta > Pinopsida > Pinales > Pinaceae > Pinus > Pinus albicaulis. The sequence goes on from CM076570.1 coordinate 652,176,535, forward strand.
AAACAAATTTAAAAGTTAAAAGTTAAAACATACATCATACAATCATGCATGTAAGTTTGTAAGTTTGTAACTATATATTCATTAATGTAACTACTAACAATGTACAATGAAAATAAAGTTTAAGATATCATATGACATATTATATCAAGATTCAAAATAGAGTTTAAACTGAAGTTTACAACTCAAATCTGAAACATAAAACTTAAACGCAAATAAGTTATGTCTGAAACATAAAACATAAAACATAACATATGAATATCAAATGATATCATCATACTGATAAATGAGCATAAATGCTCAAGTTAATGCCCCACTAGTCTCTGCATCCAACTTCTGCACGAATATATCAAGATCAACCATGTCACCATCTGAATCGGAATCACTTGGATTCTCAAATATGCTAAGTGGCACATCAACTTTTAACACGAAACCATAAACTAAAAGGGGCGGTGAGGGGACGTGAGGGGGCGTGAGGGAAACATCCCCTAGAAGTCCCCAAGACCCCGGAGCGCGAGGGGGTGCGGAATCTAGACCCCTAGGTGGGGGGGCGAGACCCCGTGTAACACTGGTTTATGGAGGTGGTGGAGCAAAAAAGAGCTCAAATAGAGCTGAAATTTTTCACATAAAAAGGACTGTGGGCTTGACTAATGGTTCCATTTAAAAAATGATATCTAAACAGAGAATAAGTGTAGCATGCAAACATGCATTGAAAATCCATCTGAGTTTGCATTGTATTACTTATGATGGATTCAAATTTGGGTTTCAAAATGCCAGGTTATGGCATGATTTTGTCGAGAAACCCTTAGTTGGATTCTCATGTTGGTTTAATTTATATTTTAAGTTAGTTTTGCAATCTTTGGGTGATAGTAACTCATGAACTAGGTTACCAATGTGTAACAATCATATTTCAAGAATAAAGTTGTGATTTTTTTATATTATTATTATTATCTATTAGCTACGAGTATTGACACCTAATGCCTGGAATTTTGACATCTTGATAGCATGGATAATTTAGAAAATGTTTCTAGTAATGTTAACATAATAACTATCATTACATGTCTTCACTTTTTTCACCATAATAGACCTGTGATATGGACTCATCACACAACTTCATATGCTATGTCCCAACAAGTTCAAACTGTTTGAACCTACCTCATAGTGTGGTTATTAAGGACAAGTTGCTTAATATATAACTCGATAGCATAGACCACGTTGCAGTTCTAAAAAGAATCCTCAAGTGTCAAAAAAACTTCACAATATGTTCTACTATAAAGCATTTTGGGATACCTGAAATAATATATGTATCATTGATGACTTTTAAAGTATGACAAGATCCAGAGGGAAAGGAAATCAATGGAAGAGTGATCCACCAATGAGAACCTAAAATTTAGCATCAGATGAGTTAGAGTCTAGGAAATTGAAAGCCTATAATTTTAATTAGTGATGAAGGACATCACATAGGTAATTATATTTTCATGTAGAATAATCTGTTAATTCAAATTTAAACTACATAATATGAAAGGCATACCATAAATTTTCCACGTAAGTCCAAACAACCTATAAAAAGGGAAAACCTTCTTTTTCCATGGGAAATAATTTACCTTTCCTTTTTCAAGACAATCTAAATCACAAAAAATATGAACTATACTGCACACATTCTTGGATAATGTGAAAGTGGAAAGGAATACCCTACACAAGTGATGCACACATGTACATTTGAACACTAATAGATTTTTGTAGTTGAAATGCAATGCTTGTTTTCATTTAAATGTAGGGTTTTTAAAGCAGGGAGAAATAATGGCTGCCAAATTAATAAGCGTTTCTTTAGGAAAAATTTAAATCTTGTATCGGGTGATGAAGATAATAGAGGGTATTGAATCTTGATTCTTGACATCTAGAGAGAACCCTACAGCCTAACACAATCCAATGGAATTGACCAAAAAAACCCAAATAGAGTCAGCCCTACTATAGGAGGAAGGGCCTGCAGTAAGAACTTACCATTTTGCAAGAGCTGAGGGCGAATGCTGTAATGCTGTTAAGAGTGAGGGCGAACGGCGAGGGCGAATCTTGTTGCCAAGAGGGCGGGGGCGAACGGCACGAGAGCGAATCCGCGAGGGCAAAAAGCATTCTACAAGAGGCGAGGGCGAATGCGGGGGCGAATGCTTGTCCCCGGAAAGAGGGCGGCGAATCCGGGCGAAGATCTTTGTGCACGAAGCTCGGGGCGAATGCGCCGGGCGAATGCGTTGCACGGGGCTCGGGCGAGATGCGGCGGGAATGCGTGCACGGGGCGGCGAATGCGGGGAGAATGGTGCACGCGAGAGCGGAGGGCGAATGCGCGCGTGATGTCGGACGTTAATGTAGCACACATGTACATTTTGAACACTAATAGATTTTTGTAGTTGAAATGCAATGCTTGTTTTCATTTAAATGTAGGGTTTTTAAAGCAGGGAGAAATAATGGCTGCCAAATTAATAAGCGTTTCTTTGGGAAAAATTTAAATCTTGTATTGGGTGATGAAGATAATAGAAGGTATTGAATCTTGACTCTTGACATCTACAGAGAACCCTACAGCCTAACACAATCCAATGGAATTGACCAAAAAAACCCAAATAGAGTCAACCCTACTATAGGAGGAAGGGCCTGCAATAAGAACTTACCATTTTGCAAGAGCTGAGGGCGAATGTTGTTCTGCAAGAGCTGAGGGCGAACGCTGAGGGCGAATGCTGAGGGCAAATGCTGTTCTGCAAGAGCTGAGCGCGAATGCTGAGGGAAAATGCTGTTCTGCAAGAGCAGAGAGCGAATGCGCCCGTGATATCAAACGTAGCTATTGCGACAAATACGAAACATTTTTATGTAGCGCGCATATAAGTTTCGAATTTTTATGTAGGGCCCATATAAGTTTGGTATTTTTATGTAGCGCGAAAATAACTGTCGCTATACCGACGGCGGAAAAGGCGTCGCTATTAGGACGGTGCCTCCAAACGTCGCAATGGCGACACCTAGATATTGTGTCGCAGTTGCGACGTCTAGAGTCGTCTCAATAGCGACGCTTTGGGCCATGGTGCCGCAATTGCGACGTCTTCCTTTAAACGTCGTAATTGCGACACTAGTTTAAGTGTCGGTATTGCGACACCTTTCTATAGACGTCGGTATAGCGACGGTTTCGGGCGGGATGGAAAAAATTTGGGAAAATTTCCGACATTTGGTCAAAAGCGTCGGAAACAGGTGTCGGAATTTCCGCCAAATGTAGTAGTGATACGAACATGTTTGTAGGTGAAAGAGCGATAAAATGGTGATCGAGTGGAGGGAACGTGAACACAGTGAAGAGGATGAGCTTGCCATGGGAAATGAGAGATGCATGGAAGCTCTCAAAGACTGTGGACTGAAAAAATTCTTCCTGACACTATGCCTCAGAGCTCAACTGGAGCTGCTACAATACTTGATTAGTATCGGGGATGAGGATCAGGAAAAATTCATTCTTCGAGATCAGGAGCTTGAGATTGATGTCTTAGATATCTACTTCATTACAGGATTGTCGTGGAGGGT